>JAUJYZ010000230.1:0-160764 GCA_033675265.1 Actinostola sp. cb2023
GTTGCTCGAAGGAAAATCTTGGAACATGTTATGAGCGTTTTTGGATGAATCGGAATGGAACAAGTTCGGACGTTTATCTACCGTAAGCTTACTGTGGGTTTCATGGGGAGAGCAACTCCGCGATGTCTTCATGTGGCCATGTAAACCATACAGCAAAACCAAGACCGTCAATTTGCCAAACAAGGCCCAAAAGCCGAATTCCGATGGATCGAAGTGCGAGTGTGAATGACACTGTTGCTAACTTAACCCGATGGCATTAGGGTCTCCGATCCAGAAAATCCTCTTCGATCATCGAGATAGTGGGCGAACAACTTCGAGTCGGGTAAGCTCGGCCCGAGTTTACCATTGTAGGATCAGCTGCATTCAATCTTCTTCGTCACACGGGGATATCGTGTTAATGGAAAATTCCTAACTTCGAAATCGCGCCGAATAAAAGCCGATTAAAGTTTTTGCCGTTACCCCAGCCCTCACGTCCAGTTCTTGCTTACGTCTGGTTGTCTATAATCCTCTCTGCAAATATACAAGGATGTAGTTGGACAGAGGCGAA
Source organism: Actinostola sp. cb2023 (assembly GCA_033675265.1). Taxonomy (NCBI): domain Eukaryota; kingdom Metazoa; phylum Cnidaria; class Anthozoa; order Actiniaria; family Actinostolidae; genus Actinostola; species Actinostola sp. cb2023. Next base: position 548 of record JAUJYZ010000230.1, read on the forward strand.
GCCATTCTCACCTTCTTGCTGTTCCCTATACTAGTGGTGATTGCGTATATCACTGGATAAAAAGATTACTGTTTGCTCTGGAAAAAAAAATACAGCCCAATCGGGATTACGGGGGAATGCTAGAGCTAGGTGAGTAATAAAAACCCCATTTTCGCGCGATTAAAGTACATATAGCATTCATTTCCAAGTTCACATAATTCCCGATGGTGTGAATTCGCCAAATCAATATTACCACCAATGCCATAATGAAAGTAGGATTTTGACATGTTGTGATAGGTTAGAGGAAATATCAGGAAAAACAACGAAATCGCAACACAATAATTCACGAAAAAAATGAACAAGAATGGACGCCAAAAATATTGTGTTGAAAGTAATGAATGTGACATTGAATTAAAAAAAGATAAAAATGCATCAATAAATATATATGTTGGTTGGCGACATTACTGGGTAATATCAAGACGGCAAATATCAAGTTAATTATAATTGGGCATTATTCTCAAGATAAACAATAAAAACAACCTAGCAACAACTTGTTGCTCACATCATTTAAAACAAACATTTCTTAACTTAAAACAATTCAGGAAAAAATTAAAATATTAAAAAATCGGCCAAAATCATTTTAAAATCTTGAGAAATTGAGAAAAACTATTATATTATATGATATCAAGTGATACTTCTGCAAAAACGCGCTGGTATTTATACTTCATGTCATGAAATTTGCAAACAAACACAAAATAGTTGTTTAAATACTTGTTATTCTAATGTTCTTTTGGAGTGAGGGTGGAATACTCTAATAATAAATATTTTAGACTTGTCAATCAACTTCACAGATTTGCCAAGAAGGTAACCGGTGTATTGGTACTCTATATAGGTTTCTCAATTACTATAAACTGCAATTCTTTCTCTCGGCTGTTTTTCTTGGATAAATTAAAGATATAGTTTAAAAAACCAATGCAGATCATATAGTACACATACAGATAGATGAAAGATATTTATTGCCGTCATAATCCTTAGGGATGGTGGTGATGAAAGTCTCGCCATGGCCATTGTGACAGCATATTTTGCTATGTGCTTTGAATATAACATTTTTTTTACTTTGTCGACCTCCTGATAATCTTCTATTCTCCTACGCATCCATTTTAGTTCCTGGCCGGGAGCGTTGCATGATGGGGACTAAAAATGGATGCATAGGAGAGTAGATGCCTAATCCCATGCTGTCACCATTGGGCCACAGTCGACTTGTCTGTCATCCTGTTGCTTTGAAAAGGTCCCTATTATCATTAATGCGTTTCCTGTATTACCTGTCTTGACTACTAAAAAGTGCAGTTAAAGTATACAGGACTTTTCAACAGTAGAGTTCAACGTGATATCTTTAACACCCATGGGACTAAAAACAAGCTCAAGGTAGTGGCAGTCTAAAATAGGTGGAATCTAAAGCAAGCAGGTCAAATCCCAGGGATTTGAGATAGTAGGGAAGCCAACCTCCATGGTCAACAATGACTAGTTACACAAGCCATGCCAACCATTTACATGTACTTAATGGTCAACAATGACTAGTTACACAAGCCATGCCAACCAATTACATGTACTTAATGGTCAACAATGACTAGTTACACAAGCCATGCCAACCAATTACATGTACTTAATGGTCAACAATGACTAGTTACACAAGCCATGCCAACCAATTACATGTACTTAATGGTCAACAATGACTAGTTACACAAGCCATGCCAACCAATTACATGTACTTAATGGTCAAAACAATGACTAGTTACACAAGCCATGCCAACCAATTACATGTACTTAATGGTCAACAATGACTAGTTTACACAAGCCATGCCAACCAATTACATGTACTTAATGGTCAACAATGACTAGTTACACAAGCCATGCCAACCAATTACATGTACTTAATGGTCAACAATGACTAGTTACACAAGCCATGCCAACCAATTACATGTACTTAATGGTCAACAATGACTAGTTACACAAGCCATGCCAACCAATTACATGTACTTAATGGTCAACAATGACTAGTTACACAAGCCATGCCAACCAATTACATGTACTTAATGGTCAACAATGACTAGTTACACAAGCCATGCCAACCAATTACATGTACTTAATGGTCAACAATGACTAGTTACACAAGCCATGCCAACCAATTACATGTACTTAATGGTCAACAATGACTAGTTACACAAGCCATGCCAACCAATTACATGTACTTAATGGTCAACAATGACTAGTTACACAAGCCATGCCAACCAATTACATGTACTTAATGGTCAACAATGACTAGTTACACAAGCCATGCCAACCAATTACATGTACTTAATGGTCAACAATGACTAGTTACACAAGCCATGCCAACCAATTACATGTACTTAATGGTCAACAATGACTAGTTACACAAGCCATGCCAACCAATTACATGTACTTAATGGTCAACAATGACTAGTTACACAAGCCATGCCAACCAATTACATGTACTTAATGGTCAACAATGACTAGTTACACAAGCCATGCCAACCAATTACATGTACTTAATGGTCAACAATGACTAGTTACACAAGCCATGCCAACCAATTACATGTACTTAATGGTCAACAATGACTAGTTACACAAGCCATGCCAACCAATTACATGTACTTAATGGTCAACAATGACTAGTTACACAAGCCATGCCAACCAATTACATGTACTTAATGGTCAACAATGACTAGTTACACAAGCCATGCCAACCAATTACATGTACTTAATGGTCAACAATGACTAGTTACACAAAGCCATGCCAACCAATTACATGTACTTAATGGTCAACAATGACTAGTTACACAAGCCATGCCAACCAATTACATGTACTTAATGGTCAACAATGACTAGTTACACAAGCCATGCCAACCAATTACATGTACTTAATGGTCAACAATGACTAGTTACACAAGCCATGCCAACCAATTACATGTACTTAATGGTCAACAATGACTAGTTACACAAGCCATGCCAACCAATTACATGTACTTAATGGTCAACAATGACTAGTTACACAAGCCATGCCAACCAATTACATGTACTTAATGGTCAACAATGACTAGTTACACAAGCCATGCCAACCAATTACATGTACTTAATGGTCAACAATGACTAGTTACACAAGCCATAATTACATGTACTTAATGGTCAACAATGACTAGTTACACAAGCCATGCCAACCAATTACATGTACTTAATGGTCAACAATGACTAGTTACACAAGCCATGCCAACCAATTACATGTACTTAATGGTCAACAATGACTAGTTACACAAGCCATGCCAACCAATTACATGTACTTAATGGTCAACAATGACTAGTTACACAAGCCATGCCAACCAATTACATGTACTTAATGGTCAACAATGACTAGTTACACAAGCCATGCCAACCAATTACATGTACTTAATGGTCAACAATGACTAGTTACACAAGCCATGCCAACCAATTACATGTACTTAATGGTCAACAATGACTAGTTACACAAGCCATGCCAACCAATTACATGTACTTAATGGTCAACAATGACTAGTTACACAAGCCATGCCAACCAATTACATGTACTTAATGGTCAACAATGACTAGTTACACAAGCCATGCCAACCAATTACATGTACTTAATGGTCAACAATGACTAGTTACACAAGCCATGCCAACCAATTACATGTACTATGGTCAACAATGACTAGTTACACAAGCCATGCCAACCAATTACATGTACTTAATGGTCAACAATGACTAGTTACACAAGCCATGCCAACCAATTACATGTACTTAATGGTCAACTTACACAAGCCATGCCACCAATTACATGTACTTAATGGTCAACAATGACTAGTTACACAAGCCATGCCAACCAATTACATGTACTTAATGGTCAACAATGACTAGTTACACAAGCCATGCCAACCAATTACATGTACTTAATGGTCAACAATGACTAGTTACACAAGCCATGCCAACCAATTACATGTACTTAATGGTCAACAATGACTAGTTACACAAGCCATGCCAACCAATTACATGTACTTAATGGTCAACAATGACTAGCACAAGCCATGCAACCAATTACATGTACTTAATGGTCAACAATGACTAGTTACACAAGCCATGCCAACCAATTACATGTACTTAATGGTCAACAATGACTAGTTACACAAGCCATGCCAACCAATTACATGTACTTAATGTCAACAATGACTACTTAAGCCATGCCAACCAATTACATGTACAATGACTAGTTACACAAGCCATGCCATGCAACCAATTACATGTACTTAATGGTCAACAATGACTAGTTACACAAGCCATGCCAACCAATTACATGTACTTAATGGTCAACAATGACTAGTTACACAAGCCATGCCAACCAATTACATGTACTTAATGGTCAACAATGACTAGTTACACAAGCCATGCCAACCAATTACATGTACTTAATGGTCAACAATGACTAGTTACACAAGCCATGCCAACCAATTACATGTACTTAATGGTCAACAATGACTAGTTACACAAGCCATGCCAACCAATTACATGTACTTAATGGTCAACAATGACTAGTTACACAAGCCATGCCAACCAATTACATGTACTTAATGGTCAACAATGACTAGTTACACAAGCCATGCCAACCAATTACATGTACTTAATGGTCAACAATGACTAGTTACACAAGCCATGCCAACCAATTACATGTACTTAATGGTCAACAATGACTAGTTACACAAGCCATGCCAACCAATTACATGTACTTAATGGTCAACACTAGTTACACAAGCCATGCCAACCAATTACATGTACTTAATGGTCAACAATGACTAGTTACACAAGCCATGCCAACCAATTACATGTACTTAATGGTCAACAATGACTAGTTACACAAGCCATGCCAACCAATTACATGTACTTAATGGTCAACAATGACTAGTTACACAAGCCATGCCAACCAATTACATGTACTTAATGGTCAACAATGACTAGTTACACAAGCCATGCCAACCAATTACATGTACTTAATGGTCAACAATGACTAGTTACACAAGCCATGCCAACCAATTACATGTACTTAATGGTCAACAATGACTAGTTACACAAGCCATGCCAACCAATTACATGTACTTAATGGTCAACAATGACTAGTTACACAAGCCATGCCAAACCAATTACATGTACAATTAATGGTCAACAATGACTAGTTACACAAGCCATGCCAACCAATTACATGTACTTAATGGTCAACAATGACTAGTTACACAAGCCATGCCAACCAATTACATGTACTTAATGGTCAACAATGACTAGTTACACAAGCCATGCCAACCAATTACATGTACTTAATGGTCAACAATGACTAGTTACACAAGCCATGCCAACCAATTACATGTACTTAATGGTCAACAATGACTAGTTACACAAGCCATGCCAACCAATTACATGTACTTAATGGTCAACAATGACTAGTTACACAAGCCATGCCAACCAATTACATGTACTTAATGGTCAACAATGACTAGTTACACAAGCCATGCCAACCAATTACATGTACTTAATGGTCAACAATGACTAGTTACACAAGCCATGCCAACCAATTACATGTACTTAATGGTCAACAATGACTAGTTACACAAGCCATGCCAACCAATTACATGTACTTAATGGTCAACAATGACTAGTTACACAAGCCATGCCAACCAATTACATGTACTTAATACATGTACTTAATGGTCAACAATGACTAGTTACACAAGCCATGCCAACCAATTACATGTACTTAATGGTCAACAATGACTAGTTACACAAGCCATGCCAACCAATTACATGTACTTAATGGTCAACAATGACTAGTTACACAAGCCATGCCAACCAATTACATGTACTTAATGGTCAACAATGACTAGTTACACAAGCCATGCCAACCAATTACATGTACTTAATGGTCAACAATGACTAGTTACACAAGCCATGCCAAACCATTACATGTACTTAATGGTCAACAATGACTAGTTACACAAGCCATGCCAACCAATTACATGTACTTAATGGTCAACAATGACTAGTTACACAAGCCATGCCAACCAATTACATGTACTTAATGGTCAACAATGACTAGTTACACAAGCCATGCCAACCAATTACATGTACTTAATGGTCAACAATGACTAGTTACACAAGCCATGCCAACCAATTACATGTACTTAATGGTCAACAATGACTAGTTACACAAGCCATGCCAACCAATTACATGTACTTAATGGTCAACAATGACTAGTTACACAAGCCATGCCAACCAATTACATGTACTTAATGGTCAACAATGACTAGTTACACAAGCCATGCCAACCAATTACATGTACTTAATGGTCAACAATGACTAGTTACACAAGCCATGCCAACCAATTACATGTACTTAATGGTCAACAATGACTAGTTACACAAGCCATGCCAACCAATTACATGTACTTAATGGTCAACAATGACTAGTTACACAAGCCATGCCAACCAATTACATGTACTTAATGGTCAACAATGACTAGTTACACAAGCCATGCAACCAATTACATGTACTTAATGGTCAACAATGACTAGTTACACAAGCCATGCCAACCAATTACATGTACTTAATGGTCAACAATGACTAGTTACACAAGCCATGCCAACCAATTACATGTACTTAATGGTCAACAAACAATGACTAGTACATGTACACAAGCCATGCCAACCAATTACATGTACTTAATGGTCAACAATGACTAGTTACACAAGCCATGCCAACCAATTACATGTACTTAATGGTCAACAATGACTAGTTACACAAGCCATGCCAACCAATTACATGTACTTAATGGTCAACAATGACTAGTTACACAAGCCATGCCAACAATTACATGTACTTAATGGTCAACAATGACTAGTTACACAAGCCATGCCAACCAATTACATGTACTTAATGGTCAACAATGACTAGTTACACAAGCCATGCCAACCAATTACATGTACTTAATGGTCAACAATGACTAGTTACACAAGCCATGCCAACCAATTACATGTACTTAATGGTCAACAATGACTAGTTACACAAGCCATGCCAACCAATTACATGTACTTAATGGTCAACAATGACTAGTTACACAAGCCATGCCAACCAATTACATGTACTTAATGGTCAACAATGACTAGTTACACAAGCCATGCCAACCAATTACATGTACTTAATGGTCAACAATGACTAGTTACACAAGCCATGCCAACCAATTACATGCCAACAATGACTATTACATGTACATGTACTAATGGTCAACAATGACTAGTTACACAAGCCATGCCAACCAATTACATGTACTTAATGGTCAACAATGACTAGTTACACAAGCCATGCCAACCAATTACATGTACTTAATGGTCAACAATGACTAGTTACACAAGCCATGCCAACCAATTACATGTACTTAATGGTCAACAATGACTAGTTACACAAGCCATGCCAACCAATTACATGTACTTAATGGTCAACAATGACTAGTTACACAAGCCATGCCAACCAATTACATGTACTTAATGGTCAACAATGACTAGTTACACAAGCCATGCCAACCAATTACATGTACTTAATGGTCAACAATGACTAGTTACACAAGCCATGCCAACCAATTACATGTACTTAATGGTCAACAATGACTAGTTACACAAGCCATGCCAACCAATTACATGTACTTAATGGTCAACAATGACTAATGGTCATGTACTTAATGACTAGTTACACAAGCCATGCCAACCAATTACATGTACTTAATGGTCAACAATGACTAGTTACACAAGCCATGCCAACCAATTACATGTACTTAATGGTCAACAATGACTAGTTACACAAGCCATGCCAACCAATTACATGTACTTAATGGTCAACAATGACTAGTTACACAAGCCATGCCAACCAATTACATGTACTTAATGGTCAACAATGACTAGTTACACAAGCCATGCCAACCAATTACATGTACTTAATGGTCAACAATGACTAGTTACACAAGCCATGCCAACCAATTACATGTACTTAATGGTCAACAATGACTAGTTACACAAGCCATGCCAACCAATTACATGTACTTAATGGTCAACAATGACTAGTTACACAAGCCATGCCCACCAATTACATGTACTTAATGGTCAACAATGACTAGTTACACAAGCCATGCCAACCAATTACATGTACTTAATGGTCAACAATGACTAGTTACACAAGCCATGCCAACCAATTACATGTACTTAATGGGTCAACAATGACTAGTTACACAAGCCATGCCAACCAATTACATGTACTTAATGGTCAACAATGACTAGTTACACAAGCCATGCCAACCAATTACATGTACTTAATGGTCAACAATGACTAGTTACACAAGCCATGCCAACCAATTACATGTACTTAATGGTCAACAATGACTAGTTACACAAGCCATGCCAACCAATTACATGTACTTAATGGTCAACAATGACTAGTTACACAAGCCATGCCAACCAATTACATGTACTTAATGGTCAACAATGACTAGTTACACAAGCCATGCCAACCAATTACATGTACTTAATGGTCAACAATGACTAGTTACACAAGCCATGCCAACCAATTACATGTACTTAATGGTCAACAATGACTAGTTACACAAGCCATGCCAACCAATTACATGTACTTAATGGTCAACAATGACTAGTTACACAAGCCATGCCAACCAATTACATGTACTTAATGGTCAACAATGACTAGTTACACAAGCCATGCCAACCAATTACATGTACTTAATGGTCAACAATGACTAGTTACACAAGCCATGCCAACCAATTACATGTACTTAATGGTCAACAATGACTAGTTACACAAGCCATGCCAACCAATTACATGTACTTAATGGTCAACAATGACTAGTTACACAAGCCATGCCAACCAATTACATGTACTTAATGGTCAACAATGACTAGTTACACAAGCCATGCCAACCAATTACATGTACTTAATGGTCAACAATGACTAGTTACACAAGCCATGCCAACCAATTACATGTACTTAATGGTCAACAATGACTAGTTACACAAGCCATGCCAACCAATTACATGTACTTAATGGTCAACAATGACTAGTTACACAAGCCATGCCAACCAATTACATGTACTTAATGGTCAACAATGACTAGTTACACAAGCCATGCCAACCAATTACATGTACTTAATGGTCAACAATGACTAGTTACACAAGCCATGCCAACCAATTACATGTACTTAATGGTCAACAATGACTAGTTACACAAGCCATGCCAACCAATTACATGTACTTAATGGTCAACAATGACTAGTTACACAAGCCATGCCAACCAATTACATGTACTTAATGGTCAACAATGACTAGTTACACAAGCCATGCCAACCAATTACATGTACTTAATGGTCAACAATGACTAGTTACACAAGCCATGCCAACCAATTACATGTACTTAATGGTCAACAATGACTAGTTACACAAGCCATGCCAACCAATTACATGTACTTAATGGTCAACAATGACTAGTTACACAAGCCATGCCAACCAATTACATGTACTTAATGGTCAACAATGACTAGTTACACAAGCCATGCCAACCAATTACATGTACTTAATGGTCAACAATGACTAGTTACACAAGCCATGCCAACCAATTACATGTACTTAATGGTCAACAATGACTAGTTACACAAGCCATGCCAACCAATTACATGTACTTAATGGTCAACAATGACTAGTTACACAAGCCATGCCAACCAATTACATGTACTTAATGGTCAACAATGACTAGTTACACAAGCCATGCCAACCAATTACATGTACTTAATGGTCAACAATGACTAGTTACACAAGCCATGCCAACCAATTACATGTACTTAATGGTCAACAATGACTAGTTACACAAGCCATGCCAACCAATTACATGTACTTAATGGTCAACAATGACTAGTTACACAAGCCATGCCAACCAATTACATGTACTTAATGGTCAACAATGACTAGTTACACAAGCCATGCCAACCAATTACATGTACTTAATGGTCAACAATGACTAGTTACACAAGCCATGCCAACCAATTACATGTACTTAATGGTCAACAATGACTAGTTACACAAGCCATGCCAACCAATTACATGTACTTAATGGTCAACAATGACTAGTTACACAAGTGCCAACCAATTACATGTACTAGTTACACAAGCCATGCCAACCAATTACATGTACTTAATGGTCAACAATGACTAGTTACACAAGCCATGCCAACCAATTACATGTACTTAATGGTCAACAATGACTAGTTACACAAGCCATGCCAACCAATTACATGTACTTAATGGTCAACAATGACTAGTTACACAAGCCATGCCAACCAATTACATGTACTTAATGGTCAACAATGACTAGTTACACAAGCCATGCCAACCAATTACATGTACTTAATGGTCAACAATGACTAGTTACACAAGCCATGCCAACCAATTACATGTACTTAATGGTCAACAATGACTAGTTACACAAGCCATGCCAACCAATTACATGTACTTAATGGTCAACAATGACTAGTTACACAAGCCATGCCAACCAATTACATGTACTTAATGGTCAACAATGACTAGTTACACAAGCCATGCCAACCAATTACATGTACTTAATGGTCAACAATGACTAGTTACACAAGCCATGCCAACCAATTACATGTACTTAATGGTCAACAATGACTAGTTACACAAGCCATGCCAACCAATTACATGTACTTAATGGTCAACAATGACTAGTTACACAAGCCATGCCAACCAATTACATGTACTTAATGGTCAACAATGACTAGTTACACAAGCCATGCCAACCAATTACATGTACTTAATGTCAACAACCAATTACATGTACTTAATGGTCAACAATGACTAGTTACACAAGCCATGCCAACCAATTACATGTACTTAATGGTCAACAATGACTAGTTACACAAGCCATGCCAACCAATTACATGTACTTAATGGTCAACAATGACTAGTTACACAAGCCATGCCAACCAATTACATGTACTTAATGGTCAACAATGACTAGTTACACAAGCCATGCCAACCAATTACATGTACTTAATGGTCAACAATGACTAGTTACACAAGCCATGCCAACCAATTACATGTACTTAATGGTCAACAATGACTAGTTACACAAGCCATGCCAACCAATTACATGTACTTAATGGTCAACAATGACTAGTTACACAAGCCATGCCAACCAATTACATGTACTTAATGGTCAACAATGACTAGTTACACAAGCCATGCCAACCAATTACATGTACTTAATGGTCAACAATGACTAGTTACACAAGCCATGCCAACCAATTACATGTACTTAATGGTCAACAATGACTAGTTACACAAGCCATGCCAACCAATTACATGTACTTAATGGTCAACAATGACTAGTTACAAGCCATGCCAACCAATTACATGTACTTAATGGTCAACAATGACTAGTTACACAAGCCATGCCAACCAATTACATGTACTTAATGGTCAACAATGACTAGTTACACAAGCCATGCCAACCAATTACATGTACTTAATGGTCAACAATGACTAGTTACACAAGCCATGCCAACCAATTACATGTACTTAATGGTCAACAATGACTAGTTAGCCATGCCAACCAATTACATGTACTTAATGGTCAACAATGACTAGTTACACAAGCCATTACATGTACTTAATGGTCAACAATGACTAGTTACACAAGCCATGCCAACCAATTACATGTACTTAATGGTCAACAATGACTAGTTACACAAGCCATGCCAACCAATTACATGTACTTAATGGTCAACAATGACTAGTTACACAAGCCATGCCAACCAATTACATGTACTTAATGGTCAACAATGACTAGTTACACAAGCCATGCCAACCAATTACATGTACTTAATGGTCAACAATGACTAGTTTTTGAATTCAACATTTTATCATTAATTTTTTAGTAAAATGTTTCACGAAGAAACTAATAATGATTTGAAAGGGACTATAGCTGCTATCAAGGGCACCGTCGTTAAATGATCACTAAATTGCTATAATTATACTAGCTTTTTGTATTCAATAAATCTCTTTGAACTAATGATAAGATCTCCTTAAGGATTTCCCGGGGGATTTCCTGTTTAAGCAATTCCTATCCGAAAATCAGTTATCACTTTAACTAACCTCCTTTTATAAAAGGAAACAGGTTAATCCAAATTAGAACAAATATCTTGTTAAAGTCTTAAAAGTATGTGTTGTGCAGTATTTGTAGTAGAGTATACATGTATTGATATACTAAGTAATACCGTTCATTCAGCATCTATAGCACCTGCCGGCTAATTTGCATAAAGTTTTGATGAAGATCCCAGATTAGCGACTCAGGAAAGTTAGAAATTACACAGCTGTAAGAAGATACAGAAACTATCAGAGTATCCTTACTCATTATACAATGTACAGGGAGTGTGAGAAACTCAGCTCTAATATTGTGTAAATGTAAAATGAATAAGTGCAACATGTTTCACTCAAATAGCTAATTCCTTCTCGTAGACCAAACAGACGACGTCCATGCATGTAAAACATGAACAGGCACAGAGCATAAAATAATAATATTATTATATAGCAGATGTAGATTAATACATGTTTGGCAGATATATTGCATTTAAAGCACAATCAGTCAGGATATAAATAATGACTACCATACATTAAATGGATTATTCTCTTTATAATGAATCTGATAAAATTTAGAATTTCTTCAGGATTAACACCATTTGAGTAGTAAAATCCTTTTAAATATCATGACGTAAATTCTAAAATGCAGCACGTCAAAATCAATGGAGCATGAAAACCTCCCAACAATAATATTATGAGATCATGAGTTTAATACATCCATAATTAAGAATGTTGTGGGAGTATGATTATAGGTGAACTCATAATTTTACTTTTTTCCTTCAATGTCAATGAGTACATCTAAATGCAGTATGGACAAAAAAAATTAAAATGGAATGGAAAATAAGAGAATTCATGATTTCTTTAAAAATTATACAAAAATAAACATAAAACAGAGAAAGTGCAGCACTGGCGAATAACCAGGCATTGTTGTTTGTGTCATTTGTATTCTACAGTATACATGTATGATTAGCTGTTATGACTGACAATACAAACACCCATTGACAGATGGTTGAGTGATGAGAGCAATCGCCTCTCATCACTGAGGTGTCTAATTCAATCTTTATTCAAACTAGTGAGATGAGTGTTGGGTAGTACATGTATGTGAGTGACACCTCTGGAAGAACCACTTTGTGGGCAAGCCGTAACATATATTTATTTATTCACATATTTAGTTATTCATCCATGTTTTTTATATGTTTATTGAATGCTGTTGTTAGAAGACAGAGTTGTAGTTTCACCAACACTGTACATAGTTGTATGGCTCTTCAAATTACATGTAATGCTTTAAAACTACTCTGGTTAACTGTGTAATTTAATTAGCCTAGTACAGTGGAACCCGGCCTTATGGACACCCGGCTAATACGGACACCCAGTTATTACAGACATGTTGTTCTGTCCCCGCCGAATCGAAACTCGTACAAATGCCAATGCAATATGTCCATTTAATACGGACACCCGGTTAATACGGACATTGCGTCTCGTCCCGATGGTGTCCGTATTAACCGGGGTCCACTGTAGTTAAGTACAGATAATAAACTTGTGCCAACTAGACGTTGAATTGTTTGAAATCCCTATATATTCCGTATATATCTAATTGGCTATTGCATATATGGCGCAAATAAAACTATTGTCATTGTCATTTGACTCTAGCTATGCTCTTAGATGTTGTTTCAAAATATCAAGTAATAATAATAATAATTAATATCTTATCTGGTTGATCTACAGCTGAAGGAGGAAAGAAGTTTTCAGTTCCTACAGAAGACCCTGAGGTGGCAACCTTTATCAAGGTACCAATAAATTAATAATAAACTAATAAATGGTAATACTAGTGCCAATAAAATATACAGCTCTATGCTGCAACCAATAACATCTTGTCGTGTTGATTGGATTTTTATTTTTTATTTATTTTTATTTTTTTTTTTTTTTTATTATTATTATTTTTTTTAATTATTTTTTTATATATATTTTTGTTGTTGATTGGATAATAACAGCGACAGAAGTATGTCATTAAAGATGCAGGTCTGCATACTTTTCAGCGCCATACTGATATTCCCTGAATAATCTAGCCATGCTTATAAACATGATTGATCAAGAAGTCAACATTAATTATCATCAATAAACTATGGTATATAAGTACTTATAACAGAGCATCTGATAGAGTGCGAGCGTGCGATTTCGCACTATTGACCTAAAATCGCACCGAATCGCACTATTGATCGTTTTCCGCACTATTGATCGTTTTCCGCACTATTTTCGAAAAAATGACCAGAATAAATCACCAAATTCATGATATATTTCTTCTGAACTAAAATTACCTTCCAAATTTGTCATTTCTAAGCGGATTTCATTGTTTTTACGGCGAATTTGAGAATCTAAACACCTTAGTTTACGTAAGTTCTCGAGCGTTGAACAAAAATCAACAAGGCGTTCTTTGCAATTGTTGCAAGATCCTGGAGACTAGTTTTTTATTTAAAAAGATTGGCAGAATTTTGTCAATTCTTGTCCAATCACAGTTATCAATGCAAATCAGGATGTTGTTGGCGGGAAAATGTCCTCAAGTTTGTGTGGCACCTTTTGAAGCCGTGTTTTTTTCAGTTGTGCATGTAAAAATATGGATAAATTTGTAGCAAAAGAGTCATCAACAAGCACAGAAAAGAATGCACATCTTCCTGCAAAGATCAATGCCAAAGATAGACTTGCTAAATGGAACATTTCATGCTGATAACGAATTGATGTATTGTTCTTCGTGCAATATTGTGCGAGACTTCATCTCACAAAAGAAACGTGGAGGTAGCTAAGAAGTCCGGTGCAGCCAAAAAATATGTATTTCAAATAAATTAAACTCTCTAAATATGCTAATTTAAATTTCCGCACTATTCCGCACTATTTCCAAAAATTTCCGCACTATTTTCATTTTTTCCCCGCACTCTACCAGATGCTCTGTTATAAGGCAAGAAATCTATGTGCTTCAATCAGACATTCAGAAAACATGGTATACACAGGCAGATTTAGGGGAACCAAGGGTGCTGCAGACCCCCTTTGTCTGTCGATGGTTAGGATTTTGATTGTTCTATAATGCTGACAGTGTCAAAACTCTTAAAATCTGTATCTGGAGCCTTAAAGTCACAAATGCTCCCAGAATAACGCACATCTCAGAGAACCTAGAATTTTAAATTTTATAGCTAGAACAGGTCTACTAGCAGCTACGTTTGTCTCGACAGCTACTGAGAACTGTAGATACAACACCAGTTCAGCTCCAATTATATGACTATCACACTCTTACATGTATGCAGGATTGGAAATTGCAAGTTTATACCACACACAAATTAACACTGAATATTCTATATTTCAGGAAGTGAGCCAAATCCCAGAAATCACAGAAGATGATGCTGCTAAGCTGGTTGCTGCTCACATCAAATCCAAAGAGCCTAAGAATTACGGGTATTATAGAGTGAGTGCTATTAGGAACATTGGTGGTAGCCACAAACTCAAACCCAATATGGACCCAAGATTAAACATGGTAAGTAACTATTTCATTGTTGGAAATTAGACCGCTTCTACCTTGTTATAATGCATCAATTGTAGCCTTTAATTTCACAGTCACTTTTAGGTTTTTGAAATTGTAACAACCTACATGTTAATTTACTAATAATATTGGAATTTTGAGTGATGACATGTACCTTATCCAGTCGAACTCCATTTAACTAGTAGAAGATGACTCTCCGTGCTTCTATACAAAAATAATGCACGCTGAGGTCTTGAAAGCTGCTAGTGGATGCATGAGTGGAACGTGAGTGCATTCAGCAGCACTTCAAGACCTCAGAAGTGCATTATTTTTGTTTAGAAGCACAGAGTTATCTTCTATTTGCTTTATAATATAAAACTAGTTTTAAACACTGAGGCTTTCTGCTTTGTTTTTGCTGCTCCGTGCTTCTATAATATAATAATGCACGCTCAGCAACCAATCAAATCGCACGTTCTTGGGAGGTACACATAGTTTATATTATAATAATAAATACGACACCAGCTATGACTTACTTTTTGGCAACTTCTATTCTTGTAGATCTACGATGAACTCTCTGATGTTGGATTCTCAACATCAGGCGCCTCAGCAATCTTGGCAGGTACCAAAGGTTAGACTTGCCCCAATTGACAACCATTTTAATCGCTTCTGTACTGTAGGAACAGATTATGATATTAATGTGAATATTCCATGACAACGCAGGTGCAGTTAAGCCAGCAATAGTTGAATTTGCTTCCACCAAATGCGCTGTTCTGGAAAGTGAAAAACTGGTCAAGATTGGAGTACAAAGAACTGGAAATTTGACTGGTACTGCAACCATCAAGTGAGTATATAGATGATGATGATGATGGAAAGTAAGAATGGAGTCGTTTTGTATGAGTGTAGTCTCCTTTGCAGCCGTCAGGGATTTCATTACGTGACAACAACAACAACAACAAAAATGTGTGACAAAATCTCAGATGGCTGCAAAGGAGACTATATGAGTGGGAAGTAGTTACGGTATGGTTTCATTGTATCGGTTTGTGTTCTGATTGGTTGAGCAATGACTTTGCACCCAGTGATTTGGTTGAATAGATGTCTTCAATTCTGTACGACTGCCATATTATGCATGTACTCTGATTATTATGGACACTTGCTTGTCCTGTTGATGACAGTATTACGTGTAATGGGGTTCAACTGTAATCAGAATGATGATGGTTGAATGATGATGAGCATGATGAATAGATGGTTGAATAGATGTCTTCAATTCTGTACGATTGCAATATTATGCATGTACTCCGATTATTATGGACACTTGCTTGTCCTGTTGATGACCGTATTACGTGTAATGGGGTTCAACTGTAATCAGAATGATGATGGTTGAATGATGATGAGCATGATGAATAGATGGTTGAATAGATCATTGTCTTCAATTCTGTACGACTGCAATATTATGCATGTACTGCGATTATTATGGACACTTGCTTGTCCTGTTGATGACAGTATTACGTGTAACGGGGTTCAACTGTAATCAGAATGATGATGGTTGAATGATGATGAGCACGATGATGATGAAGTTAGAATGTGGGGACATGTGACCATGCCCATGGCCATGTGAGTGACAGAGAGTGACATAATATAATAATAATAATATCATCTCCATTGCATTTCAGCTATGAAACCATTGATGGTACAGCCACTGCGGAATCAGACTACATCACCAAGAAAGATGTCATGGTATTCAAACCAGGAGAGACTCTCAAACACATTGACATCACAATCATAGACGACAATGAGTGGGAAGAGAACGAAGTTTTCTTTGTGATGCTTTCACCGTACGATATCAAAAACCCTACCGTAACGGTTGGGAAACAGAGCATTACAGAGGTCACGATTATAAATGATGACGGTAAGAAATACTTATGTTTTTTCTCTCGTTTCAGTTGGGGATTTCCTCCACGTAAGCTTATAAAGCTTAATTCGTAAACGAGTAAATTGTTTTTTACCTTCAACAGAACCCGGCATCCTGTCGTTCCAAAAACCAAGCTACGTGGTGAAAGAGAGCATCGGCAAAGCAAAATTCATGGTGGAAAGAACCCAAGGAACCGATGGAACCATCAAAGTCACATACAAAACCAAAGACCAATCGGCCATTTCCGGCAAAGACTTCATCGCTGGAGATGGAGTGTTGGTCTTTGAGCATGGCGAACAGATCAAGCATATAGATATCGAGATTATAGACGACAAGGCCTTTCAAAAAGATGAGAATTTCTTGCTTGAATTAAGTGATCCAACCGGGGGAGCTCAGTTGGGAAAGATCAAGAGAACCATAGCCACGATAGTCAACGATGACGGTAAGTGCACTGAGCCAATCAGAAACCGTGTAAGGTTTGCTAAGCACGCGGTTTTGCCCAATCACAGAACGCGATAGAAAAAGACCGGTCATTTTGGAAAATGGCGGGAAAATTTTACAATATTCAATATTCGTGCCAAATCAGTACAGGGTAACAATCACGCTTCACGTGCCATTTCTTCGTAAATTCCCGACTCAAAGAATCATTTAAGCTATTATTTCACGCACGTCTTTCTTGCAAATTCACAGATCACGGTTTTATCTTTTGCTATGAAGTGTTTTTCACGATTCATGCGCCATTTTTGGGCCCAGGGACCGCGGAAATACTGTACAGTGGAACCCCGGTATAACGGACACCCCGGTATAACTGACACCCCGGTATAACGGACATTTCGGTATAACAGTATAGGTCCCGGCGGAAAGGTGATACATTTTCTGTTAAAAAGACCCCGTTATAACGGACACCCGTTATAACGGACAACGGACACTTTTTTACAACCCGAACAGCAAAATTTAATACAAAATCAACCTCGTTATAACGGACAGTCTGAGTAAAATCTTTCGTTACACCATTGCGCTAATGGTTGCACTAATACGATTAAAAGTTTAATATCCGTCTGGATCGTATGTGACAAGAGTTCGCCACAACACTAAGGCCCAAACGTAAGCTAAGAAGAATAATAATAATACTTTATTACTTTATTATTATAAGACTACAGTATGTTCAGTGTACTGCAGTCTTCTTATTCTTCTTCTCTAAATTGTAAGAAACCCCGTTATAACGGACACTTTCTCTGGTCCCTTCGGTGTCCGTTATAACGGGGTTCCACTGTATATCATTTATAGTATTGAAATTGTATCTTATTCAGAATACAAACGGCTGTTCGATCGAGTTGTTTCTCTCACGCACCTCAACCTGGACCGCTTGAAGCTCGGTTCGTCGTCATGGAGAATGCAGTTCCGTGAGGCCATGTCTGTTAACGGGGGAGATGTGGAGAACGCAACCACCATGGATTACATCATGCACTTTTTAACATTCGCATGGAAGGTAAGAGATATCTGATTCTGACATTTATTCAATCCTTTTTAATGGTATTTTGACTAGTCCTCCATCGGTTGGAAAGCGGCATTGAGACAATGTGTAATGCGCTATATAAGCTGAACGGCCATTATTATTATTCAGGTGCGCTGATAAGTTACATGACCACAAAAGAACAGCACCAGACCATAAGACGGACACCCCATTATTACGGACACGTTCTTATTATTTATTCTATATGTGGTCCCGAAGGTGTTCGTAATAGCGAGGTTCCTAGTTCCGCAAATACTACGCATGCTCGTTCATCATTAACACATATATTGTACGTGCTCTTTTTAGATTATTTTCGCTTTTTGCCCGCCCTGTTCGTACGGGGGAGGCTGGTTTACCTTCGCTGTTGCACTTGGTATGATCGGCCTCTTGACCGCTGTCGTTGGTGATATTGCTACCATATTTGGATGCTTGATTGGCCTTAGGAAAGAAGTCACAGCAATAACATTTGTTGCCATGGGCACCAGTCTCCCTGATTTATTTGCCAGTAAAACTGCAGCAGTATCGGAGAAATATGCCGACGCCTCCATTGGCAACGTGACGGGCAGTAACTCTGTTAATGTGTTTCTTGGACTCGGAACGCCATGGGTTATCGCAGCGATATACCACAAAGTGAAAACTGTAAGTAATTATTCTTGGCGTGACAGGAGAGACTTCATTTTGAAATCTTTGTGCCACAAAAATGATGCGCAGTTTCGTTGTTTTGTCCTGATTGCCGTACGTCGCACGTTTAATTCTCGAATATCCTAACGCGTACGTTTTTCCGTGCGTTTACGTTCAACAAGGTTTAGAGCAGATTTCGTATGACTGTGAAAAACTCACGGCACCGGTACCGTGACCGTGATCAATGCTTTAGGATTTCGAATGAATTGGTGCCGTCACCGTGCCGTGCGCCGTGGTTTTTCACAGTCATCAGTACGAAATCTGCTCTATGTGATGTCACAATAATGTACAATGTCTTTTTGAACGTATGTCTAGTGACACCCTCAACCAAGCAATACGCGCATAATTCAGTCGTTTTCATATGAGTGGGAACCCTGTGGTACCGTGACAATGGCTTCCTTTCTAAACCAATCAAAAAGCGTGCATCTCATCCAATCAAACTCTTTCAATACCGCACGACACGGTACCGTAACTTTCCCACTCGTACGAAAACGACTCTATAACCGTTTTCTGGCGACGCATACTGATTATAGAGTCGTTTTCGTATGGATGGGAAACCTACGGTACCGTGACAATGGCTTCCTTTCTGAACCAATCAAAAAGCGTGCATCTCATCCAATCAAACTCTTTCAATACCGCACGACACGGTATACTGTAACTTTCCCACTCGTGACGAAAACGACTCTATAACCGTTTTCTGGCGACGCATACTGATGATAGAGTGGTTTTCGTATGGGTGGGAAACCCACGGCACGGAGTTACGGACACGGTACGGAATCGAAGACGTCTATTCAACCAATCACAGCGCGCAAAATCATTGCTCAACCAATCAGAATGCTTAGACAGGGAAAGGTCACCGCACGGCACGAATCGTACCGCAACTACTTCCCACTCACACGAAAACGACTTAAAAATATTGTACGCTCCCTCCATCCCCTCACACCTTATACTTGTAATAACCTTTATTTAATTCCAGGGTAATTCCTTACTTGCATGCCTACCGTCACAGATCAGGTTTCTCGGGTCCATGTTATAAAATTGCTCATAAATGTATATTTGATATCTTGTAGGGAGGTCCATTCAAAGTGGATTCAGGCACACTGATCGTTAGCGTCGTGACATATTGCGTATGCGCCGTCCTGTGTCTGACTGTGCTAGTACTAAGACGCTACATTAAAGTCCTCGGAGGAGCAGAGCTTGGAGGGCCTAGGAAAATGAAGTACATCACAGGCGCGTTCCTCATCTCGCTGTGGGTTGTCTACATTGTTATTTCATCACTGGTTTCGTATGAAATTATCAAATTTTAGAAAACGAAACGCTTTCAGGGATATACAGTCAATGTCATTAACGTTGTCCAGCTAAAAAAGCTTGGTGAAGGTTTTGTTGCATGTTGCATGCCATGCCCGAAATGTATTGACTGGGAGCAGTGAGCTGGTACTCAAAGTCAACTTATGTGGAACGTTTGAATTGTCATGATGATCTTACTGTAATCGGGTAGAGAAATGACAATTATTTCAGCACAATTTTGACAAGAAATGATAAAATTATCGCTTAGTAAGCAAAAACAAAACTATAAAACTGTATTTAGAGTGAAATCTGGATATCAATTAGGAAGGACTGTATGAAATTAGCATGTCCCCCGTCACATATTTAGAGCTGTACACGGCTGTCTCACTGAATTTCGTCTTTATAATAGAGTCGAATAAAAACGTGATGTAGAATAAGTAGAGATATGAGAGAAAAACATATTTAGTGTCAATTCCTTAAAGACGTTTTGGTTTGTAGATTATTGCGGAAGTTTTCAATGAAAGATTAGGTGTCCCCTTTTGTTCCGATTTTCTACATAACTATATGTTTTGACGAAAAAAAAATATCAAATCCAGATAGAAAATCAGAAACTATAAGAAATATATAAAGTCCATTAATTTATTAACAATTTGGCGTTCCTCTGTTTAAAATCGGACTTATACTTCAGTAATTATATAACATCAAAGTTGACTGAATGCATCTGTCGACAGACAAAAAATGCAATCAAAACATCATTTGTCTTTCAAATTTCGCGCTTTAATGCCAGTACTTCAATCAGGATTTCAACAGATTTTTGGGAGCAAGTTGTCCATTCAGCATATAATAGTATGGCGGTAAAAAATATCTTACACTGGTTAATTTTATTTTTCTGTTACCCTAGGAAGTTTCCTGAATTTTTTGTCGACACAAAGGCCAATGATTTGCATAATACAACACGTAGTCACGCAAAACCTTTTCGGCTCTTTATAATTCCTTAAAATAAGTTTTGCCAATAACTTTGTTCTGAAACTTGGCATGGACATTAATTATGTAATGAACATTTAAAAACTGCAATAAAAAGAGGGGGTCACCATTCTCGTTTTCGCGCTAGATGCTCTTCAAATATATCAATTTATAGGTGTATAGCCAAATGTGGTAGCAACCGGAAGTTGTAATGAAAAACCTTTTTTCTCGGTCCAAAGAACTTCCTTACAACATAGATTACATATAATTCTAAGTTTACTTCTACTAAATCAATCAAAGTAACTGAATGACTATGATTGTTGAAATATTAACGAAACATGCAAGTATGTGCGTCCAGAAATCGTACGCTTTAACTATTCTCATCTAAATGTTTGAAAATTTATCCAATAAACGTTCCTTCATATTTCGATATATCATACGCAGCACCGATTATTAAAGAACTCAAAAAAATGGGGGCCACCATTCTCGTTTTCGATTTATTTTGAAAAAACGTCAGTTACATTTGAAATATTTAACGAGTTCCAATGGTCTCCATTGTGCGCAAGCTCGCGCGAGCTTCAGAATCGTGCGCAATTGAGCGTGCGCAATGCAAAACAAGGGAATTGCCTTAATTCTCGTATTTAACACTAATATTTTATGATCATGCTAAAATTTATAGCAGTTTTTCACAAATAGAATAAGATGTGTTTAGACTCGTTACCAGGCCACACGCGGATTATTCCATTGATGGCCAGAATAATTGGTGTTATTTTAATAATAATAAATGAAAAATATCGATTCTGATGTTCTTCGTTATTGTCTACAATTTTACATAAACGAAATTGCATATTTTGTATTTTCAAAAAAAATCATTTTGTGACGCTTTTGAGCACCAGCTCACTGCTCCCAGTCATTGTGGATCATATGTAAACAAGACGCTCAATGAGCGTTCACTCGGGCATTGTGAAAAGGAAAATGTCAGTTGTTCGAGGAAGTACTTGAAAATGAATGCCAGTTGGTTGAAGAACAAGGACAATGTCAGCTGCGCGAGGAGAGACCTGACAATGACTGACAGTTGCGTGACGAGGGAGACTATGTATATACATGTATGTGTCGAGTTCATTTGATTTGCCTTTGAGTTCATTTGATTACCTTTTGACTTTGAGTTCAATTGATTTGATTTTGATGAGTTTGTGTAAAGGCCCCCTCTCTAGCTTCAGATCCCGAAACGTCGAGTTTGGAATCGAGTTCGGGTTCGAGTTACGGTTCGAACGTCGAATAAAACAAGGACATCTTCTTCAATACAATATAATTTCTCTGACGTCATGACAATCAGTGACAGTTGAGTGACGAGGGAGACTATTAGTCCGGTGAGTACGAACATGATACGTCTTGAGGTTGCATAGGTCAGATGGTTCCGATAACGGCCTCGCGTTTGTTTAAAAAAAAAAATATTTTAAGCGAGCTTCTAGTCCTTTTACCACTTCTAGTCATTGAACGATGAACTAGAATCCTGACCTTTTAATAGCTTGAAGATCTACAGCTGCTTTCAAAACTAAGATTCATAATCTACTTGAGTCCTGTGTCTCCTTTATCTTTTCAAATCTGCGGAGTAATCTTGAAACTCCGGATACGATTAAATACGTCGCATACTCGTCATTTTGAAGCCGAACAAAACTACTACTACTACTACCGAAATCCGCATTTTCTAACTCGGGCGGCCTGCGGCCTGGGCCCGAGTAATAATGTCAGCATGCACGTACAGAAGAAAATACTATTCTTCCCAGTAAACTGCGACACTATCGATTTTGAAACGCCGCTCGTGCCAATTGGAATGTAGTCACGTGATGCACTTTTTTGTACCTCGTGATCACTTGTGGACGTACTTCCGTCATATCTCTCCTCCCGCCCTGGTCATGATTGTATCTAGAAAAGGACGAAGTTGAAAACAAGAAAAGCTAAATTCCCCACATATATCAAGCAAGCTCTTTAGTCTTAGAAAAACATCTACGGCGACATGCAAGGCACACTGAAAATTGCTTTCTCCCGGGCCCCGGTCCTCATCAAAGATCAAATGATCAGTCATCGTGCCAATATTGGCCGTGTTCACACTGGCGGTTCAAGTCACTTAGAACTGACACCAATAGCAAGGGACTCGCAATTAGCAAGCGTTCACATTAGACATGCAAGTGAAATACGATGCCAAAACATGTCAATCACATTTCCCGCGTCTGAATTTTGTTAGTTTGTTTCTAGAGGTTGTTTTCGCTCGCTCCATCATGAATCGCAGACAACTTCTATATATCTTTGCTCTGTTGATCGGCTATTTGAGAGATAATTCCCAAAGATGTGTTCGTTCGCTAGGGAATCGTCTGAGGGGCAGGCTCTGCGTCCTGAGGACCATGCGTCTTGTCTTAATACGCTGTAGAAGACGCAGAATACTATACTATATTCAGTCCTACGGCATTGGATTGACGTGCGAACGCAAAACGTTGCAGTTGGTCGCCAAGCTTGGGTTCTTCCAAGACCACAGTTTTGGTTTAACGAGATGCTAAATAATTATCAGTACGACGAATTAATGTGGAAGCAAAACTTTCGTGTTTCAAAATCTACTTTCGACTTCATTTGCCGGGTTGTTGGACCGAGCATAAATTAGCTAACATGTCAAATGTGGTTTCCGCGCGGGATCAAATATCTTTGAGCGCTGATTGGTCCGAAGTTTACGCTGCTGTTTCTAACCCTCCTAACAGTTGACTTGGAAATCGCAGGTAAACAACTCCAAAATTGCCCTCTAATTGACCGTAACCAACGCCAACGGGTCTGTCTCTCATATGTCAGTGTGAACGTCTGCTAACCGTGAGTGACTTGGAAACATCCTAGTGTGAACACACGGATTAAGATCGCAAAATATCTTGTCAATTTCAGGCGTGGGAACCATCCGTTTTGATTGGTTGATGAAGAAAGCAAGCCTAATTACTCGGGCCCAGGCCGCAGGCCGCCCGAGTTAGAAAATGCGGATTTCGGTAGTAGTAGTAGTAGTAGTAGTAGTAGTTTTGTTCGGCTCCAAAATGACGAGTATGCGAGGTATTTAATCGTATCCGGAGTTTCAAGATTACTCAGCAGATTTGAAAAGATAAACGAGAAACAGGACTCAAGTAGATTTTGAATCTTAGTTTTGAAAGCAGCTGTAGATCTTCAAGCTATTAAAAGGTCAGGATTCTAGTTCATCGTTCAATGACTAGAAGTGGTAAAAGGACTATAGAAGCTCGCTTAAAATATTTTGTTTTTTAAACAAACCTGAGGCCGTTATCGGAACCATCTGACCTATGCAACCTCAAGACGTATCATGTTCGTACTCACCGGACTAATAGTCTCCCTCGTCACTCAACTGTCACTGATTGTCATGACGTCAGAGAAATTATATTGTATTGAAGAAGATGTCCTTGTTTTATTCGACGTTCGAACCGTAACTCGAACCCGAACTCGATTCCAAACTCGACGTTTCGGGATCTGAAGCTAGAGAGGGGGCCTTTACACAAACTCATCAAAATCAAATCAATTGAACTCAAAGTCAAAAGGTAATCAAATGAACTCAAAGGCAAATCAAATGAACTCGACACATACATGTATATACATAGTCTCCCTCGTCACGCAACTGTCAGTCATTGTCAGGTCTCTCCTCGCGCAGCTGACATTGTCCTTGTTCTTCAACCAACTGGCATTCATTTTCAAGTACTTCCTCGAACAACTGACATTTTCCTTTTCACAATGCCCGAGTGAACGCTCATTGAGCGTCTTGTTAATTAGTAGTGTTACTAACGCGACCTTTCTATAAACTTGAGCTTTTCCCGTATAGAAAATACACGTGCAACAAACTGGTGTAGTAATTTTACTGTGGTTATTTAATGAATTCTTGCCCAACGTTTCCGACCAAATCAAACTCTAGCTTGCTTATAAACCTCGTTGCAAACGCATCACGTGGTGCCAAAAACTTGTTCACGTGGTACAAAATTCACATCACGTGGTTACAAACACAGACGCTACGAACGCGGTAAAAAAATCGGCTGTGTCGCAGTTTACTGGGAAGAATAGTATGCCGGCTCCATATTGCAAAGACAAAGTTTGGGAAAATTCCCAGAGTACATATTGTTGTGACCTTTCGCTGACTCCATTCACATCGCTAATAGTGCATTTCGGCTTGGTATGCAAGATGCAACAAAACCTTCACCAACCTTTTTTGAAATAGCTCAGGGGCGGATCTAGAGATTTTGAAAGGGGGGTGCACCAATAAGGGGCCGTAGGGCCCTTCTTCTAGGGGGTGTGGGGGCAACTCAGAAAAAAGCAAACATCACCTCGGTGCATGTGAGAACAGAATGTTTTAAAACAATGCCCATTTTCACAGAGCAAAACGAATATATTATGAGACGTGACATTTATTGTAGTGTTAATCTCTTTTTAGCTGGACAATGTTAATGACATTGACTGTATATTTGCTTTAGTCTACAAAGTTTGAAAATGTCAATCTTACAATCGGCATTTTTTGACCTCTTTTTCTTTTCTTTCTTTTTGTAAATATTTTTCAAGATTTCATATGACATACATCTGATATGATGGAGATGCCATTTTAAAGTTAGAATCTCTTAGGTAAAGTACCTTATTCGTACTTAATTTCGCGAGGCTTTAAGTTTGCGATTTTCGCGTTCGCGATTTTTTAAAAATCGCGAAATTAAAGCCTCGCGAAAAAAAGGCTCGCGTTCTTTAAAACACGCGAAATATAATACGTACCCAGAGAAAATATTACATATCGAAACCATTTAATCAACATGAACAATAAACGTTATTTAATACTACCATTTGCAACTGAGCAACCGTACAGCGTAAAAAATTTGTCTGCAGTTTTAGCTACAAGTTTATTGACTGTCATCTTGTTCCTGTTTGTATAGAAATAAGTTTGTTTTTTTAGAAAAAATAAATGTTGTTGACACCGCTTTTGCGAAATTTAATGCTCTTTTTTCATTTTCTCTTATCGAAATCGCGAAAATAAAGTCTCGCGAAATGCTGTTTTAACAAAATCGCGAAATTTAGTACGCGCGAAATTTAGTACGAATAAGGTAATTAGAAAACTGCCAATTAAATGCGCTTCACATTTATAACAATATTATAGTTTTTTAGAGTTATTAAGATCCAAAGTGACAAATCTTTGTATAAATTTATATTGTAAAATAAAGGGGTTTCTAAACATAGCATGAACCCGAGGCAATGAGGAAAAGTAAAACTTGGTTTCCCGCCTTTTTACTTTTGCACGGCAAGAGAAATTATGATGCTGATGTTATTTGGCGCTGTTTTCAATAACTGTCATCATCGGTCACGTGATTTTTTCAATTTCCACCCAATACGAACAAAAATATCATTATTGGAAAAAGCATCCTAAAATTACTAAATGTGGAAAGTTTGAAATTCAAGTTTCGTGGATAAGACGGAAGTTGAAGGGGCTCCAACTTTGCTCTTTTTGTAAGGATTTGTTGGAGGGCAACAGCTTGCCAAAAACCCATACAAATCTTTATAGAGACAGCAAACTTTGGACACCTGTAACTTTAGTCCTACCTATCTAATTTGTTTCAAACTTAATTTCGTAATTACTAATTTCAGCATGTTCTTTCTAGTTATGATATTTTTGTTGGTCTTGGGTGAATATTTTAAAAGTCACGTGACAGGTGACAAGCTCATTAGCCATTACCTGAACGATCAGGGAACTGGGAACGAGTTTATTAGAATAAATTAATGTAATACTCCAGTTTCGAGTTGGTAAGCGATGACCGCTGTCCTTGACAAAAGACGCATTTGCTCAGGCTTAGCCTCAATTCAGTGTAAATTATTCACAAATACCGACGAGAACGCGAAAAAGTGTGGACATTCAACAATAGAAACCATTTTTAATTGCACAGGTTATTCTCTGGATTGAGGCTGAGCCTGAGCAAACGCGTCTTTTGTCAAGGAGTACAGCGGTGTCTAAACAAACTCGAAATGGGAGTATTAGGAAAATAAGTTCATGACATGAAACAACATGTTGAAATTAGCATTTGAAATTGTGTTGTCCAGCCTAAATTTTACAGTGAATAATGTACAGAGTTTGTATGGGAATTTAGACATATTTGATGTCCAGGGCTCTAGTATCGTCAATACTTCACCAAACTTTCCAGACTAGCTAAGTTTGATCTGCTCTCTCAGAAAATGATGCCCACTTTTTGCTAGTTTCTGCCCACTTTTGCTAGTTTCCAATAGAATTGGTCCCAGTCCTCTGCTCGTTTTGGTAATGGCTAACGACAATGTCGAAAGCAATATATAAATGCGTCAATGAGAATATTTCAGCATGCAAGAAAAAATTGTATGTTTTTGATTAATTAGATGTGTTGCCAGAAAGTAGTTTAAATATTGCAGTGTGCAGCCCGAAAGATAGATGAAAGATATACTGTACTTAGCTTTAGCAAACAGATATGCTTAGCTTTAGCAAACCTATGGTATAAACTATATGGTATTATATAAGGACTTAACAATTCAATGCACTCAAAGCCTTGGTTTTCACTAGCGATGCAATAATAAAAAACTTGTAGTATGAAAGATATGCTTAGCTTTAGCAAACCTATGGTATAAACTATATGATATATAAGGACTTAACCATACAATGCACTCTAAGCCCTGGTTTTCACTAGCGATGCAATAATAAAAAACTTGTAGTATGAAAGATATGCTTAGCTTTAGCAAACCTATGGTATAAACTATATGGTATATAAGGACTTAACAATACAATGTACTCTAAGCCCTGGTTTTCACTAGCGACCCAATAATAAAAAACTTGTAGTATGAAAGATATGCTTAGCTTTAGCAAACCTATGGTATAAACTATATGGTATATAAGGACTTAACAATTCAATGCACTCTAAGCCTTGGTTTTCACTAGCGATGCAATAATAAAAAACTTGTAGTATGAAAGATATGCTTAGCTTTAGCAAACCTATGGTATAAACTATATGGTATATAAGGACTTAACAATACAATGCACTCAAAGCCTTGGTTTTCACTAGCGATGCAATAATAAAAAACTTGTAGTATGAAAGATATGCTTAGCTTTAGCAAACCTATGGTATAAACTATATGGTATATAAGGACTTAACAATACAATGTACTCTAAGCCCTGGTTTTCACTAGCGACCCAATAATAAAAAACTTGTAGTATGAAAGATATGCTTAGCTTTAGCAAACCTATGGTATAAACTATATGGTATATAAGGACTTAACAATTCAATGCACTATAAGCCTTGGTTTTCACTAGCGATACAAGCATAAGAAATTTGTGTCATGTGGTCCGACGCAAGCACATGGACTCCATAACTTTTGATCCTTTTGAGTTGGGCCGATTAGTGAAAAACGCCTCATGCTTGTGCACATTGTACTTATGATTACGTTGTCAGTGTAAAGAGGTTTTACTCGCAGTTTGAAATTAGAAGTGCAATATTGACACGCACTAATACCTCAATGTAAAGCATCCAACGCTTCAATAAAATATTATTAGAATTATATTACACACAATAGGTCCTTGTTACAACTGCTGCAATATTTGTTTTATTAGTTGTATCTACAAAATCTGGCCTTCTTTGAATCTGACATCTCACTGGTTAATTCCTCACTGGTTGGTCCTGCCACAATTCTTAGAATCTCATCCCAATAGACCTTTCCCACATTCACTTTGATGACCAGGAACAATGGTTTCAAGTCGAGATTGGGGAAGACAAAATACAGTAAATGTATGGAAATGTACAGCAGTCTCAATAGTGGCTTATAGTGATAGCTACTACCCCTACTCCTCTTCCCAGCCACTTTAGGGTCAGGGTAGTCTCCTACGCATCCGTTTTTAGTTCCGTCACGCAACATATCCTGAAACGTTGCATGATGGAACTAAGAATGGATGCGTAGGAGACTAGGGTCAGGATATCTCGATATTGAGGACAGTAAAAACAGACAGCTGATGGTGTCCTCTTCAGTTCACTGTACTGCCAACAATCATAAACATTATAGCAAGTAATCTATTCTATCCTGTATATAGCCATGATGATATTAGCCTATGTGAATAGCCATTTATCCCCCCCCCCCCCCCCCCCCCCAAAAAAAAAAAATAATAATTGGGGGGGACGGCTACATGTAGCTAGGATGATTTAATTTCTACTAGTTTTTGGTGCTGGCATTAGTGTCCTTTGCAGATGATTTTTAGGTGTGTAACTCAGCTACAAAGGAGACTAAGGCTTCCTTCGTGGCTTCCTAATTGATAATATTATTATAAGAAATATCTGCGCTGGATACACCAAATTGAAGAATCGTTGTCGGCTTCAAAATCATAGAACATTGAAGCTGAGACTGCTATGAGACCGCTAGGATGTATGGGTAAGTGGTTAACCAGCTAAGTGTTATGTAGTCAGAGGAAAATTTTGGTGTTTATTCACAGGCAGTCCAACCACTGCTTCAGAGGCTACTAAATAATTCAATAAAATGATATTTGCATCTTTTTTGATGGGCTTCCTGTGGTAGAGCGCGCTCGCGCAATACGTATTACGTCGGAATCCCTGTGCTGAGTAACGTCCTATGTTGGGCTTCCTGTGTGTATCCCGTAAGACGTGCCCGCAGAGAGTGCATATTGAAACAAGGTAGCTTAGCTTAGCTTCTATGATTTTGAACGACAACGATTCTATACTGACTGAGTACATTATTACATTGAATGCATTCTTTGTTGCCTGTACTCTTCTGATGCCTCAGCTAGCACCTCTTTCAGTTGATTAACAGTTGGATGTCCATTGCCGTGGGTGACTTCAAGCACTGCTAGTGCTCTTTGTAGTGTCTCCACACCAGTGGCAAGATATCCTAAGCAAGTCTGCAGCTTCCCTATGCAATTGAAAGGAACCCAGTTAACATTGAGTTTACATCGATTATCAGGAGCCCATTAGTATGGCTCCTGCAATTATATATAGACTGAATAGAGCTAGCCTGCCTAGCAAGCATTTTTTTGGCCGCACAGCAGTTTTATTCTTTTTGTTTTGGCAGCACGGACAACAAATGAAAAAAACTTTCACGTGGCCAAAAAAAGACTCAGTATTTTGTGACTTTAACTTGCTGGAATTTGCTGGATATCTGGAATTTTGCACTTCAACGATAATGGTTGTACATCAATCAATATTATTGAAACTGATTAGGATGATTATGAGCAAACATACCAATTCTAAATAACTGAATTCCAATATTAGGATGATATTGGTGATAGAGACCCACGTAAGGCTCCAAAGTCCGCACTCCATATTCCAGTGCTTTCTCCCACAATGATAGCAATATACATGCATCAAATGCTTTATCTAAGGTGCCAACCAAAAGATAGTGATAGGGATGCAAGATAGGCTCTTGCTGTTTAATAGTTCTCTCACAAAGATCTAGAACTTTCTCTGGATCAACCTTGTGCTCCAAGTCCTTTATTTCATCAAGAACAGCTTGTGACCTCGCACAAATGTGTGACATCTGTTTTAAATCTATGCTTGAACCACATTGGCCACACTTGCCTGAAATGAAGAATTGAATTTACTCACATCTACAAATTAGATTTTAGGGAAAAGGTTTTGAAACTTCAATGTTGATCTTCTGAAAAAAAGACACTATGATGCTGATGATAGCCTTGGTGGTAGTAACATGATGATGGTGATGATGATGATGGTTTGTGGTGGTTATGATGATGGTAGTGGTGATGATTGTAGTGGTGGTTTATTTGATAATGGTCATGGTGATAGTAATCATGATAGTGATGGCGGTAGTGCCAGGTAATGATGATGATGTCAGGTCTTAGAGGCAGTTGCAGAGATCATGATGATGGTAGTGGAAATGATGATGATGGTTAGTGGTGGTTATGATGATGGTAGTGGTGATGATGATGGTTAGTGGTGGTTATGATGATGGTCATGGTGATAGTGCCAGGTAATGATGATGATGGTCTTGGAGGCAGTTGCAGAGATAATGATGATGGTAGTGGTGATGATGGTAGTGGTAGTTATGATGATGGTAGTGGTAGTTATGATGATGGTAGTGGTGGTTATGATAATGGTCATGGTGATAGTAATCATGATAGTGATGGCAGTAGTGCCAGGTAATGATGATGATGCCAGGTCTTAGAGGCAGTTGCAGAGATCATGATGATGGTAGTGGAAATGATGATGATGGTTAGTGGTGGTTATGATGATGGTAGTGGTAATGATGATGGTTAGTGGTGGTTATGATGATGGTCATGGTGATAGTAATCATGATAGTGATGGTGGTAGTGCCAGATAATGATGATGATGGTCTTAGAGGCAGTTGCAGAGATCATGATGATGGTAGTGGAAATGATGATGATGGTAGTGGTGGTTATGATGATGGTAGTGGTGGTTATGATGATGGTAGTGGTGATAGTGATCATGATAGTGATGGCGGTAGTGCCAGGTAATGATGATGATGGTCTTAGAGGCAGTTGCAGAGATCATGATGATGGTAGTGGAAATGATGGTAGTGGTAGTTATGATGATGGTAGTGGTAGTTATGATGATGGTAGTGGTAGTTATGATGATGGTCATGGTGATAGTAATCATGATGGTCATGGTGGTAGTGCCAGGTAATGATGATGATGGTCTTGGAGGCAGTTGCTGAGGTCATGATGATGATGATGGTAGTGGTAATGATAATAATAATGATGATGGTAATGGTGGTTATGATGGTTACTAGTAGCAATCATGATAATCATAATGGTAGCACTTGATGATATTAATGATCCCAGAAATCAAATAAATTACTTCAGTTTGCAGTGAAATACTGATTTTTGCATTTTCACCAAAAACAAATGGAAGAACAATACATCTTTCAAAAAGCATCACTATAATTGTACCTGTTTCTGATACAGCATTTTTGCAGCTTTTATTTGCACATTTAAAGGAATTCACTAGAAAGCCAGTCTTGTCTCCATTTAAGCATTTTTGACAGCAGCAATCAAAGAAATACTGATGTTTGAGTTCCTTTTGTCTGATTTGACTCGGTGTAAGAAGTTCTGTATAGCTTATTGTCAGTTCATCTCCGCTTTTGATTTTACTCACAGCTCGAACTAAAAGCTGGGTGCCATTAAACACAGCAACACAGTTTGGAGCACATGAGTGGTTGAACATTGATGCCATGGAATATATCCCTACACCTAAGGAAATAATAAGAAAGAATTAATGGAAAGTGCCTCTGACCTTCAGTCACATGCAACAACCAAAGCAACAATATGGGTTCACACATGTACTACCATACATCAACACATGTTAGTCATGTTCTAATGGGATGCCAAGGACTTTGGCTAGTAAAACATGACCCAGCTGCACAGTCAATCCAGAAGTTTGAGACCTATAGATTTGTATGTGCACATCTTTTTGATGGGTTTCCTGTGGTAGAGTACATGCACTCAATACATACCGTAGAATTCCGGTTATAAGATTCCCCGGCCTCTCTGCTAACAGAAATTTCCTCCCAGTTATAAAGCCCTCCCGGGAATAAGCCTCCCCCCAGTTATAAGCCCCCTTCATTTACTCCTCCCCATATAGGGTACCACATACAGGAAACAATAATCAGGCAATTAGGTGTATGTAGCAAACGAGAATGATGGAGTCCAGTAGTATATGGTAGCACATTGCTTGAAAATCCACTCAGATTATAGTTTTGTTCTGAGCATATTCATGTTTAAAAACTTTTACTGTTATTGTAAGTTGCATGAACACTATAACTAAAATGGTCATTATTTTTTTTAATAGAATGGATTTCAGGCATTTTTTTCTTCCCTTTTATAAGCCCCCCCCCCCCCCCCCCCCCGATTATAAGCCCCCCCCCCCTGAGTTTTATAAGCCCAGGGCCACAAAACCCTTACAAAGTTATATAAGCTCAGGGCTTATAACCAGGATTCCACGGTATTATGTTGGGCTCCATGTTTGCATCCCATAAGACGCCATCACACGCCAACAGTTTCACGCCTTGTTTCAATACTGCATTTCTGCAGCATTGTCAGACAGAAACAACATAAGTGAGCATTAAAAGCGAACTAACTATAGAATACCCCACCGTTGAAAGCACTCGTCTAGAAACTCACGTGCCTACAGGTCTAAGCTCTTTCTAAGGAATCCTACGCACACACCCACGTGGCCTACGGCCTGCACACCTAACCCTATCCCTATCCCGCCTATGCGGCCTATGCGTAGGCACGTTACTAATAAATATATCTGCGTAGGCATGTAGGCTGTCCACATTATACACTTTTTGTGCTGGGTATTCTATAGTTGTGCCTTAAAAGCAGTTACTCATTGCACAGTATTAAGTGAAAAGTTTGGAAGTAGTCCTCGTTTCCATACCTATTGGCTGCATTTCCCCATCACAGATACTAAAACTATTACAAGATATTTTTGCAAAAAGTTCAAAGATTTCTGATGAAGTAAACCTCGTCATGTACTCTTGCCCTGCAAAGTGACCAAGAACGGCAATGATTGCAACAAAGTCTTGTTTTCTGTCCTCCCCTATAGCAGTCACATTGGACACCAAGTTTTCGTACCACGACATATCTTGATTAGCAATTTTCAGTTCAAGAATTCTGTACATTAGTAGGACTAAATCAGTCGGCACTCGAGGTGCTACCTTAGGGAATCTTTTACACTCATTTTTGTGTGTTTTCCATGCTTTTCTTTGACATTGTTGTCCACAATATCTTGCAAATTTGCAGCCTGAGCACCTGAGAAGGTCAGTGTTCTGTTTCAAACAGTGGTCACAGAATAGTCTCCGGACATTGTTACTCAACACGTACACTACAGGAGTCTCTTCTAACACCTTCTGTCCTGTAAGAAGATCTTTGATTGCTTTCAATCCACGTCCTTTCTCCTTTGTTTCAAAAACTTTGCAGAGCATTTTTCACTTCTTCTCATCCCGTCTTGTTGCGCGTCAGAGGACTGAAACTAATGTAGTATACCGCAAGCAATAATGATCGCATTCTCAGAAATTGGTACAAACATGGGAAAATTCTATTAAAAAGGATGGAAAATAAGGACAAAATATGAGGACTGTTTTTCTATTTATCCAGAAGGAAATATTGTTTGTTTGTTTGTTTAAATTTGCGAGATCGATGTGCGTGTGCATTATTAATAAAGCGCATGCGTGTAAGGCTCACGTGGTCAGCGTCGTACCAAATTAATTTGGCGGGAAATGCTGAAATAAACAAGACTGAAGGAAGTAGGCGAAATCAAATAGTCAATTTCAAAATGTTTGCTGCGGATAAACTTGATGCAAAATGCACCGAACTCAAGGCAGAAGTTCTTCTTTCCGTACCTAGCGAAATTTCTGGTGAGGTCGATGATGCTGATCGCTTGGAGAGAGCAAGTTGTTCGTACTTGAACAACAGTGATCGGTTTCGTTTGAAAGACAGAACATTTCATCGCCAATATGCACAATTATACGCTGTACGACTGATGACGATGAGAAAGAAACTAGCCGCAGCTGCTAGAAGGGAATGGGGTAAGTTTTTATCGAGGAATGTGGCGTTAAAATGATGAAATGTGACAATGTGAAACTCATTTTCGTAGGAAGTTCTTTGTCCATCAAGAAGTTGTCAGAGCTGAAACTTGATGGACAGTGTATCATAGTTGGAACCCTTTTCAAGAAGATGTCACTCAAGCCTTCTGTACTCAAGGAGATAAGTGCTGAGGTGAGAATGCCAATAAGCATTACAGGGGGAAAAATGTATCAGTAAATTTGGTTTACTTCATGTATTCCTTCCCTTCCACTTCCAGGAAAATCTACTCATTCAGCCTGTTAGAGCTAAATACATAGATGAGGAAGATGTACTGGTAATGGAGGATGAAACACAAAGAGTGGTCTTGACAGGAAGCATCCCTGTTGGGACTTCAATCAGTGGTAAATGAAATGGATGTCAAGCCAAAATGTTTCTCTCAATCATTTGAGGTCTTACTTTTATTTGTCTTTTGTCTTACTGTGAATTTATACCATTGGTGTATTGTATTCTAGGTACAGTGACTGCTTTAAAAGGCCACACCACTGATGAAGGAAAGTTCCATGTGGAAAGTATTTCTTTTAGTGGTCTCCCATATCAAGTGGCTCCAGAACTTGACAAAGAGATGGTTGATGGTGAAGACAGGTGCTGATGCTAACAATGCTGAACAATAGTATCATTGACTAGTTTTCGTATGAGTGGGAAGTAGTTACAGTACAGTTCGTGCCGTGTGGGAATGGTGCTGTGCGGTCACTGTGACATGTCCAAGCATTCTGATTAGTGGAGGTTTCTTGGTGCTGCAGAACACCAGATGACGTTAGACAATGAACACAAAGGACGAGAAGAATGAACTTGAACCAAAACAATATGTACCCTGCATACAAAGAAACCTAACCAAGAATACAATGCAGACTGCAACACCAAGAAACACCCTGATTAGTTGGACAATGATTTTGCATGCTGTGATTGGTTGAATAGATGTCTTTGATTCCATACCATGACCGTAACTCCATGCTGTAAGACAGTGACTGAGACCACACTTGTGATACCTGTAGTGTTGCAACACCATTTAATTACTATGCCTGTCATTTACAGTACTGCTTTGTTATTATATCACTGTGTTTCAGATATTTGGCCCTGATATCAGGTCTTGGATTTGGCAGTGACAGTCAAGATATGTTAAGCCTGCAGATGCTAACTGATTTAATCACAGGAGAGCTTGGTAGTATACAGGTACATTAGATCACTATATATGGCATGGTCAACTTGGATTATAAAATGACTACTAAATTACTGACAGTTTCTTAAATAGGAAGGAGTGCATGTACGTGTAGATATAATTGTGTTGACATTTATGTCATGTCAAAAAAAACACCATAGGCTATACACATTAGATTTTGGGTCCAACACCAGTTACAGACAAATGGAATACCAGTGGGAATACCCTGTGTGTTCCTTCTGGCTGTATAATCACCGGTAGTCAATTGGATGGTTTTGTGTAGGTCAGTGTGCAATGGTGATGTTCATGTTTTAAATAATATTCAGGACCAAGAATCCTGTTGTCAAATTGTAAGGGTTATCATTGCTGGTAATTCACTGAGTCGATGCACACAAGACAAAGAAAGTGAAACAAAGGTATGATACTGACACATGCACAGGAAGAGATGGTCATGTGGCACCATAAACAGATAAAAAATACTTTACATGTACTGTACATTGGATAAAGAGATAAAATATCTGATTGCTGATGATAAGATTTAAACCATTATTTCTTTCCCTTAATTTTCTATACATTGTGAAAAAAAATCTGAATGAGTATAAAATATTATCAACTTGAAATTATGTAAGATTGTACAGTACTACATTGTGTGCATGTAAGGCTAGGGTCAAACGTCTAACCTGTAATGTACCATACCTAATTGCAATTCGGGTCTCCTAATATTCGGTCTAATGTCGCATAATGCAACAGACCCTGTCAGATTTATTATACAAATGTAGCTGTCGAACCAAATAGAATCTGCCGTACCAAACTGAGCCAGACGCCACTCTTTTGTACAACTTAATTCAACAATAATATTAGGTAGGGCACATGACAGGTTCGACCTTTGACCCTAGCCTAAGTTAGGCTACAGTAGTTTAGATAGATCACTTCTGTGCAGTTTCTATAGAAACATACTTGTATCCTACACAGGCTAAATATTTGACAAGAAATGTTGTTGCTGGTAGTGTGGAAGCTGTCAAAGAGCTGGATGATTTTGTAATGCAGCTTGCAGTAAGTATGCTGATATTGAATTTGTCATGGCTATAAGGCCTACATATAACTGTGGGCATAAGTAAACTAAACAATGATAATGACCTGACAGCTTGGGACTAACTAAACAATGAAAATACCTCAATTTCGTCACTATAACATGCTCATTGTATCACTAGGTTGTTGAGTAGCTGGCTCTAGCAAAAATGTAGGAGGTTCAACTAGTATCAAAAATGGCAATGCAAAATGTGATTTTGCATTTGGAGTACTTAGCCAGTGCAGTCGTTTGAGTACCTGCATGTCAAATGTACCGGTTGCCATCTTAATCTACTGAGTTATCTGTTAATTATATATTATATGTTGGAGTCGTTTTCGTATGAGTGGGAGATCTACGGTACCGTGACACTCAAATGGCTTCCTTTCTGAACCAATCAGAAAGTGTGCAGATGTATCTCATTCAATCAAATTCTTTCAATATGGCACAGCGCGGTACCATAAATTTCCCACTCATACGAGAATGACTCTATGAATCAGTACGCACTACCAGTAATAGATGCTTACTTGATAGTTTAGGATACGTTATAGACACATTAATAAAGTTTATCATTATTATTATTATACATGAACACTGGTCGTATTAAAGTCCCAGCAACCTCATTTACATGTTTCAATGTGTGTTTCTCATCTTGTTGTAGGAGTGCATTCCTGTTGATGTTATGCCTGGAGAGTTTGATCCAACAAACCACACCCTACCGCAACAACCTCTCCACCCTTGTATGTTTCCTAAATCAATCGCCTATCCTACTATGCAGAGTGTAACCAACCCTTATGAGGCAGTTATAGGTGGAGTCAGGTAAAAATAATAAATAAATAATGTTGTTGTTGTTGTTGTTTATTTAAGCTCATAGTAGGGGGAATTAAACAAGCATGTCTATATAAAGCCAAAAGCAATCATGTTGTTGATGGTGTAATTGAAATTTTATTTTAATGTTACATTTTTTCCAGGGTTCTCGGCACATCAGGACAGAATGTGAATGACATATCTCGTGTGACAACTTATGAGGACAACATAGATATCCTGGAACAAAATATGCTGAGTGGTCATATTACTCCAACTGCTCCTGACACCTTAGGTATGAAGGACATTGCCCCACAGAATAATGTACATGTATGATTTAGTATTACTGTTATTGGGCAATCAAGTGTGATCAGCTTCCAGTATTGCAAAACATTCTCATTTTAATTAATTTGAGATATGAGTATGCAAATAGATTAAAGATGGTCACACTGGTTTGTATGTTGAAAGGTGAAGACTGAACTAGGAGAATAGTCCCCTTCACAGTTCCCTGCGCCATCTTCAAAGGTAGCAGTGCCTTTCAGTTTGCATCAAAGGTGAGACCAACGGTGACCTTACAATGATAGAGACCTTTTTTAACACCTTGGACAATTATTCACATGTCGATGCAAGGTCACTGTTAGTCTTGCTTCGATGCAAAGGCATGGCTACCTTTCAAGATGGCACAGGGAACTGTGAAGGGGACTATTGGGTAATTAAAGCATTCATAAGTAAAAAGTAACACTTCGTCTGAATCAAGTGCTATTTCATCGATGTTCTTTATTCTTTATAATGTGCGTCTTGTCATTTGAAAAATAAATTTAAATTATTTCCATAACTTTCTTCTTCAGGATGCTATCCATATTACGAGGAGGATCCCTTCATTTTAGAAAAGTGCCCACATTTGTATTTCGTTGGAAACCAGCCAAAATATCAGACTAAAGTAATAAATGGTAGTAATTATCTAAATGACCCACCTTTCTTGGGATTATGTTTATTACAGCTGTGATTAAACAATTATTGGATGAGGTTTAGATGATATCTGGAATTATCAATGTGAGGTAAGTGTTATTGGCTGAAGCCGTAGGCTGAGGCCAATAACATTTGCTGAGACATTGATACTGATTCCAGATATCATTAAAACTGAATTGTTTTATTATACATTGTCTATGTGGATTGACTCATCATAATACAAAGATATAAGCAATCCAAATACAACAACAACAACAACAAATGAATACAAATGGCAGCACTGTAGTAACCTACAGATCAACAACCAATCCGCTGACCTACGCAGGCTCATTTTTGCAGATAACTGCCTACAGATAACCACCAGACAGCTGAAATATCGCTGGCGCACACTGATAGTTAGAATTATCTGTAGGCTCTTGACCAATGAGAATACAGATACTGACTACAATGTATAATGAGATAACTTATTGGTTTTATTGCTTAATTCTAGGGCTAAATAGCCAAAAATTCTTCTTGTGATGGTTCCTGACTTCGCAACCAGTAAAACCTGTGTACTGGTGAACCTTCGTACATTAACATGCCAACCATTGAAGATGGTGTCCTCCCTGGAATCTACAAGCAAACATGTAGATAATAATGGAGATCAACCAATGGAAATGTAGTGTCATTGTATTGTCATGGAATTTCAACATAATTATGTGAAATAAAGGTTTCTCTAATTCTAAGACTTCTAAAACGTTGATATATTCTATAAATAGGGAGAAAAAGACAAAAGATTACTGGACAAAAGTTGTCAAAAATGAAAAGAAAGTACCCGCCCCTTTCAGATTTTAGTGCATGATGGGAAATCATGACAAAAATTCCACGATCTGCGAAGACTAGACACGTACAGCGTGTCAGGTTCCAAAAAAAAACAGGTTCCAAAAACCGGTATGTCGAGAAAAAAGCGCGCGAAAATCCGCATGCGCAAAAGAAGATTTTCCTATAACTTGATAATGAAAGCTAAATAAATGCTTGGCTGTGCAGAAAGAGGTACAAAAATGTGCATGAATTAGCTGTGAAAACGAGAGATGTGAAAAGAGATTGAGGAGATTGAGGAAAAGATGCGGCATTTTTGTTTACTTTTTAGATAAAACAATTAATGGTAACAAATTTCTTCAAAGTGTCAAATGTATTTTTAACAGACGTTTCGGGAATAGAAATACATTTGACACTTTGAAGAAATTTGTTACCATTAATTGTTTTATCTAAAAAGTACAGTGTCACGCATCTCCAAGAACTTCTAGTTCATTTTTTGTTTAAACCGTCATTTCCACACTTTTCTGGGAAAATATCGTAATCTTTCGTCCTCGTCTGCTATGTTTACCGAAGATAATTGTGTTTTGGTCTAGTACTTTTAAAATGTATGGGTCGAAAATATCGTAAAATTGGTTTGTAATAAACTTGACTAACCTTTGTCTGTAGTTGTTCTAAAAACCACTAGCTAGAAAGGATCCACATAATATCAAAAACAACTACAGACAAAGGTTAGTCAAGTTTATTACAAACCAATTTTACGATATTTTCGACCCATACATTTACTGTATATACAAGACAATTGCTTGGGCTGCCTGTGTTTTTATTATGTTGTAAATATTCTCACTTTCTCAGTGATCATATCGTCGTGATCGACTCGTTTGCTGATGTTGTTTAATTTGTTTGTTTATGTCATCAATCAAATGACGTAAGAAATGGTCGTCATCGCAACGACTTTGTCTTTACAAGATTCAAGAGCTGTGCGTAGACGTTACTTCAGCTAGTCTTCAAATTGTACAAAAAATCTCTATTTTCATTCTCTTTCTACTTAATTTTTGAACTCAATCAACATGGTAAGTAAACGTGAAGCACCTTTTCATTAAACTTTAGTATATTTTCCGTGTTTTTTATCCTTTTTTCGACACCGACCACTGAGAGGAGACGAAAAACCAGCAAATCCCAACTGTCAAAACTTGACGAAAACAACTCCCTTTTCCTTACTCTTTTGCTCTT
Organism: Actinostola sp. cb2023; assembly: GCA_033675265.1. NCBI lineage: Eukaryota > Metazoa > Cnidaria > Anthozoa > Actiniaria > Actinostolidae > Actinostola > Actinostola sp. cb2023. The sequence continues at coordinate 42,330 of JAUJYZ010000230.1, forward strand.
TTATTCAGCGTGAATGTATCTCAGTACACGTTGGACAAGCTGGTGTTCAGATTGGTAACGCTTGCTGGGAGTTGTACTGCCTTGAACACGGCATCCAGCCCGATGGCCAGATGCCAAGTGACAAGACGATCGGCGGTGGTGATGATTCGTTCAACACCTTTTTCAGTGAAACTGGCGCGGGAAAGCACGTTCCTAGAGCCGTCTTTGTCGACTTAGAACCAACTGTAGTCGGTAAGTTATGTGTGCATTTTGCTTTACAAATGAAATTGTGATATTTCTATCGGTTGTTGGCTTGCATTTCCCGGCTTTGTGCATGCATGCACACACTGCACCAGTGCCAGCTACATTACTCAACAGTTGAAAAACTACCGGTACACGGGGGGTTACGGTACAGACTACAATTTATATGACAAAATTAAACGCTTTAAAATTTTTGGGTTATGGGAGTGGCTTTCCCTAGTTACTTTTATTGGCTACTGCGACTACCGGCACCAAGGGCAAGGTGCGGTATTGCAGAAACATTATGCAAATTTTAAGTAAATTGACACAACTAAATTCGTTCGTCGTTTTCTAATAAATTGACTGAGCTTGCATAATTTTTCCGCAATACCGCGCCTCACTCAGTAACTGAGTATAAAGCTTGAGCCTTGAGGGTTGGTTTTTAGCTTGCGATTTCGCTGCATGATCGAAGTGAACTCTCCCGGTACATTGTTCATTTTGTTTTAAATACTATTCTTAGATGAGGTAAGAACCGGCACCTATCGCCAACTGTTTCACCCAGAGCAGTTGATCACTGGTAAAGAAGATGCAGCCAACAACTATGCTAGAGGTCACTACACTATTGGCAAAGAAATTGTTGATCTTGTTCTAGATAGGATTCGCAAGCTGGTTAGTGACTGAAATCTTGCAATACTGTATTTCATTGTTTCAAGAGATATGCTTTCATACTTGAACAATGTTGTTCACTATTTATCTGGTTTTATTTGTCTAGGCTGACCAGTGTACTGGGCTTCAAGGATTCCTGATTTTCCATTCATTTGGTGGTGGCACCGGTTCTGGCTTTTCCTCTCTGCTTATGGAACGTCTGTCTGTTGATTATGGCAAGAAGTCTAAGCTGGAGTTTGCCATCTACCCAGCACCCCAGATCTCCACAGCTGTAGTTGAGCCTTACAACTCCATCTTGACCACACATACTACATTGGAACACTCTGACTGCGCCTTTATGGTGGACAATGAGGCCATCTATGACATTTGCCGTCGAAATCTTGACATCGAGAGACCTACCTACACCAACTTGAACCGTCTCATGGGCCAGATTGTTTCCTCTATCACAGCATCTCTGCGCTTTGATGGTGCCCTCAATGTGGACTTGACTGAGTTCCAGACCAACTTGGTACCTTACCCACGTATCCATTTCCCCTTGGCCACCTACGCCCCCGTCATCTCTGCTGAGAAAGCCTACCACGAGCAGTTGAGTGTGGCTGAAATCACCAATGCCTGTTTTGAACCAGCCAATCAGATGGTGAAATGTGATCCACGTCATGGCAAATACATGGCTTGCTGCATGTTGTATCGTGGTGATGTGGTACCTAAAGATGTCAATGCTGCCATAGCAACCATCAAAACTAAGAGGACCATCCAGTTTGTGGATTGGTGTCCCACTGGCTTCAAGGTTGGCATCAACTACCAACCACCCACTGTTGTTCCTGGCGGTGACTTGGCCAAGGTACAGCGTGCTGTCTGCATGTTGAGCAACACCACAGCCATCGCCGAGGCCTGGGCTCGTCTTGACCACAAGTTTGATTTGATGTATGCGAAGCGTGCCTTTGTCCACTGGTATGTCGGAGAGGGTATGGAAGAAGGAGAGTTCTCCGAGGCTCGTGAGGATTTGGCTGCTCTTGAAAAAGATTACGAAGAAGTTGGTGTTGACAGTGTAGAAGAGGAAGGGGAAGAAGAAGGAGAGGAATACTAGACAGTTCCCCTTTCCCTTTCATTAACCATTTTTATCTTTATTTATTGCTGACTTTACTTTTGGAATAAAGTCCTTTATCCTAAAAAGGTGGTGCTAACTTGTGTACGAATGTCTATAGCTAATTGCATAATCGTTGTCGGGTTGAAAATCATAAATCATAGAAGCTGAGACCGCAAGGATGGATGGGAAATCAGTTGATAACCCGCATTACATACAGATATATTCAATGTTCTCGTAGTTTTGAAGGTATATGAGCTATTCAACTAAGATCCTACAAGTCTGGATAAAAAGGTCGATCATTTGACGGTGTTATTTGAGAGCTTTAATTTCCCAGAATTCCTTTTGGTCATGCATAGCTTTCATGATTTTCAACCCGACAACGATTATGCAATTAGCTATATACCTAATTGCATAACGCCGATGTTGCAGAAGACATTGCGCGTGCAATATCCTTCTTTTTAACTTGCAATACAACGAAAATTGCGACCATCTACTTTTTGCCACGTGATGCCAGTTGCAGCGTGCAACAGCCTACAGGACTGGGCCTATAGTTTCCAAAGCACGGTTACTGGGGAAGTGAAGGAATTACCGAGCGAAATTCATAAACAACTAGACGCTTTAATAAGCGTTCACTCGTGCTCTGGTGCGATTGAGCACTGGGATGCATTGTAGCATGAAAGAAGTATACTTTATATGGGCCTCCACCTTCCATTCGGTGAGGGACTGAGCTGTGAAGAACGAAGAGATCAGGAACGAACTGAACTGACCGAAACACACGTTTTCATTCTCACCCCAGACAATTTTCTTTGAACCACTTTATAAAAGTATTTTTGGAAAAAGGACAATACCTGGCAAGGAAACTCAAGCCATTCAGAATTAGCTTAGATTATGTATAATTAGATTAGATAGGAATATTCCGTCCCTCCAATTACGAGGTGTGTCTGTCTAGCAAGAGCAGTTCACTTTAGTGTTTATCATTCTCGTTCACAGTCATACTCGATTGCAGATTGTGCTTAGTCATCATCGTGAATACTCACGACTTAAACATTTCTCAATGTTTAGATCTGAGATTAAACGATTATAGTCGGATTAAATCAGTGTTTGGTTACTTGTTGGGTGACTCGGTAGAACATACAGAATTGGGAATCGCCCGGCACTCGACAACATAATACCGGCCAGTTCAGCCTATGAAGCGAAAATGGATCCTTTAATTGTTTTATTGTACATTATTGTTGTTTGGTCTTTCTCTGAACATTTGCTGTATTTAAACATCGACTTTGAGCGTGCGAACATTTTCTTTTCGCGATTCGAAAATTATCATTTTCAACCAAAATGTGCGAAAAGAGAATTAATGGGCCCTTGACAATGGCTCGGTGACGTCATAAGTTGTGTATGCCTTTGTTTGCACAACTTATGACATCACATTTCTATAGTTTGACCGAGCGGGAATTGTCGCACTTTGAAACCCAAAATGCCCAACTTCGTGCGCGAAATAAAAAATGTTCCTGAAGCTCAATTCACTTTTTATTAATGCCATGTAAACAAGCAAATAGTAAACTTTCGTAGTAGCAAATAAAAACGGGGTCTGTTTTTACGTTTCATAGGCACTTTAAATAAGACGCGAACTGATCGTATAAATGGTACAAAATTAGTGTTTGTGTCTTATTTAAGGACGTTCGCGGCCATTGCTCGCGCGCATTCTTGCTGCGCACAATCGCGCGCGCTCTTAAACCGGAAGTCAATCTCGTCCCCAGAGCCCACGTTCCTCTTGGTCAGCACCGAGAAACCTTACTGACGATCCCTCTTCTCTTGATCTTGTATGTGATTGATCTCCAACTAAACAATGGAACGACAAAAAAAACTACAACCCAATTTAATAGAAGATAATACAATATTATATATGCATTGTATTCTAGTTGGACATGAATTTTTAACCGATTTTTTTATGTTTCTCACGAAATATACTCCACAAGGACTTCGTAACAGCAGTAACAGCAGCCATGACACTTTTAAAGGCAACTACTGCTAACCACTCGTTCCCATTCCCCATTCCTCATTCCCCATTCCCCATTCCTCATTCCCCATTCCCCATTCTCCATTCCCAATTCCCCATTCTCCATTCCCCATTCCCCATTCCCCATTCCCCATTCCTCATTCCCCATTCTCCATTCCCCATTCCCCATTCCTCATTCCCCATTCCTCATTCCCCATTCCTCATTCCCCATCCCCATTCCTCATTCCTCATTCCTCATTCCTCATTTCTCATTTCCATTTCCTATTCCTCATTCTCCATTTCCTATTCCTCATTCACTATATTAGTAACGTCCCGCTACCAGAGCGTCTTGTTTGGTTAGTTTGGTTGAACGAGTAAAATCGGGGCGCTCAGGAATGTTGGGGCGCTAAGGAATTTTACAGGCGAATTTCTCGTTTTTTGTCGCCAGTCGATAGAACTCGTCCTTTCATTCAGTTCCAGCCAATCGGTGAGAAAATTCCGACTTTGGATGGTTTTTATTTTGAGTCCAAAGTGTGAGCTTTTCGGACTGTTCTAGAATGTTCTAGAGCCTTCGGTACTACATTGTGTGACTTCATCTCAAGCGAATATGAACTAAATCAAGTCGAATGTTCTAGAACTTCCGGTGTTGTCATGGTGTATAGAAATGGACAACGCGCTGTCCAATTTTGACGCCACGGGTTTTGTCTCAGTTTTCGCGCGAGCGTTGGCTGGGCTACAGACCTACGAAGCAAGGTATCCGGTCAAACAAGCCTTTTCGGGCCGTGATGGGTAAATCTATGTGTTGCATTTTTTTAATGTTAAATGTGATACAATGTTTGTACTAAAGTGGTCTTTGCGCCTTGGGGGGTAATACAAAAGAAAATGGTGTTGCATAATTTACATGGTTGACAGAAAGCTCCCATTTTCTTTTGCATTACCCCCAAGGCGCAAAGCATTATGTGCTATGAGAAAGTAGAGAATATAGAAATACAATTCTCAAAAAAGGTTGCCTTGCAGCGTGCATTTTACCACCGTTTCGTCAGATAAGTTGGCGACAGACTTCAGTCAATCATGAACATCAGAGGTCGGGGTAGTCTCCCTCGCAGCCGTGCTAAGTGTCGTCACGCAACGCTCTCGACACGTGTCTGAGGGGAGAGAGCGTTGCGTGACGACACTTAGCACGGCTGCGAGGGAGACTAAGGTCGGAGTGGTCTGATACCGAAAGAATTCATCGTCACGTGACTAAAAACAAACTGCTTGATAATCAAGCGTGATTTGCATTTATTTTCCACAGTTTCATTATTGATCAAGATTTAGGTGTATTTGCGAAGGAAAATGCTTCAGCCAATTTGTCATATCCATTCCCTGTTTTCTCCCTCTTCTCTTCCTGGGAGAAAAGGAGACTCTGTCAGCAGGGAATCATATCCAGATTTTTGTATTACCACGTGAGAGTTCTTTTCAGTACTATTATAAAAAATATTCCATGGATAAACAACCTTTTTGAGAATGACTGTCATCGCTGAATGAACATAGCAAATGTTAAAAATGTTAAAAAATTTACATATCCCCTCGCTCATGCGTTATCAGACTGGTGCGGGGAGAACGAGTATTACATTATAAATCCTAACAGGTCTCTCAGTCCAGCAACTTACAGCTGCAGTCCACAATGACCTTCAAAATCCGCTACATTTGTAAGCGTCGAAGTTTAAAAAAATGCTGCTGATATGGTAATAGAGATCTTTGATCAATACTATTTAGTCAGTCATAATTATAGAGTATGCCCCAGTTGGACACCGGGGAGTGGCACATGCTGTTATTACATTCTTTTTGTGACGTCAAAGACATTATCCAATCACGTCCTTGGAAAAAGCCGGTATAAGTTGCAACGTCACTCGCGAAAATTCATTGCCTTCGAACTGACAAAGTTGACGTAGCGTTATACTTTGTTGGGAAGCAAATTATCTATAAAAAAACACTTTTCATCTCTAAAAGCCTCTCTCGTACCAAGAAGTCAAGATGGTAAGTTTTCATTTCAATTTATCATGTTTTCTCTCGAAAATTTCACTGGAATCGATAACATTCTGGCCGTTACAGAAACGTGCCGAGTCGTTCGAAAATGGAGCGGAAATATCTCCATTCTCGATGTAGACCATATACGCACATACTTTATCCTTACATTTTCATCTTCCATTCAGCGTGAATGTATTTCAATCCACGTTGGACAAGCTGGTGTTCAGATTGGTAACGCTTGCTGGGAGTTGTACTGCCTTGAACACGGCATCCAGCCCGATGGCCAGATGCCAAGTGACAAGACGATCGGCGGTGGCGATGATTCGTACAACACCTTTTTCAGTGAAACTGGCGCGGGAAAGCACGTTCCTAGAGCCGTCTTTGTCGACTTAGAACCAACTGTAATCGGTACGCAATTCAAATGTAAAGTACAGTTAAGAGCAAATCGAATGCATGTGTTACATGGTACTGTTGAATAATTGTCCCATTTTGAAATCGGCTCACGAGAAGTTAATACGCTTGACCGGGAATCCACGTGATTTTTACATGATTACTCGAGCGTGTTTCACAATACAATATTTTATGAAAGTGGTACTTGGACGAAAATCGATCGAAATTTAATTTAGCTGAAACTTCATTGAATAATTCTTCAAGGGTCTAATAATAACTAGTTAAAATCTTTTTTCGATATTCCAGAGGGAAGTACTATATTTTTATGAATCTTTAGAGGTGTCAGTGATGTAATCTACTCAACCCAACATTCAGCTCCATACATTTCTTTGTATTTTGTGAGTCAAAATATCTCAATGTTTTGTTCAGATAACAGCTCTGCATTGAAGACAACTGGTCAGACAATCAATCCTAAGCAAAAATAATGTTCATTCACCCAAACTTTTAGCTTCATAGAAATAATATAATTCAAGAAACTAAACACAAAGAAATGTATGGATCAAAGCCATGTTGATTGTTTGGGTTGAGTAGATATGACCTCACTGACACTTCTAAAGATTCATAAAAATGTATTACTTCCCATAGGAATTTTGAGAAAACACATTAACCAGTAATTGTATGGCTCTTTGAGATTATTTCAGTGAAGTTTCGATCGATTTTCGTCCAAGTAGCGCTTTAATAACTGAACAAAAGTAATTATAATATTTTACAGATGAAGTTAGGACCGGCACCTACCGCCAACTGTTTCACCCAGAGCAGTTGATCACTGGTAAAGAAGATGCAGCCAACAACTATGCTAGAGGCCACTATACCGTTGGCAAAGAACTCATTGACCTTGTTCTTGACAGAATTCGCAAACTGGTAAGCACCAATGTGCATATTATCTTTGTACTGTACAAATATAATTTGATGAAAAAATCTGTTTCTTTTATCTTCCAGGCTGATCAATGTACTGGTCTTCAAGGTTTCCTTATTTTCCATTCATTTGGTGGTGGTACTGGATCTGGTTTCTCCTCACTTCTTTTGGAACGTCTATCAGTTGACTATGGCAAGAAGTCTAAGCTGGAGTTTGCCATCTACCCAGCACCCCATATTTCTACAGCTGTAGTTGAGCCTTACAACTCGATCCTGACCACTCACACAACGCTAGAACACACAGACTGTGCCTTCATGGTGGATAATGAGGCCATCTATGATATCTGCCGTCGTAATCTTGACATTGAGAGACCTACCTACACCAACTTGAACCGTTTGATTGGCCAGATTGTTTCCTCTATCACAGCATCTCTGCGCTTTGATGGTGCCCTCAATGTAGACTTGACTGAGTTCCAGACCAACTTGGTACCTTACCCACGTATCCATTTCCCCTTGGTCACCTACGCCCCCGTCATCTCTGCTGAGAAAGCCTACCACGAGCAGTTGAGTGTGGCTGAAATCACCAATGCCTGTTTTGAACCAGCCAATCAGATGGTGAAATGTGATCCACGTCATGGCAAGTACATGGCTTGCTGCATGTTGTATCGTGGTGATGTGGTACCTAAAGATGTCAATGCTGCCATAGCAACCATCAAAACTAAGAGGACCATCCAGTTTGTAGATTGGTGTCCCACTGGCTTCAAGGTTGGCATCAACTACCAACCACCCACTGTTGTTCCTGGTGGTGACTTGGCCAAGGTACAGCGTGCTGTCTGCATGTTGAGCAACACCACAGCCATCGCCGAGGCCTGGGCTCGTCTTGACCACAAGTTTGACCTGATGTATGCCAAGCGTGCCTTTGTCCACTGGTATGTCGGAGAGGGTATGGAAGAAGGAGAGTTCTCCGAGGCTCGTGAGGATTTGGCTGCTCTTGAGAAAGATTACGAAGAAGTTGGTCTTGACAGTGTTGACGAGGAAGGGGAAGAAGAAGGAGAGGAATACTAGACACTTCTCCTAACTTGTTTTGCTGTAGAGGGTTTTCACTCCGGCATCTTGTGAATCAGGAACATAGAAATATTTCTGAATGAGAAAAAATATATTTCATTTTGCCAAGAAGAAATTTTCTATTGTTTTGGCCCACAAGATGGCTGCTGTAAAAAAACTGTTATTCTTGTTGTTGAATGAGCAATGTTAGTTGAAAAGAGATGGAATAAAATCCTCAAGCGATTATTTGTTTTTGTTAATTTATTGAGTTTACTGTTGATAAGTTGTTTGGAATAACTGCCAGGAACTGTATTTAAATGGGAAGTATTCAAGTGTGTTTGAAGTACATTATGTTCATTCAACGTGTTGTTGACATCACTGTGATTTTATCAGTATAATTTTTAATCCCAAGTTTATAAATGGAAGTAAGTGCAGTCATGCATGGGACATTTTCACTGACGTTTGGAACTCTTGCAGTGATCACAAGATCTCTAATGAAAAGACACTTTTTGCAGCCTTCCCATTGGAAGTAAGTGCAGTCATGAAACATGCATGCATAGGACATTTTCACTGACGTTTGGAACTCTTGCAGTGATCACAAGATCTCTAATGAAAAGACACTTTTTGCAGCCTTCCCATTTTTTGACAAACTTGAAACTTGTTTTTCTCCCCGAGGCCTAGTTCAAACGTCGTACTTTCCAAGAGCCGTTCTTAATTCAAAAGAAGCTGCCTCATTATCTATTGTTAGTTTAAATTTGACACGGTTTTCTTTGTTATTCATAGGGCTTTATCTACGGTATTGACCGGTTGAACAATAGAATTGAATTTTTGCTCATTATGAATTCACCGGGATGTATCCATATACAGCCCTGGGCTAAATTGTATATGGATACATCCTGGTGAATAAATCATAACGGAGGCAAGTGCTATTCAGGGATTTTCTATTCATAGGTATTAATCATGCTATTCATAGTATTCGTGCTCAAATGAACACTCCAACCCAAAAAATACCAGAAAATGCCTCAGATTGCTTTGTGCGAAAACCTTGTCAAATGTAAACTAAAGTCAGATAAATACCTCGAACGTCGGCAATAAGCCTATAAATCCCTCTGGCCTACGGCCCGCGGGATTTATATGGCTTATTGCCTCCATTCTCGGTATTTATCTCTTAGTTTGAAATGAGAATGGCTCATGATTAGCACGACATCTGAACTAGGCCAAAATTTCTCAAACATGATTGCATAAAGATAAACTGCTTTACCAGGGAGCACAGGGATCCCGAAACAAAGAACGGCTGCAAAGGAGGCTACTGCTTTACCTGTCCCAAGCAATTGGTTTCTTGACGTCCACGTAGTAATAAGAGTCGTCAATACAAACTAGAGGGAAGTAGTTACAGTGCTAGATTCTGATTGGTTCAGCAACAATTTTGTGTGCTGATTGGTGGAATACTGTAGATATCTTCTATTCAGTATTGACCGTAACTGCGTACTGTAGGTTTTGCACCCATACAAAAACGACATTACTATAATTTAATGTGGTGGTGGCACAAACATAAAGCATGTAAATGAGGACCATTTTGTGTTGGATTTGCAAACCACGTCACAGCTTTGATTGCCATTGTATTTTCCTCACGAATTATTAAATAAGTGCCATCCTCCCAAGAAAAGAAAATGACAGAGCAAAAACTCACAAACGATTAATTTATGTAGCGTAGTCAAGTTTCATTGTGATGAAGCACAGTAAAAGGTGGCGAGGTAGTGATGGTGGTAGTACTACTACTGCTATATGGAGACCAAAATTTGGAAAAACAAAATAAGCGAGAACATAACTATATGAGCACCCGGCTGGTCTCTAATATAAATATTAACTGTATTCTAAAAGTTTTACCTTTCTATGAATGAATGATTTATTATGGTACATTATTTATTATCTATTTATAGTAGATTATTTTTAAATTCTCTACTTTCTCATAGCACATCATGCTTTGCACCTTGAGGGGTAATACAAAAGAAAATGGGAGCTTTCTGTCAACCATGTATTCATTATTATTATTATGTAATTATGCAACACCATTTTCTTTTGTATACCCCCAAAGGCGCAAAGCATTATGTGCTATGGGAAGGTAGAGAATTGGAAACAATACATTTATATAAAATGGCTATCAAGAATGTGGCAGCAGTACTGCAACACCAGCAGCAGCTCTACATTTTGACATGGGAGGCATTTCTTCCCAAGTGTCTGTCTTGGGATCATAAGCTTCAACAGTGTTTAAATATGATGGTCCATCAATTCCTCCTACGGCATGTATCCAACAACCATATGTCGTTACACACACTCCATCACGACAGGACTTGAGTGGCGATGCTTCTGTCCAACTATTCATTCGCGATTCATACATTTCAACAATATCAAGTCTTTGCATGCCATCAAAGCCCCCAATGGCAAACAGTGTACCATCAAGGGCTGCGGCCCCAATGCCAGCACGAGCGCGGCTCATCGAGGGAACATGCATCCATTTGTTACTTAAAGGATCGTAACATTCTACAGAATTTAAAAACGAGACACCATCATTACCACCAATGACAAAAAGACGACCACCAACTTCTGCAACACCTGAAAATGGAAGAACCCAAATGAAGCCAAGGTAGACAAGACAACATTCACTCATATTTTTTTGCTAAAATCGTAATCGCTGCATTCATGGCTGAAATCTAGGGTAAATGAAGGTGGTGGGCCAAATTGCGAGGATGGGCTAAGAAAATTTGTTATTAAGTCAATGTCACTAATCAGCCAACAAAAATAAATAAAGAACAATCCCTAAGCTTCCCTATTTACAAATCATTATACATAATTTGTATGTCCAAATATATCTCTTACCTGGAAAGCTTCTTGTCACATTAATTGAGGCAACACTGCTCCACGAATCAACCTGAGGATCATACCGTTCTACAGTCTTCAGGCATGACCTACCATCATATCCACCTAATGCATACATTGTTTCACCAATAACACCAAGACCAACACCAGATCTACTTGTGTTAAGAGGTTTCACATAAGTCCATATGTTTGTTTCTGGGTTAAAAGTCTCGACAGAACTTAGTCTGGTAAATCCATCAGAACCACCTACAGCATAAAGTCGTTTGCCAATACTGCCAACTCCAAGTTGTTGACGAGGCACATTGAGGGGTGCTGATTCTTGCCATTTATTGAACTGAAGGCTGAAAGATCAAACAAAGGTCGCAGAAGTTTAAGATTGTCTCAGCAAGTAATTATTATTATCCCATTTATTTCCGAAATATGTTAGCTAGATGTTAAACATAAAGTTCTGGTTAGGTATAAAAGGACCCTGCCCAGGGGTACAGCAATTCATTCCTTCAATTCATTTATTAATTCATGTTAGTCTCATATTCATGTACATACAGCCCTTTGCAAAAATTACATGTATATGCCATATCCAAACATGTAGAGAAAAGAATCTTTGAGATACGTATGAGAAAGCGCCAAGCACGAAACAAAGCTTTGACTTTGAGATGTATATGGTTTTTTCGCCCTAGTCGTTTGAGGAAAAGACTGGACCAGATCGGTTTAGTTTTAGATTGCACTGTTCACATTTTTAGATCGATCTGAACTGATCTAAATCCAGTGTGAACAATCTAGATTGGTCTAGACCGATCTGAACCAATCTAACTTGTGCTAGTGTGAACATAGCCTGATTTTCAGACGGCAGGGGGTCATCCGTTTCCAGTCTGTCTGCACACCTTGTGTTTGTGAAGCGTGAAAGACAAAACTTTCAAGTTTTGGTTTTCACATCAAAATGGTATTTCCTGAAATTCGAACTTTTGTTTTGGTATTAATTCTCCCAAGAAAACAAAGAGCTGACTCATGCAGAACATGGTGTCAATTGGGTTTGTTTTCTTTGCGTGAGAAAGGAAGGAGAAAACAACTACTGAGAGCTGCATAATGAATTAGCAGAGTGAATATAATAGGTTTAAGGTACTTTGTACGGTATTTTAACACCATGGCAGATTTGGCGTCCACTTGGCGTCTGCATTCAATTGGCTTTCTGCCAAGGTCGAGGGTTTCATGAACTTTTATACAAATCCTGAGCCATAATCGAAATTGAATTTGGCATACTGGAAAACATTGATTTGACCCCGATTATGGCAGAAATAAATTTGAAAAGACGCTACGACAATAAAATCCTGTTAAATAACTGAGCGACTCACTTGTAGCTCTCCATAGTGTTCGATATCGTTTCACCGGCTTCCTTTCCTCCCACAGCAAAAAGTGTCCCCATCATTGCCTTTCTTGGTTTCATACGATCAGATCGGAATCGAGCTCTCTGGTCAGGCAGAAGGTGGTAGTTTTTGGCTTCATCTAACATATCTCGACATGTTAAATTCGAGCGCACCAAACTATCAGAATCAATTCGATTCAAAAGGTAGTGCTTCGATACCAGTGGCATTCGAACGAAACGAATAAGAGAAGATAGTTTGCTAACTCTGTTGTTCAGGTCATGGCGTATCCAAGCTATAACTGCTTCGTAGACTTCCTCTTCATGTAGAACGTTTAAGTCGTCACTCGAGATCACTTTGATCAAAAGTTCGATGGGCAACAGCGCATATTCTTCCGATTTTAACACACTTTTGAAATGTTCTAACACGTATTTATCCACTGTCTCTAAAAACTTGATGCATCCATGTGCCTCTGTGAATTTTCTGATTCCCAAGCAGTTCGAAGGATCAAGTTGATTCTCCAAAAATTGACAACACAAATCACGAACTTCGTGAAATTGAACAAGTGATGCAGTGGACAACAGCGTCTGGACGTTTTCAACAGTGATTTCAATATTCCCAGTATAACTAAATTCTACGAGAGCTTCCATTACTCCTGCCTCAATGTCCTTCATGGTCACTATCTTTTGACGGCTTTCTGAGAGTTCTCCATTGAACATAGCGAAGAAATACGAGCTACATGAAGCAAGGACAGCTTTGTGCGATGGGATATGAGTATCTCCAATGCGAAGGACAACATCGCAGAGTTTTAGACTTTCTTTCCGGTGTGTATTCATTGTGGCTAAAGTTCGTGGACAGTGCGAAGGCATTGTGTAAATGGATGAAACTGGAGTAGTTTGCTCTTCAAAAGAGCTCTCCATAGTGGATTCTACATCTACTTCCATCGAGTATAAAGTCAGTGTTTTGATCGACCGGCTTGTTGAAACAAACACCGAGACATTTAGTAGACTGAGTACTAGGACAAAATCGAGCATCACGGGTGGGGTGGGGACTGAACGTGGGAGAGGGTGCACATTCCATTACTCCGGCTTCCTGTGGAATGCCCGACTTCTTTTTTCAGGGTACGTCAGGGTATAGCCTGCGTGGCCGGCTCTGGGGAGGGAAAGGGATTGGAGGAGAGGAGAGGAGGAGGGGGAAGAGGCATTCTCGTACCCAGAGCCCGCTCGTCATTTGGTTTGTCGCTGGCTCTGGGAATCCCTGAAATTTTAGCGAATTTCATTGGCTGATGAAATCAACAATGACTGATCGTATTTGATTGGTTCATGAGATCAACAAAGATTCAAACTTGCAAGGCGAACGAAAGGAATGACAGCGACGGTTGTATTTTCATACAATGGTATTCCGTTATTGAATTATAAAGCTATGGAAATGAGAGTGACTGTGTAGACATAAATTGATCTGAATTCGTAAAGGGAGATCTATAACAATACATAAATTATAAAAGTAAAGTAACGGCTACAGACACAATCGATCGTACTCGCTTTGAGTATTCAAAGGAATATTTTTATAATTCAAGAGAAACAATAACAAAGCGGAAGACAGGAAGGTTCACATGCAAGATTTATATATTAGAACATGTATTTATCGTCCAGCCTTTACCGCAACAGAGCCAGAGAAGAACCGGTGATGAACGTCGAAGGGATTTTAACGGCTACACGAAGATAAATGTACAAACTTGTGTACTTGTTAGTTTGAATATTCAAACCAACGTAAATACTACGTAGCCAGTAGACTCTTCCACAGTACCCGCTCCCAGCGGTCTTTAGTATGAGCATGCGCTCTGACGACTTGGTCGTCAAAATTTGACGACCGAGCAACAGGGTTTCCCAGAGCCAGCGACAAACCAAATGACGAGCGGGCTCTGGGTACGAGAATGGGGGAAGAGGGGACTACGCAGGCTAGTCAGGGTCAGGGAAGGGTCAGGGTACGTCCACAAACATTCTCGTACCCAGAGCTCCTCGGTCGGGGAGCTCTGGGTACGAGAATGGTCCACAAATCGTCAATTGGTCACTACAGCGCATGCTCTCTGTACCGCTGACAAGCATGCAGGTTGGCGGTGCATCAGCGTAATCACTGCGCAGCATTGTATCCAGTGCATCAAGAGATCACAGTGTTATGGTCTCTTGATCTGCATTGACTTCTGAAGTTGTCTACTTGTGTCACTAGCTACAGCATTGTGAACTAGTCCAATATAATAGAGTCGTTTTCGTATGAGTGGGAAACCTACGGTGACGGAGTTACGGTGACGGTACGGAATCGAAGACATTGTATTCAACCAATCACAGCGCGCAAAATCATCGCTCAACCAATCAGAATGCTTGGCTACGGCATGATGATGGCGCGATACGGTCACCGCACGGTACGAACCGTACCGTAACTACTTCCCACTCATACGAAAACGACTCTAAGAGCGCGCGGGTTGTATGGGTCACATACCGTAATTATTAACTATAGCAATTATTTAAACAATCAAACCAATGCATTAGAAAACAGTCATATTTAATCGACAGATCAGCACATATAGTGTAATTGAGCTCCCTATGAGTCCTTCATTAATATCAATACCAAACGTACCTTAGTTACAGTATGGATAGATACAATTCAATGAGAAATCTATAACACTGTAAAAACAGCTTAATTTTACTGACGCTTTGAGCTTTAGCCCCTTCGTCGTTATATAGGAATTAGGAAAACGATTAACCAATAACAGGAATAATGAAAAGGCGTGGAAAGGAAAAGGTTAAAATTAGGTTAAAATTAGAGATGTGATAAACCGTTGGAAAGGCGAAAGAGTGAAATAACACTAATTGGAAAGAGAGCTAATTAAGTATGAAGGACATTACTGAGTACTGTACAGACGGGAACCACAGAAGCAAAGGCTTCTCATACTGGAGGGACGCAAAAGAACCAATGCAAGAGTATTACTCAAGTAACCAAACTTGGCCGTGCCACCCTCCGTGACTGCCTGGCTCAAAAACGATTTAAAACACATACTAACTTCACTCATGATCGTAAGCCGCATGGCTGCAAATTGCGCCTTTAATTGCTGGTTTTCATTAGACGTGACTTCCGGTCTCGTGAGGAATTTTCATCAGCTGAATTGCACCTTTTCAAAAGAATACTCTCTGGTTGATAGCACATGACGGGCAGTGTTTGCCCGTCATTTGAAGCAAATAATGAGATTCAAGGAGTTTTAACAGCTGATTGAAAGCCAGCAATAGCGGTCCGACAAACACACTTGGTTATGGTGCATAGAGCCGATATATGGATATGCACTCTATAAATATCATGTCATGTCATTACAACACGAACAACTAAAGAGTCTGTTATATAACGACGACTTTGTGCTAGTTTCATGCAGATTTATTCTTGCCTTTGGTTATCTCATCCCAGTCAGGATAGAAGGTTTCCTTAAATCGCCTCAAGTGATCTTCAAGATTCTTGAGCTGTGTCAGAATCAGTTTCCCCTGTGGAGACTGAGGAATCTGCCAGGCGAAGCTACTGACAAGTGCAAACAGAGCAGCGTCGACGAGGCAGGGTTTGTTTCCAAACAAGAACTTCTTTTCTCCAAGGCATGCAGAAACAGCTCTCAGATCTTTCTCAGCTATTCCATACATCTCTTCTACAGAATGGCGTCCTATCCCATGACCGTGAAGAGAGCCTCTAATTTTCCTCTGAACCATCCAAAACATCAGGTATCTTATCGGAAGAAACATTCGTCCGAAGAATATGTCGCGCATCTTTGTGGAATCGTCGCTCAACCAGCGGTAGTGAACCAGAGTCCTGATGAAAGATGAAACACTCAATTATAGTGATCGCAAAACGGCATATATTTTACTAGAATTTGGTAGATCGCGAAATTTTTAATACGGGGGTTCCAAACGTTTTATCTGTGGCAAAACTAGTTCTAGGATAAAACTATCAATTGAACCGGGCCAATGGCCTATTCCATAAGCGACCACCTATCTAAAAGGAGCGAAAACAGCGACTATGGAATCAGTCTAATAGCAGAGGCGTAGCCAGGATTTTGTCCGAGTAACGCACACATTGTGAAATTTCATTTTTTTTTTGTCCTAGCAGTTGTAAAATTTTGTAGTTATAATAATAATAATAATAACTTTATTAACGTGTCATGTTTTCTAGTTTACAAGAAACTAATTCGAGACACCTAGAGTGCAATTTAGAAAAGCTTGAAAACTAAATAACTAATTAGTACTAAATAGCACTAATGAAACAATAGGAAACAATAGAAATAGCACTATTTAGTACTATTTAAAGTTAGTACTATTTCACACTTTTCTAAATTGCACTCTATCTACCCCACCCATTAAAATATCCCTATAAATAATAATAATAAATAATATAAAGTATTACAAGAATAGGTAATTGGAATAAAATAACAAACAGGAAAATATCCTTATATGCAGAAATGTAACATAAATAGTGACTATGTCACTATGTACCTTCCGTACGGGAAGTTATGGACCATAAAGCGACCAATTACAATTCACCAATTTTATTTGCCATATAATAAAGGGATGGAAAATCATAAATTTACTTTCAGTCAGTGTCACGCGTCACGCACTGTTAAAGTAGAAAAGAGGGAACCGTGAACGAAAATGCTGTAGGTATACGTAGGATCTGTAAAAGATCTAATCAGCTATACATATGGCAAACATGAAATTCAAGAAAAGCTGATACTACGTAGAAATAAAAAGCTTAACACAACACCAACATGATAGAGCAAGAGAGAGCCAGGATCGGCAACCGTAGACAGCTGTTTCGTTCTTTTGGAACTCGTCAGTACGGTGTAGAGTGAGCAACAAACGCCAACTTAGAAAGCCAAGGTGTAGCGTGAGCAAATTTAGAAACCCGCCGATTGGCTCACACCACAACACGTGCGGTAATATGGTCCAAAGGGCAAGAAACCAAAATATCATGTCGGTGTTGTGTTAAACCTAGGTGCATCTTCTGATCTGGCGCAGCGTGCTCGGATTTGAAATTTGAGCCGTCCATAATTAATGAATTTGACCGCGGAAAACTGGGAGTTTTGACAGCGCGGAGCATGAAATATGTTAAATCAGTTCGATTGTGTTCGATTAAAGAAGCATTCGATGATCGAACGTTCGATTGTGTTCGATTGGCAAAATTTTTGGGCGAATTCGATTATGTTCGATTTCCGAACCCAATCCAAACCAATCGTTCGATTGAATTCGATTGGATTCGATTACCGAACGTTCGATTGACTACGCCGGGTTTATAAAGAATCGATTTCCAAAATAAAACAAATTGGGCTTAAAAGACACGCAAGTAATCGTAATGTAAAATCTTAATACAGCATGGTACACACACCTAACTCCGTGTATTCCATGACAGATTGTAAAGTATTACTCACCAATACGTGTTTTCTTCTAACATGACCAGTATAGCTCTAGCAATGCCTTTTTGCTCTACGGTCAAATGACTATCAACATCGACTCCAAACTCCTTGTTAAGAAACTCAATGCAGAAGTTAGAGTCTGCTATCTCTTGTCCGTTGTACTCTATCCAAGGCATCTTTCCTTTACTGGACATATTGAAATTGAAATCGCACTCGTAAGGAATCTTTGCCATGCGAAGGTAGGTTTCCAACTTTAAACATGGCGGCGAAAGGTTGGGAATCTCGGCACCTCGTTTGAACTGATGTAAGGCGACCACTCCGCGAGGCACTGTCTTGGTTTTCTTTGTTTTTGAGCGAAGAAGTTTGAAAGCAATTAAGAGGCCAACGACGATTGCTATCAAGCAGGGAACTGAACAACATGAAAACTCCATTACGGTCACGTTCACTGCGTTACTACAAGGGGAGAGAGCGTTGCGTGACGACACTAAACACGTACGGCTGCGAGAGAGACTACATTACAGCCGGTTCAAATCCGATTTGGCTGTAGCCTGGGGGAGGGGGAGGGGAAAGCGCCGCTACGGCAGTTCTGCTCTCTGATTGGCTGTATTATGGAGACAAGTTGCGCGCCTGTCCCTAACATCCGTCGAGTTTTAATAAAAGTGCTAAAATGTATTAAAGACGAACCAAGCAAATAAAACTGAACGCTTCAATTCCATTTCTCATATGCATTCATTACTGCGATTCGATTGGATAGAGATACTTTTACTTGGGTTCCCTGTGTGTAATGACACAAAGGGTCAATTCAGCCAATCAGCATCCATCAGGAACCACCCATAACAAGCCCGTGACACTTCAAAAACCACACCAATTTCAAATTTGCCTTCGACGAAGAAGCTTCACTTTTACTTTGTCAAAGAGGTATTCGTCCTCCATTTCGAATTCCCCACTGTGTATTCAACATGGTGAGTCTCACTAGTTTTTATATCGAAGGAAATTGGCCAAATGTTCTTGTTGTTCGATTTGTAAGACTATGAGGGTGCGGTCGCTAGCCGAGTAAATCAAGCGTGTAGAAACATAGTCAGTTCATACAGCATTAGGAATTAACTCGGTTGAATAGTCGATTTCCTTGATTTAGACTACACTTCACCTATTGTGATTCGGTTTTAGACGTATTTTTTTCTTTTCCATTCAGCGTGAATGTATCTCAGTACACGTTGGACAAGCAGGTGTTCAGATTGGCAACGGTTGTTGGGAGTTGTACTGCCTTGAACACGGAATCCAGCCCGATGGCCAGATGCCAAGTGACAAGACGATCGGCGGTGGTGATGATTCGTTCAACACCTTCTTCAGTGAAACCGGCGCGGGAAAGCACGTTCCTAGAGCCATCTTTGTCGACTTAGAACCAACTGTAGTCGGTAAGAAAAATCTGTTTGTCCGTTCATATTTTCGCTACAATTTTTTTTCTCCTGTTCCTCCTGATCGAACAGCGCTTGCGTAAAGCCGCGGCTACACGAGCGATTTTTTGCTTGCACCGGCGACGAGAATTTTTAGGAAATCGAAAATTGCTAGTTCAATTCTGATTTTAATGAGTTATAAAAACCGGAAATCAGAAATTGAAATGATAATTTTCGAATATCTGGCATCAACAAAAATAAAAACGGTGATACGGCAGTTTTTCAAAAAAATCGCGTCGCCTGTGCAAGCAAAAAATCGCTCGTGTAGCCGCGGCTTAAATCTCAGGAGTGGAACACGGAGCGCGTGTTTGTTTGTCAATATTATCATAGTGATATTTTTGCCTTAAATATTGCTTTAATGACAGAGAGCGATATACTTGTTCCACTGCATACTATATATATACCGTAACCGCTCACTGCAGATATTGACATAATTCTCTTACCATACTGTTTCTTTTTTTTACTTCTCACAAAACGTTGGAGGATCCAATGTATTTATTTATTTGATGTGTGTTTTTGTATTACCAAAATGCTAATGAGAAAGATTTAAATAATTAATGATTGTGCACAATCAAATATCATTTTACCTCTCACATATGCATAATTGCATTCACATTAAATTTGCAATTACAAAGATTTTATTTAATGTGGTTTCTTCCCATGGGAATTAAAAAGTGTGAAATAAAAAAATGTGCTAAAAAAATTTATTGTACATTCATTTACAGATGAAGTAAGGACCGGCACCTATCGCCAACTGTTTCACCCAGACCAGTTGATCACTGGTAAAGAAGATGCAGCTAACAACTATGCCAGAGGCCACTATACCGTTGGCAAATCACTCATTGATCTTGTACTTGACAGGGTTCGCAAACTTGTAAGTAGCAATGTGCATAGAGTCGTTTTCGTATGAGTGGGAAGTAGCTTCGGTACGGTTCGTGCCGTGCAGTGACCGTATCGTGCCATCGACGTGCGGTATCCAAGCATTCTGATTGGTTGAGAAATGATTTTTCGCGCTGTGATTGGTTGATTACAATGTGTTCGATTCCGTACCGTGACCGTAACTCCGTGCCGTAGGTTTCCCACTCATACGAAAACGACTCTATTATCTTTGCATTGATACCGTTTGCTAAAAAAAACCCGGGTTCTTTTATCTTCCAGGCTGACCAATGTACTGGGCTTCAGGGATTCCTGATTTTCCATTCATTTGGAGGTGGCACAGGTTCTGGTTTTTCCTCTCTGCTTATGGAACGTCTGTCTGTTGATTATGGCAAGAAGTCTAAGCTGGAGTTTGCCATCTACCCAGCACCCCATATTTCTACAGCTGTAGTTGAGCCTTACAACTCGATCCTGACCACTCACACAACGCTAGAACACACAGACTGTGCCTTCATGGTGGATAATGAGGCCATCTATGATATCTGCCGTCGTAATCTTGACATTGAGAGACCTTCCTACACCAACTTGAACCGTTTGATTGGCCAGATTGTTTCCTCTATCACAGCATCTCTGCGCTTTGATGGTGCCCTCAATGTAGACTTGACTGAGTTCCAGACCAACTTGGTACCTTACCCACGTATCCATTTCCCCTTGGTCACCTACGCCCCTGTCATCTCTGCTGAGAAAGCCTACCACGAGCAGTTGAATGTGGCTGAAATCACTAATGCCTGTTTTGAACCAGCCAATCAGATGGTGAAATGTGATCCACGTCATGGCAAGTACATGGCTTGCTGCATGTTGTATCGTGGTGATGTGGTACCTAAAGATGTCAATGCTGCCATAGCAACCATCAAAACTAAGAGGACCATCCAGTTTGTGGATTGGTGTCCCACTGGCTTCAAGGTTGGCATCAACTACCAGCCACCCACTGTTGTTCCTGGTGGTGACTTGGCCAAGGTACAGCGTGCTGTCTGCATGTTGAGCAACACCACAGCCATTGCCGAGGCCTGGGCTCGTCTTGACCACAAGTTTGACTTGATGTATGCCAAGCGTGCCTTTGTCCACTGGTATGTCGGAGAGGGTATGGAAGAAGGAGAGTTCTCTGAGGCTCGTGAAGATTTGGCTGCTCTTGAGAAAGATTACGAAGAAGTTGGTGTTGACAGTGCCGATGATGAAGATGAAGAAGAAGTAGAGGAATATTGAAGTTCTTGCCTCGTCATGGCCATTCCATGACAGAAATTATATAACTCTCAGCAAAAAATATTTATCAATAATATTAGTATTATAAACTCTTTCTTTGTTGTTGCTGCACTCAACTACAGATATGAGAAACTCAGTATTTTGTTTTCCATGCATGCAGGCAATAGTAGTTCAGAGCTATATGTTATATATAGACCTTTCTTGTATTCACTTTGATGGCCACCGACAAGCGCTATAACAATTCGAGATCGGGTAGACTGTAAAATACAGTAAATGTATAGAGACGTCTACCTAGCTGGCTCTATTGTTACTAGTGGGCAATGGAGCAGAATGTGGGAAAGGTCTTTCATGAAAAATGTAAGAATATAAAATAAAAAACATTGGTTGAAAAAGATCAAAATTATGTTGAAGGGGGTGGAGAAAAAAAAAGGGAATTCTGAGAAATATGAAGGAGACTGGTTTCCTTGACAACTGATCTCTATTCGTCACTCTGTGACCTGATGACTTGATGAATTAAATGAGTGACTTTTTTTTAAAGCTGATATATAATCAACATGACTGCTGATCCTCGTTGTGGTCCTTGGGCAGGCCTGCAGATCAGTTAGAAGATCTATGCCAATTGCTTGGTTTCAATCAGCTGTTAAAACTCCTTGAATCTCATTATTTGCTTCAAATGACGGGCAAACACTGCCCTCCATGTGCTATCAAGCAAAGAGTATTCTATTGAAAAGGTGCAATTCAGCTGATGAAAATTCCTCACGAGACCGGAAGTGACGTCTAATGAAAACCAGCAATTGGGTCAATCAGTATTAGAGTAAAACTATAGAAACAAAACAATAGAACGAGTAGACAATAGTAGATCATGAATTCTATTGTTTGTATTATCCAATCACAACAGCTCTTCTGAGCAGGTGCGTGTCACTTCTGGTCCTTACTCTACCTTTGCGCTCGGAGACTAGGTCTAATCTGAAACCGCTGGTCTTTGAAATACCGCAGGCGCGGTTCCATTTTGGTCGATGACTTGTTCGAAACGACTGATATGATTCGACAACTCTACACTGAAGTAATGGTCAAAAAGTGGCGGAAAACTACCCATTTACGTAATAGATTGCTGTCTTGAATCGTAGGGAAGTATTGCAGAGCTTTATTTCCGCTTTGGGATACTCCTGAAGATTCGGCAAGGACTGCTTGACTGAGACTTTGGGCAGGACCTGTGTGAATCGGGTTCCCAAACTATCTTGCTGAAACTTTTCCTCAAAAGCATTTTAATAGCAGGATGTCCGATTCTCCTAAAAGTGGTGAGTGTAAAAGTTAATATGTGATTCGTTCTGAACGTTTCGTGCTATTGAGATTACGTGCACTTGAACTTGAAGCAAGAATTATTTATCTCATGAAAGTGAAAGTTTACAGTTACAGTTCTACATTGGAAACTTTACAGATTTACATTAAATAAGCTTACATCTTCGCAATGCAAAACAGTGCTACAAAATTGCGAGAAACTTGTGTTATGTTAATAACGTAAACATAGCTTAAAGTTATTTAAAGAAACATCAAACATGCAGTGATTTCTTGTCATCACCTCAAAAGTTACTGTAACTGTAAGTCAGTGATTGTTGGAATGATATACTAACGTTATTTTTTGCATGCCTATAGCTGTACACTTGTGACTTCCTGTTTGACTGGACCAATAGTTTAACTCAACATGTAGTGTACATAGCTTAAACCAGATCTATACATACATGACTACTTATTCAAATCTGAAATGATTTGTGCCCGGTAACTAATCGAACGGTTCGGCAATCAAATTTAATCGAACCTCGTCGAACCCAATCGAACGACTAGGTTCGATCGACTAGGTTCGATTGGGTTCGGTAATCGGACACAATCGAACACAACAATTTTTTTTTTAGTTCGATTGATTACCGAACCCAAATCGAACGAAATCCAACCCAATTGAACATATTTGAAATCACTCAAAAGTGGTAGTAGTACGATTTTGTTCGATTGCCTAAAATTTTTGTGAGTGTTCGATTGTGTCCAATTACCGAACCCAATCGAACCTCGTCATTCAATTAAATTCGATTAAATTCAATTGCCGAACCGTTCGATTAGTTACACCGGGTTTGTGTGATTATATATAATTCACTGTAAATCCCAGATCTGTTTTTCACTTTCTAATTGATTTGATTATCCAGGTCATAAAGGTAAAAAAGCAAGACCAGCAAAGTTTAAGTTTCCTGGGGCAACACCATCACCACCAGTTACCCCGTAAGTAATAAAAATAAATAATGTTACCGTAAATCCTCTATTAAGCCACCCCTTCCAATAAGCCCCCCTCCAATAAGCCCCTCTTTTTGAAGCACAATTTTTATTAAGTCCCCCCCCTTCTCCCAAAGATACCGTTGTATGTAATGTGATGATATACTGTACATACTGTACAATGGTCCAATACAGTATGGTACATGTGCAATATCTCTAAAAGTTATTACCGTATTCACTTACATACAGTATTTATTATTTACAATAAAGTGATTAACCCATTCGCTCCTGAGCTATTTTGCGTTTTTTAGCGATTTTCTGGACCTAATCACGTCGTAGGAAATTTCGATTCCATAAAAGGGGTTTCCATGGAAATCTTGACAGTTCTGAAAGCCCACGGGCTCAGGTTCTGACGTAATCTTTCTCTTGTCGTGAATCTCCGCGAGGAACAGCATCTCGTAGCTACTAGGAGCGGTCAATTTTGCATTTTTAGAGTGTTTATAGCCATTATTCACCACAGAAGCCCCCAGGACAGCATCATTAAGCTTGACTGGTGTGGTAGAGACCGTTCTCCTGGAAGAAATCAGGAGTTTAGATACGAATTCACGATCACATTTCGACGTTGCCGTTTGGAAATTCAAAATGGCGGTCTCAATTGTGAAATCGTCTCTCTGGTCTTTCTGTGTTGGATTCCAGGACCTACAAAGGCATTTTTGGCGACTTTGGACTTGTAAAGAATGCAACCGGTGCAATATTTTGCCTGTAGGACCGAGTGGCTCGACACTCAATATATTCTTAAAAAACAGAGATTCGGGGAGATCTATGCCGAAATCCCGGATGTTTCCCGGCATCCTTTTCGGGCGTGCAGAAGGAAAACACGTGTTAGCGAAAGTGGTCCTAAGGAAATGGCTATTGTTCGGCGAGTTAAGGAAAAGAGAGGGCAAAATTCACGACTATATCAAGAAGAGAGATGGAAGTTTGCTGAGAAAGTGGCGTTTTGTTTCGCAAGGATGTATTT
Source organism: Actinostola sp. cb2023 (assembly GCA_033675265.1). Classification (NCBI taxonomy): domain Eukaryota; kingdom Metazoa; phylum Cnidaria; class Anthozoa; order Actiniaria; family Actinostolidae; genus Actinostola; species Actinostola sp. cb2023. The sequence continues at coordinate 67,196 of JAUJYZ010000230.1, forward strand.
TGGACGAAAATCCAAGTCAAATGTCGGTCATTTTCGAGGTGTAAAATTGCGTCAAAAACACGCATTTTTGATTTTTATGGCAAACAAATTGAACTAATGCCCAGAAATCGGACCTGTAAGTCAGTTTACTTGAGGTTAAAATATGAAGAGTTATCTAGTTGTCACTAATAACTGGCCATGAGATCGATGTTACGAAAATTCAGAAAGTTAGAATTTTTCAAAGCACTATCGATGTTTACGGCCGGTTTCGGCCGGTGTAGGAGCGAATGGGTTAAAGTGATTGTAAAATACTAAATATTGACCATGCAGTATAACCTACATGTACATCTCTGGTTTTCCGCAAAATTTAATAAGCCCCCTCCCTCTATTAAACCTTCTCCCTCCGGGGGGCTTAATAGAGGATTTATGGTATTCAAACATTATTGACAGTAAGTAAGTAACGTAAGCCGTTATTTTACAAACTATATCATCCTTTCTTAACAGTGTTGCACCACCAAGAAATCTATCAGATAAAGCTACAATCACAGTAAATGGACAAGTAAGTTACAGTGCATTTCACGTACAGTATGTGGTTCTAATTGTGAACAGTTCTAATTGTGAACACTTTTCAGTAAAAGTGCCGTTTTTATACCGTAAAGTTAAGATCGACAAAAAATAATTTGCCCGATCAAATATTGATTTATTTTCAATCATTCAATTGCTACTTTTTGTGCTTCTACTGACATTTATTCTCGCAAAGTTCGCAAAATTTCAACATAGTTTTAACGTTTTTAAGAGTAAAAGCAGATAATGAATTTCTTTCTACAAATTCGAATTTTAACGCGCGCCTTGAAAAAGATGTTTCTGCGTGTGCAAAGTTCGCATAACTTGGCACTTCATAACATATGTAGTTCTTGAGATATAGAGTAAAATTGCCGCTAATGTACCTGCACTGGTACACAAGCAAATATTGAGAAGGAAATATGTATAAGAAGTCCGCATTTGTGATACAAATTTGCACCACTTTAATTAACATGTGATGAACGGCATGCATCAATGAACATGCGAACACACGTCAGCAATTTAGCGTTGCCGTCTGACTTCACTTCGTTTTAACATTTTTCTAGCATTCTTATCGAAATAACACGAACATTAATATTGTCAGTTTAAGACAACTTGGAACTTGTACATCGAATTGCAAGGCTAGAAATCGAGAATAATACACAGTATTAAGCCATTAAAAAGCAAGCCAAAAGTGTTCACAATTACAAACACCTGTTCACCATTAGAACCACCAACAGACATGATATAATAAAATATATTTAGAAAAGTTTAATAATAAATACAACGAAACTTAATCACTTCATAGCTGAAGTGTAGAGCTAATTCATAGCAAAGGTTCAGGATAATCGTACCATATGGTGACGAGAAATATCATCAAGTGCAAAAAGTGTTCACAATTAGAACCACATACTGTACATTACTTTTGATAAGTGAGTTCTGAAGTTAGTTTGGAAGTTCTGAATTTTGCCTAGTGAACTTTGAAACGAACTTTGTTGGCAAACTTCGAACTTGCTTCCTGTGTGAATTGATCAGAAATTCATTGGAATTTAAGTTCATGCTCAATTTGCAAAGTGAATTGTAGTAGTTCTCTCCCTATAAAGGAAGTTATTACCATGTAAATGCATGTTATAATCATTCAATGAAAGCTCCAGTTGAGACATCAAACTTTCATGTGCTGAATACATTAAACACAATGGTTAATTCAAGGGTCGATCACTGCAAGAATAGCTACATGTATATTGTATGTGGCTTGTGATCAGAATCCAAATTCTCCTTTAAAATTCAAAGAACTAAGGTTCAGGAGAATTTATTTTTTGATCCTGTGATCTGACTCCAAATACATTCTTGCATGGATCCCTTCAATTGACTGATCTTAAAAGTGCATAAAATTCAACTTATAGACTCACATTCAGGTGCAGCTTGTTTTGTTATTCTAATTTCTCTTTTTGTTTTGCATCTTGGAAGTGAGGCTTTAAACTTGAATTTCAAGTAATTTTAAGATGGGCCAATTAGGCCAAGTCTTATTTAAAGTTATTAGCTTCAGCATATATTATAAGTTTGACATCTGAACTACACTGTAGGTCTCATTGAAAGAATATAAAGTTACAGTACTTGTATAACAGTCCATCATTTGTTTGTTGACATATACAGGAATTCAACTGTAATGCTGGAGAACTAAAAGATTTAGGAGAATTAGGTCATGGTGCTTATGGATATGTGTATAAGATGGTACATGTACCCACAGAGACTGTCATGGCTGTAAAGGTATGCCATGTTTTGATGCATAACGATTGATGGCAAATGGTCCTGAGCACTGCTCACATCATTTCTGGTTTCGTAAGGAATTTTCATCAGCTGAATGAGCTACATGTAGCTTGTGTCACCTGTCACGTAACATTTCAAATTTTCACTGAAGACAAACAAAAATATAACTTGAAAGACCATACTAAAATTAGTAAAAGTTGGAAATCTCAAAAGAATCAAGCAAATAAAACAAAAGTCACAATGTAAAGGCTTTCAAATTTTCCCACTTTGACAAATATTTGGGTGGGTTTTTCGCTTGGAAGGCAAGCTGTAAATGCCCTCCAACATACATTTCCATACAAAAAAAGGAAAAGTTTGAATGCCTATAACTATTGCCCTATTTACTTACTAAGACCCATGCACTGTACTACATTTCACTTTTCAGTGGTCATTCTATACCCACACCTAAGTTCCTTTGTTACTCCAATTTTGTGGGTCTAGTAGCTCCCTAAAATAATAGTCCTTTAATAACTACATGTGCAATTTAATAACAATGTACATGTACTTGTGAAAACTTGAATCTGTGAATTCAAAGCTCTGGACTTTTAAAAGCAGCACCTTAATTCTTGACAGTTGACTACATAATTATAGCGCAATACTCCTTTTTACAGTTCCGGGCGCCATCTTGAAAGGTAGCCATGCCTTTGCATCGAAGCGAGACTGGCGGTGACCTTGCAATGATAGAGACATGTGAATAATTGTCCAAGGTGTTAAAAAAGGTCTCTAGCATATTGCAAGGTCACCGCCAGTCTCGCTTCGATGCAAAGGCTCGGCTACCTTTCAAGATGGCGCCGGGAACTGTAAAAAGGAGTATTAAGTTGTACAGGCAAGCACTCAATACCAAATGAGCCAGAGACCCCTACTGTACTCGTCAACACAACCTACAGTAGCTACTATGCAACCTGGATCAAATTGTTATTTTTCAGAGAATAAGAGCGAATGTGAATTCAATTGAACAAAAGAGACTTCTCATGGACTTAGACATTTCAATGAGGGTCAGCGACTACCCATTCACTGTACAATTCTATGGAGCTCTGTTTAGGGAGGTAGGTAGTTATTACCATGTAAATCACTAGAGTGGTAAATTGGCCACCAGAAATTCAAACTAACGGTGAGACAATTTGTATCACGTGATCACAAAATATTTGTCTCGTGATCGAACGTTGAGTCAACATTTCTCAAATGATCAAGGGAGAGGTAAAGAGGTAAAAAAAATGCCTTCTGGACAACAAGTGACCCTTTCTTGTTTAATCACGTTTTTTTACCTGTTTACATCTCCCTCGATCATTTCAAGAAGAAACTCAACGTTAGATCACAAGACAAATATTTTATTATCACGTGACACAAATTGTCTCGCCGCCAGTTCGAATTCGATCTGGCAGTCAATTTACCACTCTAGTGATTTGCATAGTATATTCATTGTGTACAGTTAGTGGACATGACAACTGCAAAATGGGGGTGTTGTACAGTAAGCTGCATGGCCATTATTTCTTGCATTTTGCAGTAATGCACGTCCATTGACAGTTCCTAGCTGAGTCATGCGAAAGAGTCTTTTAACTTACACAATGTTATCATACTAGAAGTTTTACTAAGTACTGTTTTTAATAGAGTACTGTTGTTCTGAAGAATATTATAATTTATATGAAGTGTTTTAGATAAATTTTTATCCATATACTGTATATTTTATTGTAGTTATTTATTTTTTGTTAGGGTGATTCTTGTATAGGGTCCGAATCTTCTAGCTTTTCTAGCATCCTCGGGAACCCAGGGGTATATTCTGTCACTCGTTACTCGCTCCCAGAGAAATACCCCTTGGAACGAAGTCTGTTGGAACTTGTTCCGGAAGTCGTTTCTGATTGGTCGACCTTGGACAATCAGTATCAAGTATATTCTGGTTTGAATAGGACAGCAGCCATTTTGAATTTTGACTACCGGAACAAGTTCCAACAGACTTCGTTCCCAGGGGTAAATTTCTCTGGGAGCGACTAATGAGCAATAGAATATACCCCTGGGTTCCCAAGGATGCTTTTCTAGATGCTGTATTTGTTTTATTTTAAGGTATTATTGTTCTTCTTTTATTTTGGTATTGTAACAGGGTGATGTCTGGATATGTATGGAGTTAATGAAAACATCTCTGTACGACTTATACAAACTAGTCTACACTAAACCTGGGGATCGAATACCAGAAGAGGTTCTTGGAAAAATAGCTGTGTCTGTAAGTGCCTTCAATTGAAGGGCTCCCTGCAAGAACAGCGTAAGTGATCTCTGATCAAAATCTAAATTCTCCTTGAGATTGTTTGAATTTCAAAGGAGAATTTGGGTTTTGATCACAAGTCACTTACTCTGTTCTTGCAGGGAGCCCTTCAATTGGTACAACCGGGGCCTGACATGTAAATAATAAATAAATAATGTAAATAATAAATCTGTACCTTTCTCAACAATTGATTATGGTACATGTACTGTACATGTATATAAATTGTTCTAAGAAAGATTCTGATCAGGAATTTCAATTATGTTTCTCTTCCAGGTTGTTCATGCATTAGATTATCTTCATAGTCAACTAAAAGTCATTCATAGAGGTATGCGGGCATTTAAATAACATGAATCCATATTTAGAGAGCTTTCTAGACCAATAATTTAGTCTGTCCAGTAATATCATGATTGATTTATTACCACGTACTCCTGTCCAAACGGTCCAGAAACTGGTAGTCCTTTTTGTGTGTCCTGTTATTATTATAATTATCATTATTAATGGCCACCATGCACTGGAGTTCTATCATTAGCATTAGCAGACAGTGAGACTGGTTGATTGGAAAGCACCCTTAAGTGTATTCACTACTACTGTAAAACCCTATGAAAACCCCATGAAAAGCCTATGAAATATTCATAGTATCTTCATAGCCATTTCATGGGATTGTACTATGAAGTTGATAAAAAATATTATATTTTCATGGGTATTTCATAGGTTTTTTTCATAGTACTATGAAATGTGACCTATGAAACCATGTCCCGTTTCATAGTATGTTTCATAGAAAATTGCTATGAAACATTAAATACCTGGGAGAAAATTGTGACCTATGAAATAGCTATGAAATTTACAGCCTATGAAAAGGCTATGAAATGATCCCTATGAAAATGCTATGAAACAAACCCTATGAAAAGATGGCCATGAAGTACCTATGAAATCTTTTTCATAGGGTCTACCAATGAAACAGGTCACACTTCATAGGGATTTCATATATTTGCCCTATGAAATTGTGACCTATGAAACCATGTCCCGTTTCATAGTATGTTTCATAGGAAATTACTATGAAACATAAATACCGGGAGAAAATTGTGATCTATGAAATAGCTATGAAATTTACAGCCTATGAAAAGGCTATGAAATGATCCCTATGAAAATGCTATGAAACAAACCCTATGAAATGATGGCCATGAAGTACCTATGAAATCTTTTTCATAGGGTCTACCAATGAAACAGGTCACACTTCATAGGGATTTCATATATTTGCCCTATGAAATTGTGACCTATGAAACCATGTCCCGTTTCATAGTATGTTTCATAGAAAATTACTATGAAACATAAATACCGGGAGAAAATTGTGACCTATGAAATAGCTATGAAATTTACAGCCTATGAAAAGGCTATGTGCCAAAACAAAAGATATGTAATAAATAGAAAAATAAATGAAAACTATTATAAACCAAACAACTATTATTAAAAAGAAAAAGTTTCATACAAATGTAGGTAATACTTGCATGCCAAGATACATACTGTAGACTCAGTACTGTATTATGTAGAGACATCAAAATGGTAATTAATGCAAATTAATTTTGTACATGTAATTTTACCAATATTATGTAAGTACAATAGTTTACTAATATGATGAGTATTTGAATAGTTTATCTATGTTTTACATATGCAGTTATTGGCTAGTCAAAGTGTTGAACTATAGCTTTTGTTTCTACCAATTTTGTCAGGCTAACAATGCTTGTAACCAAATCTTCATAGCTTGTTGAAGAACAACGATTTACCTGATATAGAAATAATAAAGACAGCCATTCAAACTAGTTTGTGCACAAATGTTTATCTTTATTTATCAACAAATAGTTCTAACATAACTTATAGCCTAAAGTAAAGGACAACATGTTTAGTTGGTACTTACAGATTTGCTAGAGTCGTAGAAAGTAAAGTCTATGCTTGTTTTAAGTCATTTTATGCATGTTTTTCTCTTCCAATGTGCCTGAAAGACATGTAAAAGCTTACTAAGCTGTTTTACCTGTTCTACTTACTTCAAAAATAGCTAAACAGTCTTTCTTACCAGCATAAAAACGAATAAAAAGCCAGAGTTTCTTGACAACTTCACTGACTACTGCAAAGCTGCATTTTTCCACTCATTTTTGCAAACACGCCACGGACCAATCAGCAGCCGTATTTTAGTCATGTGATCAAACTGCTGACCACATCATTTTGTTTGTTCATATCATAATGGCTTTCAAACTGCAGTGTGTCTGCTCTTTCTCAAATCTTAGTTCGTTGCTGTACAAGTGCATAGTTTTCTCACAACACCTTTTTAAGATTTGGAGCATATACCTACATGTAATTCAGGGAGACATGTGTAATGTTTATTTGCTCATACTGGTACATACATAAAATACAAGGATAAATATGATTGTTTTTATGTTGTATGTTTTACATTAATATTATTTTAATAGTTATGAAATGTGTTATGATCAAATGATATGATGGAAATGTATTATTAGTTGTTTACCAAAATATTTTACAACTATAAAACAGATCATTGATTGGTAAGTTTAAATCATAAGTTGTCAGATAAAACTTATATTTTTCATAGGTTACTCCCATGAAATTTCATAGTGATTGCATTTCATAGCCTTTGTTATGCAATTTCATAGTTATTTCATAGCATAGGGTATATTCTCCAGAGGAAAATTTCATAGCCTTGAACTGCAATGTCATAGTTATTTCATAGCATGGCTACACCTATGAAACTTTTTTCATAGGGTATATTCTCCAGAGGAAAATTTCATAGCCTTGAACTGCAATGTCATAGTTATTTCATAGCATGGCTACACCTATGAAATTGTTTTCCTAGGGTTTATTCTCCAGAGGAAAATTTCATAGATATTTCATAGCATGGCTATACCTATGAAACTTCATTTCATAGGGTATAAATCTGATAATTTCTGCAAAGGAAAATTTCATAGCCTGAACCTTTTCATAGGACTATGAAAAATCAAATTCATAGCACTATTTACAGTGCAATGTTTGTGGAAAATTTGTCACACTGAATGACACTACAACTTTGCACCAAGTCATGGAAATAACGTTAATTTTCAGACAAACTTTGTTAATATTATGTCATGATCATATACAACACATACATACATACATATAGTTTATTTAAACACGGTAAAATCATCAGTAACATAACAATATAAGTAGTGATATACAAATAAAAATTAAAAATAATCCTGGTGCTCTGATTGGCTACTCTAATTTGAAATACATATTATGATCTTATAGTGTTTGAGACCAGTGACGTTGACATGGCCACCCATGGAGTTTCTTACTTTTTATAATAAAGACAATGACAATTATTTGTATTTTGCCCTTGACAGATGTAAAGCCATCAAATATTTTAGCTGATGAGAAAGGCAATTTTAAACTTTGTGACTTTGGAATCAGTGGTCAGCTAGTTGATTCATTGGCTAAAACCATGGACGCTGGATGCAAACCATATATGGCAGTGAGTATGTGGGCTGATTATCAGGGCCTGCGGAGCAAGCTTAAAAGTGGTGGGACTAAAAATGTCACAAGGGTCACAATGACGATACCATTTTTTTAAATTTCCTTTTAAATGTTACTACCTGTGGACAAAAATGTGATGGGGTTATAGCATGACCAGCCCCTCCCCCTCCGTGGGCCCTGATTATTTCACATACACTTAGATAATAATATTATCATACATGTAGGAATCCTGCAATCTCAATCTGTCAAAGGGAAGCAACAAATTATAATGTTAGAGATTGTGGGAATTCCAGATGAACCAAGTCAATTTTACATGAAAACATGAGGTCAAGGGTTATTTGTTTCTAGTTTTAGATAGCGAGGATAATTTAAGTACTTGTAAAAATATGACCGTAATTTTATTGTTTTCCAGCCTGAAAGAATAAATCCAGCTCGAAACATGCAGGGATACGACATTAGATCAGATATCTGGAGTCTTGGAATTACAATGGTAAAAAACAGCATCTATTAGAAGTTAGTTTAGAAATCAGAATAGTGAAGGAGCAGTGAAGGTGTTACTTATTGAGGGTATCAGAGCACTAACAAACCTGTGGCCCTCGTTGTAGTGCGTGCATGCGTGCAGTCACTGAGGCTAGTCACTGCCAGAGATTTGTGTTTGTGTCCTCACAGTGGTTCTTTTATATCTCTCCAAGTACTTTGGCATTACACAAATAATACTGTAGTATAGTCAGCTCCTAATTTATGGACACCCCGCTATTATGGACCGCTTGGTATTAGAGAACAACCACCTAAATGTATAACTGGTTACACATTTGGAGTTGACAACAATTCTGTTATGTCAGTGTGGTCAGTGCATGTTCTGTTTTCATCTGTACTATATATAATTGTTGGATCATCCTGGGAATTATGTCATGGGTACATGTACAATAATATTTTTTATTTATTACGATGACACGTACAGCATTCCTTTGGCATACTATTCCTTCTTTGTGACCAGTGCTGTAGCATTAAGGCCATTCATAATTCCAATAGTGTGTGGAGGAAATAAAGGATGCCGCTGCTCCCTGTTCGTTGTGTTCATTAAAGTTTATTGTTATACTTCTAGATTGAGCTTGGAACAGGAAAGTTCCCTTATCCTCAGTGGAAGACTCCATTTGAACAACTAAAACAGGTTGTTCATGAACCTTCTCCCTTCTTACCTGATGGACCATTCTCAGAGTCATTTAGAGATTTTATCATACAGTGGTGGGTAGATTACATGGATTGAAATAAAGTTTCATTCATTCAGTCAGTCAGTATATAGAGGGTTTGCACGATCACGTGCAGGCAGCCATGACAGGGGGCAGGATAAAGGAATACCTTTCCCCTAAGGAATTGGCTGCTTTCTCATGTAAAATGATTGTATTGTTCCTGCCACCTGTCATGGCTGCCGGCACGTGATCATGCAAACCCTCTATAAGTCAGGTCACTGTTGCTCGACTAGTTTCATTTTTGTTGTCCCTCCATGATGCACGGATTTGGCAAAGTGCATCGACAGTGCAGACAAACTAGCTAATTAAGTATAGTCCAGCCTTCTCAGTTCCCTGCACCATCTTGAAAGGTAGCCGTGCCTTTGCATCGAAGCAAGACCAATGGTGACCTTGCAATATTTTTTATTTTTTATTTTCAAGATTCGCGCATAAGGCAGGTGTTGTACAATAGGACACAAAGTCCCCTTTAAAATACATTACACCACGTCCCACCCAATAAGAAGGTTACCCAGTATACCCGACCCCTGATGAATTCCCAATATGAAAAAATATGATAGAGACATGTGAATAATTGTCCAAGGTGTAAAATTCAGTTAAATCATCGTTAAAACATTTTTTTACAAAACATAGTGTGATGTTTTGTCGGCTGGCCAAACGAATACAACATGTTTTATAAAACATTGTGTGCGAAATGTATTCTTGGAACTGGATGGTTACAGAAAAAAACTGACTTGTGTGCGTGCGTAAACACAACAATGTTTTACGATGCTGTCCAAACGAATCAAACATGTTTTACCTTACACGAAAACAAAAGAAATGTTTTACGATGTTTGACAGAATGTTTGACACGGTTCAAACTTCGTAAATCATGTTCAGAAAACACGGTGGCCAAACAAATAAAACATGTTTTACAAAACATGAATGTTTTATGATGTTTTACTGAAATGTTTTACTCGTTTGGACGGGCCTTTAGTCTTTTACAGGTTAATTGTTCAGTGAAAGTTTATAATATTTTGTATTTTTCATAGTTTGAAAAAGGATTATCAAGAACGACCAAATTACAGCCAACTATTGGTAAGGTCTTTTATGTGCACCATCATTGGTAAGTACTTTGTAACACTTGCATCTAATGACATAATGTGACTACAACTACCAGAATGCTTTGCGAATTCTTTTTTTCTCTAGATTTTTATTTTTAATCGCTCATGAGGTAATTCATTCAATTGTAAATTACGTAATTCAGTTTTAGCTGCCAAATAATGTGTAATAAACAATTCACGATTCACTAAGACCATAAGACAAAAGAAGATGCGCAAAGCATTCTGGTAGTTGTAGTCATATTACGTCATTATGCATAAAGTCTATTCTGCTTGTACTTATGCTTGCATCAGGCCTGTTTTCACAGTGACAAACATAGCTTGGTAAAAACCAGGCCGCAATTTTTCAAAGAGTGATAGCATTATCCATTCAATGTTTCCCGAGACGAAGTGTTTTGTTATATCCCCATAGTCAAATACTGAAAAAATTGTTGTTGACAACGGCGCCACCGCAAGTATTTCCATGGGACCTTTTCGTAGTTTCCCAGAATGCTTCATGATTCTGTGCGCGCAAGCGAATTAAGTTACTGTATCTAATCAAGAACAGGAAAAAATATTATTTGCTTGAGAATTTGTATCTATCTTTGTAATTCTTCTTACGCACTTTTAATTTAAAAGTCTAATTAAGTTTTCTAATTTTGTACCCAATCTCGTCCCCAGAGCCTGCGTTACTTCCGGCCAGCCGCTAGTTGCATGGACTTTGATTAGCCCTTTGACCTGATCACGTGCGTTTATTCCCCTCTCACGCTTCGATCACGTGAACGCCACGGGAGTTATTTTTGACGCCCGCCACGTGACGTGCTCTCGACCAATAGAAAACGAGTTTCACTACTCAATCTCGGAATATCCTTGGCTATTTTAGTGTCTTATTATAATTCCTGTGTGGTCTCCTTTCCTTCCCTTGCAATACAATGCATTTATTAATGCTCCCTGTAGGGGATCCCGCTATAAGAATATCAACAATGAAGGGTGATGGTTGATTTGTTTATATTTCAGAATCATTCATTTATATTGGAATATGACAGCAGACCAGTAGATGTCGCTGACTGGATCACTCCGTACCTTAGACAACTTACTGCTAACAAAATCAGTTGATTACTCCTAATAATAATTATAACAAAATGTTTTTAGAATTCAATTTTGACATTTTGAAAAGTATAGTAAATAAACAAATGTAAGTTCACCATCAAAGAATCAAAAGAAAAATCATAGAAATTGTTATGTTTTTTTATATTCCAAAGTCTGAAGACATCAAAATTATTACAATTATTCCCTACTGTCTCAAAGGTATTTTAAAATGGTAAAGAATAATCTAGAACCCAAAAGAATCCAAAGAACAAAAATAAGAATAATATTCTTTCTTTATTGAAATTCAATTAATGTATTCATAATCTTTTGATAATAAAGTTTTTCTCAATTTTTGTCATGATTTTTGTTTGCTGTCAGTCCGCGGGTCTGGCAATGGGAAAGCCGGCTCCCTATAAAGTGTTCGAATGTTGATAAACTATTACTGAGATCGATACTGAAGTGTTTGAAGGAACAAGATCAGACAAATCCGCTGAGTCACGATCGAGCTTCTCGCGTGATCAAACGGAAAGCACTAGATCCAGGTCAAAATTTGAATAACAATAGATGCTTCGTTCTACAAAGACATGTCTTTTGTAGAACGAGGCATCATCTAACAATAGTTCCTATTGTTGTACAATAGTTCCTATTGTTATTCAAATCTTGACCTGGTTTTGGTCATTGGGATCCACAGGTAGCCCAAACGTAGTGGACCGTGGACCGGGACCGTGACGTCATTGAGTTGGATTTTCGAATGGTCTCAGGAATGAGCTCTTAGAAAGACTTCAAAGGATATGGGATTCTGAAACATGTCTTCATAACAGTAGTCTGATAATTAAAGAACACTTTGGTGGAGAAATCTGAGCAAGAAATTGTGTTTTTGAGTGGTTTTGAGCGATTCGAAAATTCACCCGTTTCTAGCGTACATATAATTAGGAAAGGTTTGCAACTCCGGCCACCAAATTTTTACAAACACTGTCGCTAAAAAAAATATATCTCAAAAATTACGCAAGCAACAAATACCGCCTTCCCACCACACATTCACAAGTAAATGATCTTTTTAATGAGCGTTTGTTCAAATTTTTAGGTCCACCATATGCCGAGAAATAATGTTTTGAAGTTGGGGAAGTCGACGAAAAGTTTGCCGTGGCCATCCGCAGTCATCAGTTGTGCACCTAAAACTTACTGAGGGAGGGAGGGACCGATAGATTGTTTTACAAAGATGTCCTCAAACATAAATGCTATATAATTTGAATTTACTACGGTGTATGTTTTAATCAGTATTACCCTGGCTGCCGCTAGCAGAGTTATATTTCATCGTTCTGATTTTCGATGAGTCTTTTGCTTTTAGCTTTTGGTAACAAATCTATCGGTCCCTCCCTCTCTCAGTAAGATCTTTGTAAAACAATCTATCGGTCCCTCCCTCCCTCAGTAAGTTTTAGGTGCACAGCTGATGACTGCGGATGGCCACGGCAAACTTTTCGTCGACTTCCCCAACTTCAAAAAATTATTTCTCGGCATATGGTGGACCTAAAAATTTGAACAAACGCTCATTGAAAAGATCATTTACTTGTGAATGTGTGGTGGGAAGGCGGTATTTGTTGCTTGCGTAGTTTTTGAGATATATTTTTTTTAGCGACAAGTGTTTGTAAAAAAAAATTCGGTGGCCGGAGTTGCAAACCTTTCCTAATTTATATGTACGCTAGAAACGGGTGAATTTTCGAATCGCTCAAAACCACAATTTCTTGCTCAGATTTCTACACCAAAGTGTTCTTTAATTATCACACTACTGCTATGAAGACATGTTTCAGAATCCCATATCCTTTGAAGTCTTTCTAAGAGCTCATTCCCGAGACCATTCGAAAATCCAACGGTCAAACGAATATTCAATGACGTCACGGTCCACTGATTCTACGTTTGGGCTACCTGTGTGGGATCAAACTTAGTGGCAAGCTCGGTGATCCGAGTCAACCATCCTATATCAATCAATTCAACATGGATGAGGTCAAGAATGTCAAACTTGAAAAGGCTTACAAAGTCTATAACTACATTCTTCATAATTATCGAGGGGAAATTCAGTTGTCGGAACTGGTGAAACCCCCTTCTCCATTGCAAAAATTCACCAAAGAACGTGCTCTGGAATGGCTGAAAGACTTCCTTGGAAGTGCAGCGGAACAACCTACCGAACTAGAGAGAACGAAAAATCGACAACATCCACGTTTTTCCATCGAAAAGTCAACGGATCAAAATGATGCAGGAAAGACGATGGTTCGATTAGTAAGGCGCATGAACTCGAGGCTTTGTATTTCATACGGAAAAAACATCCCATGCCCTAAAGGCTGCATGTATTGGCACGTGTGTAAAGGGTTTCTGGAGGGAAGTTGTACCAATGCAACACGATGCTCCTTATCCCACGACTTGCTCGACAAACAAAACGTCAAGAAAGCACAACAAATGGGTCTTTGCCAGCTAAGCTCCTCCAACATTCGCAGAGCGATTGTAGAAAATCTGCCGGTTATTTGTCCAAACTACCTAAAGAATGAATGTAGTGATTTATCGTGCCGAAATGTACACCTCTGTCCTCGTTACGTGAAGAACGTCAGCCGAGTCAAAACTAGAAGTTGCCCTTTGTCACATACTGTCAGTAATCCTCACAATCTAAGAATATTCAAAAGCTTAACGCTACCTCCTTTAGAAGAGAGTCTTCTCTACCACATTCTACTATCAAAATACACCGATGTCAAGGAAGTGGACAAAAAACCGGTCAAGCCGGATTCAAAAGCAACTACACCTGTCCCTACAACTAAGACAGGTTCCTAGACGCTTGTCCCTACAACTAAGACAGCTTCCTTGACGTCTGTCCCTACAACTAACGACCTAAATAAAGACGGAGCCAACAAGGAGAATGTCATCAAGAAAGAAATCAAAAACAAGAACGTCGATACAGAGGTCAATGAAAAACGAAGTGGTAAAACAAGTCATATAACTTCGACCGATAATCCCCCTTCACAAGGAGCTACATCTTTCAAGGATGAAACAGCCGTAGGTACAACTAAATACAGCAAAGTACCACGTTCTGAAACCGGCTCTTTCTGCCCCAAGACGTCCGAACAAATTTGTCTAACTGAACCCGGAAGTTACTTTTCAAAAGAACTTGAGGATACAACTTACCCACAATCCAATGCAGACTGTCCATCCATAGTTCATCGAGATGGAATTGAACTCAATCTCCCACTTCCCGCTGTACCTGAAGCAGAAACCGAACTGAAAGAACACGAACAAACAGAGGCCCATCCCACTGGAATTGTTGGCTACCACGAGAATCAGGAACCAGATGAAATGGCCGAAAGGTCAATACACGACAATACAGAATCAAATTCTGGAAACCTCGACCAACCCGACAGCCCCAATCTAGACTTTGTAACAATATGTTGGTTGGTAGTTTGGTTTATATTTTGCTTTGTGGATATGATTCTAACCATATTAATCTACCTACTCCAGACGCTTAAAACGTGCAATCGGTTCGTGTGGAGAAAACTTAAGGGAAAACCAGAGATCAAAACATGCAAATGAACGAGACAGACATACACAACCAAACTAGAGCAGACACAATACCCCTCAATTGCCTCCTCCGCAGGCATCACTGCACTGAGTGGGGAGATTTTTGCGTTTTCTGCCTCGCTATCCGTCCGTTGCCTGTGCGGCGGAGGCTAACCCCTTGAACAATGGGGAGTTTGCAGGTGTTGCGTGACATTTTAATCCAACAAGAGCACACCAAAATTAGCAAAAATTGAAATTTTGAAGTAATTTCGATTCCCCTCTCTTCCCCTCCTTTTTTCCCCCAGCGCCGGGCTACGCAGGCTAGTCGCTCATAACTTCCGCTCTATTGATCGAAATTACTTCAAAATTTCAATTTTTGCTAATTTTGGTGTGCTCTTTTCAAATATTATATTTTTCTTGGATTAAATGTCACACCTGCAAACTCCCCATTGCAATTTTTTTTGATACAGTATTAAAGTATGCCGGGATAGCTTTCGTACCTCCTCTGTTTAGATATTATTTAGTGTAATTTTTTTTAAAATTGAAAATACTATAAATCGCGTTTAAATTTTAATCGTAGCGGCACCAAATCTTCCCCAAAATCAAATAAACTCACAAAGAATAAATAGACCATTCAAACACGATTTATTATATTTTCGATTTTTAGACACTGGTGAGCTTGGGTATTGGTAACCTGTGGTGACACTTATTAAACCCATGAAACAAAATCTTCTAATAGTCAATCTCTTCGTAATCAAATAGAAACATTACACGTGGAAATAAACGAACCTTTGAACAAAAGAAAACAATAGAATCAAGGTATATCACTGGCGTAGATCAATAATTTACTGGAATTCTAAAAGATCAATTTCATGCAAAATCACTTTCAGTTCTTCTAGCCTCCTATGCAGACTTTGTGTAGCGCTTCCGGTGTAATGACGGGAACCGGAAGCGCTACACAAAGTCTGCATAGGAGGCTAAGTTCTTCCTGATCTACAACAATGACCACGAATATCAGCTTCAAAACATTTTATTTTGCGTCCATCCATATTACATAAATACAGCTTTTAGATACGAGCGATTTAGCTTATTTGTCTTGCAATGACTACATTATTAAGCATCTAATAAAGATTGGAATTGTAGTTGGTTAAAATAAGGAAAACTCGAAATATCTTGCTTATCATACAAACTAAAATCAAACACAGTAGATTCCTACATAGAAATGAATATTACACCAAAAAATAATAATTATAAATCAAGTCTTTTACTTAGATGTACTTGAGTGTTTCAATAAAAACGATGAATACTCTTTATCGAGTACTATTGTGTTGTGGCAGTGTACACAAATGGTTGTTGTTGTGTGGTAGGCTGTTGTTGTTGTGCTGTTGCTTGATAGCTTTGATATGCTTGTTGGTAAGCTTGGCTGTACTGCTGTGCCTGTTGGGTCATCAAGCTTTGGGGTGGGAGTGGGGGAGGGGGTTGAGTATACTGTTGTTGCTGTGTGGGTGGGGGTGGGGGAGCAGAGTAAGTATTCTGATAACCAGACACCTGATTGTAGTTGGTGTTTTGGTTCCAAGACTGGCTTGATGATGGTGGGTTAGAAGGTGGCGCTGGTGGCTGTCTTGATGGTTGACTGCTCTTATATCTACTGCCACCACCACCACTGCTGCTGCCTCCAGAGTTCCTTGAGCCGTAACCATTCATCATTCCTGACCTGTTATCATATGATCCACCTCTACTTCCACCTCGACTTCCACCGCCACCACCTCTTCCACCACCGCTTCTGGTATCGTGGTAACTGGGCCTTCCTCCACCTGTACTGCGATAACGATCTCTTTCTGTTAAGAACAAAGGATGGGTAACTTTAAGTGAAGGGCAGTAAAATCCATGTAACTGGACATTTGGACCACTACTGTATAACTATTTACTCTAACCTCAGTCACTCTAGTTAACAAAGTAAAATCTCGATGTTTCCAGATTCTTTCCGTCTTGTCATACCACATACTATATGTGGGGACTTGTATATGCCTCCTCGGATTTTTAGCGAGGGCAATTCTAATGCATGGTATATTGCAAATTATTACTTGGGCTACCTGTGGTAGCACAAGTCTTAAAATGCAGGTTGGTTTGGTCAGAAGTTCCAGTCCAGTCCCCGGTCACAGGAAGCCCAGAGAAAAGAAAGAGAGTCGTCATTCGATTGGTTCATAGATCAAAACCATGGCAACTACATGTGTGTTCCGCCATTGCAGTTCTTCGAAGTCACTGAAACGATGTTTGGTGGATTTCAAACCCTTTATGTTCACCGTTCATCAAATAAAAACACAGATGAAAGATTACAAAGTACTACCTAGCAGCTTAGGTGCAGATCAATGATGAACTATAAAACTGAAGGAGAAAATCCACCTCAAAGAACTAGTGAATCGGCATCTACTCGAAGACATGGGGTCGAGCCCGTAAACAAATGAATCACATCATTCCCAATAAATAATTACTGCTTTAAATTCTTGAATTGATTATTTTTGCTGCGCGCTTAGCATTTTAATAGTTCTCGAAAATATAGTAGCCCAAGTGAACGCCTATAAAGAGTCTAGTTATTATTACTCTTATTATTATTTACCACATGTGAATATGTGTCATTATGCTCTCACAAGCAAGACAATAAAACTTTTGTACTTACTTTTACCAAAGTTTTTGGATAATTCAATCATGTTGTACAGCTTAGGATTCACATGTTGTTTAGCTTCTTCCAAGACGCCCACCAAATCTCTTGCCTGCTTAGCATTATTGATGGTGAAGAAGGTGTACGAGGTTCCTGTGCGATCAGAACGAGCCGTTCTGCCAATACGATGGATGTAGTCTTCTGTAGAGCTCGGGAAGTCGAAGTTGATCACAAACTTGATGTCTGTGATGTCTAGATGGTATTGTAGTGTACAACAAAATGAGTTGAAGGGAATAAAATGAATTTTGGGGAAGGTCCACAGTACACGTGGCTAAAGGTTTTAGTACAACACCCCCTCAAACCCCACAGGTGCCCAGAATGGAGGCGTCGTGTTCCCCTAATACTCACGGTTACTCCTCCATTCCCCAGCTCCTCTCAACAAGAAGCTTGGACGGCCAGTTTAGATATGATCTCCTCTTGGTAGGAACCAGAATCCATGACTCTTTGCTTTCCAGATGAGAAAGAGGGAGCGAAAGCCACTTATTTTAAATAGGGATTAGACTGTATTTAATTACTAAAGGGTGTCGCCGATAAGAAGTAGCTTGCAATGTATAGCATGATCCCAGACATTAGTTCAAGCTTTGTGGTCCTAACTTAATCATTCCTTCACAATTGTCCTCTGTGCACACATCTACCGCTGCACCTACCACGTTACCGTAATCATGTGGAGAATACTACAAAACCAATGCTATCAGGTCCAAGGTACAGATTATCAGTAGAGATGAACACTTTAATATGGACACCAAAGGGATAACACAACAATGTCTGCATTAAGAGGTTTTCTTTATAAGATATGTAGAAAGTTTCAGTTGTCACCACCATTAGAATGGCATCCATAGTAAAGATGTCCATCACACGAGGTCCGACTGTAGTTATTAGGGTCCCTAACTAAACTAAACTCCGAGTTTGAGCTTTACAAAATCTACGACGGCAACGGCAACCAGAAGTGTAAATACCTTTCTGTTCGGGATTTCGCTAGTTCAAGCCTTTGCCTGTGATGTTACTTTATCCACAGGGAATACCAACTATGAAGGTATGAAACTCCAAACAAAAGTTATTTACACTTCCGGTTGACGTCGCCATCGTAGATTTTGCAAAGCTTAAACTCCCTAATCAACCTAAGTCCTTGGAAGTTAATGTGTGATTTGGTTAAATATGGGCAGAGTTAAAAACAGTTATATGGACTAAAGATAAAAATTGTGAAGTTACAGTCAGTTAACATAATAATAAGAATATAGATGTTGTCTCTGACTTGAAGTTTATAATGAAAAGTTATATTTTAAACAGACAGTTCGGTCTCTGACCAGAGACTTTCTTCAATGTGATGGGGAAAAAAAACTTTTCCATCACACTGAAGAAGATCTCTGGTCAGAGACCGAAATGTCTGTTTAAAATATAACTTTTCATTATAAACTTCAAGTCAGAGACAACATCTATATTCTTATTATTAGGACTAAAGATAATCAAGGATTAGTTATTTCTATGCCACAAATACTAAGTCGTTCAGTTCTCTTATTACACCATAATTATGTGAAACTGTACAATACAGGCCAGCAATAATTATATTAGTAATGTTATAACGATCACTATTTATTTAGCTTTTTACAATATGGATGTTTCTACCTTGGACCTGATTACATTGATAAAAACTAAAAAACTAGTCTGAAGCCAAATAAAATTCAAATTTCAATCAATTTTCAAATAATTTGTGTGAAATGTGTCGTCAACTATAAACCAAATTCAGTGTGTTGATACTGGTACAAACATACCTAACATTTTGTGGTTGTACAGAGAGATTAAGTAGGTTGCACAAAGCTTGCACTAATGTGAAACCCATGAAGTGTCAATTCTTCGGTAAAATAAATCTGTACAACCACCACACAGAGTCAGTTCTTGGAGAGTATTTTTTCATTTATTGAAGCATTTTTCTCAAAGAAAAACTACAATGTAATCTCTAGAAATGCAGTCAACAAGGATGGTGTCCTGCCTTACAAAAGAGGTTTCTACTCAAATAATTTGTTCTAAGATGATCTTCTTGGACGCCAATCACTGTTCTCACTGTTCTTCTTAGAACCTGTGATCACAGAGACATTCACAAGAAGATCAGAAAGTTTGGTATTGCTTTTTTTTGGTAAGAATAAAATAATAAAGCATGTTAGTGAGGATATTGCCACTCTATCAGACAAACCCACACCACAAGGACTCTATATATAAGCCTGTAAGACATATAACAGCTGGGCAATGATGGTGAGAAATGACAAAACTGTAGCAGTACATTCATGAAGGTGAATGACAGTAAAGTTGTAGATTAAGTGTGCATTAATCCATAACCAGTTCGTTAGGTGTTGGGGAAATGGGATGGATAGTGAACAAGTTCTGATCAGATGATCCAGGGCAAAAAACGTTTTCTCCTTTCCACTTGTCCATTGGACGAGTGGTTTTTAGATTTTAGTTGTCCGAATGATAAATCTACTTGTCCAAAAAAGAGAGACGATTTACCAGAGAAATACACCAATATTTATTAATAATAACCAAAATATTGGCAGTTTTCATACCTTCCACATTTCCAGACTGGAGATGGACATTGTCAACCAACGTGGTTGTCACTTCACCTTCCTTGTCGGACAAAAACGGATTCCAGCTCATTTTTTTTTAACATTTAACATTTTATGTCTAGGCCCTTCTTGGCTATTATTAGGGCCTGGTTTACGGCAGTTACGTGATGCAAAGCATGCTACAAGTCAAACCCGACATGACCCGAATGATCGAGGTAAATAATTGGTGTTTTTTTCTCACGTTAATACAAGGGATGTTGATTCAAAAGCAAAACCTAAAGAGAATAGTAGCTTATATTGTATGCAGTACGTTTTACTCGTCCGGTCGGATGAGTGCTTTGGGAAATCTAGTTGTCCGAAGTAAAAACTACTCGTCTCAGAAGAGCGGAAGTTATTTGCCCTGTGATCTGTCCAATGGTACAACATTCATACCCACAGTGCAGTGTTACATGTAATTACCGGTAACTTAAATGTATAATGGTTAGTTCACATACACAAACACAGTACCATCACAGCCATAAGCCATTACGATTACAAGCAGAAGTATTCTAAATCTATGCAATACAAACAGGTAGATGCAGATAGATCAGTACCTTGAATTTCCAGCAATTCCTAACACCGGACGACGTTTGTGAGGACAAGATGAAATCAGTCAATAATAGGACTAGAAACTGTAATACTTGCCTGATACTAGCAATATCAGATTAAATAACGATTGGCTTTTATGTACTCCCTCACAATCAGCTGATATAGCAACTTAACCAGTCATGAACACTCTGGATCCAAACCCTAGAAGGCCATTGTCAAACACCAGCCCTCTGATATAATAAAAAACCCTAATGCTGAAGACAATAGTGAATTGGTTAGCCATCCACAATACATTTGGGTTGTTGTTCAGTACCTTGTATGGCAGTGAGAGTAATTCTACTTCAAAGTGTATAATACAATACAATAATGAGAAGAATACAAACCTAGGCCACGTGATGCCACATCCGTTGCAACCAATATTGGGGCATGCCCTCTAAATTCTAGAAATCAGGTACAAAGCTTTAGAAAAAAGTATCCTGGAATTGTTACATTCAGAAATGGTTCATACGTACCACTTAATACCCAATCTCTCTCTTGTTGTGCTTTATCTCCATGAATACACATTGCTGGCCAACTGGAAATATGAACAGCAATAACTATGTTAGAAGCAACACCTTTAGCAGCCTGGGCTGTCATCATTTGACATGCCAGTCCAATCTGATTGGTATAAACATTGGTATAAAATCGAAGGTAGTATGCTAGTTGGTTTACACTAAAACAATTAGACTACCCGTTCGAGTTTTCTATGAGTCAAATAGTCAACATTGACTTTGACTCATAGAAAACTCGAACTCCTTGTTCAGGGGTGAAGCCATACTGTAAATTTCATGTTATGATGTAACTGTAATTACTTACCCATCCCTGCGTAGCCTTCTCGTCAGGTCATCTGCTTTTCGCTTGGTCTCTGTAAAGATCAACGTCTGAAACAAAACACAACAACAGTTCAGTGGAAAAGAACTGCAAATGGAATACTAAAAAGTTTACAAGTTGCCCACATGGTTGGTAATGCAAAGGTGATACTCAAGACTCACACAACAACTGTAATGTCATTGCTGCAAGCCATCAGGAGAGTGGAATCACTAATCTTGGCCTAATAAACCCCCTTTATGATGTGCAAATCTTCTTCCATTTTTTAAAATTGTGTTTCAAGTAGATCGGCTCGTTCTTCTTGTACCAGCACAGTTGATGTGATTCAATAGAAACAAAAGACTCAACAAAAGTTATTCAATAGAACAAAGCTCACAAAGAATAAAATAGGTCTGCTATTGAATTACGTCAACTGGCCCAGTAGGTCAACCTTTGGGGGTGGGGCATGGTCTTCATGTCCTATTGTAAATCTGCCTAGTGTAATTTTAACTTTACACTTGAATTGTCCACAGCCAAATGTTGCCCAATTTGACACACACAAGGGAGCCCAAACATATTTCAATAAATTACCTTGTTCTCCTTTTCTCCCATAATTTGTTCGAGAAGTTTGACAAGCCTTTGACAAAAATAGTAATATACTAGTTAGGAATGTAGCTACAGTAGAAGACTTGGCACACACAGAATATCTACAGCCAAGGAGCTTCAGAAACGAGGAATTCAAAATTGTCACCAGTGATACATCAGTTATCATTGATTTCTCTCATCATAAGCTTGATAGTGATTGTCGACAGATATAATGCGCCATTGTTGCATATAGACTTACTTATGGTCTTTTTCGGGTTCCTCGCAGACATCCACAATCTGAAGGATTTTATGATTGGCAGACAGGTTCACACTTCCCGCGGTAACCTTTACATAGTCATTCAAGAAATCTATGGCCAGTGATTCAACCTCTTTTGGCCATGTAGCACTCCACATGAGCGTCTGTCTGTCTGGTCTTATCTGTTCAATGATGGTCCTGATTTGAGGCTCAAAACCCATGTCCAACATACGGTCAGCTTCATCCAGAACAAGGTAAGTGCATCTACGTAGATTAGTTTTATGTCCTTTCAGCATGTCTATTAGCCTTCCTGGTGTGGCTATGCAAATCTCGACACCTTTAAAACAAAATGAAGAACACCACATTTACATACATAACAAAATATGTGTTTTTGTAGATTTTGTTTAGACCGCATGTCTGACAATTTTGTTCTCTTTTGTATGATTGTTTTGATACAATGGAAAAAGAATGAAGCTCTTTAATGATTTGTAACCTCACCTCTTTCTAAATCTCTAATCTGTGGCCCTTTAGGAGCACCGCCATAGATGCAGGAGCTTCTAACTTTACAGACCTGACTGAACTGATTTGCAACACCCTAAAATGGACATACATTCATATACACATAAGTAAAAATGTAACACTTATATAGCACAAATCTCTCTATATTATATTCAAATGCGCTTCGAGCCTTCTCTCTGCGAGTCAGTGGGTTAGCTAGGCCACACACACCGGGAACTTTGTGCCCTATTGTGCGGGAGGTTTGTGGTTCGAGTCCCAGCCGAACCATTACTCAGGGTCTAAAATAATTGAGGAGAAAGTGATGTACAAAACAATAAAAACAATATCAACTTCAACCATACCTGGACCTGTTGCGCAAGTTCTCTTGTCGGACATAACACAAGTATCTGGTAAAATGATGTCTCTCATTAAGAGGTAGAATAATTTGAATACAACATAATTTCATAGCGAGTAGCTTCAGTAACGAGGAATTCAATTTGTCTCCATTGTTTGTATCAACAAAATCTAGACAATTCGAAAATCATCATAAGCGTGAAAAAGAAGAACGATGTGCTGAGCTGGTATACTTACTATGGGACCATCGCCAGGTTGTAATAATGCTTGGTGGTATATGTGGACAATAGCAGGTAAAATAAACTGTAAAACAAACAGGTCTATTAATGGTACAGTTTTGGACCATTTATTTGCAAATAAGAAAGATCATTGTTACACGTAACTACTAACCGCTAGGGTTTTTCCTGATCCTGTTTGTGCAATACCCACAAGATCCCTTCCTGTTAGAGCAACAGGCCAGCCCTTGAAAAACAAGTCAAAAAGTATTAAGATTCACTACTTCACAAGTGGAGAAGATTATGTAGGATGTGATGGCTTGTTATGGCTATGTTTACCTGTGCTTGAATGGGTGTTGGTGTTGCAAATCCTTCCTTTTTAAACATATGCATGATAAAGTCTGCAATAAAAGAATTGTTAATAAAATGAATGATGATCCTAACTGCTAATATGAACAGGTCTGATTAATATACAAAACTCACCAGGAAAGGACGTTTCTTCGAAAGTTTGAGTTGCTTTGGGTACATTTCTGCCAGTTACCGTAAGGTCATGAGTTGCCCTGAATGCCTCTTCTGCTTCGTGTGACCTTGATTGAACTGTTGCATGCTCTCGATAGAAGTTTTTCTCAAACGATGGCAGCTGGTTCATGTCCCATTTCGGTTTTCTTAGTGTCAATCCTTGGTCATTACTTGGCTTGCCACCTCTTCCTCCTCCTCTCCCACCACCACCATAGCCACCACCACCGCCATAGCCACCACCGCCATAGCTGCCACCGCCACCACCAAAGCGGCCACCACCACCACCACTGCCCATCAAACTGTAAGTTGAGAAAAAAAAATCAGTAAACCAATTTCGCTGTCTTGCAGTGATGGGTATCTATCTCCCTTTGCAGGACCCCCTAATGTAGCCAAAGACCCCCTAACTAGTAGAGCATCTGTGATCAGTTCTCAGGGTCATGGGTTCGAATCCCATTGGGATCAGATCATTTTTCTCCTCCTTCCCTAGGGCTATAATGCTCAGAAGAACTATGGGCATCTTCTTTATAGCACTTTAACTTCCCCTCCCCTATCTTGCTATAAACTGTTTAGTCAATTACAGTAACATTATATAATGTATTCTAATTCAAGGTCCTCCAACTATCATATTTTCCTAAATTTAAAAGTAATGGACTGCTATTAGAAGGAGTATAAAACTTGAAGTTTGAAAGTACTCGCTAAGCGATGGGAAGGATGATAGATCTGACGCCGGTATGACACAAAGTACAGTCATAAACTTATAATTTTTGCGAATAAAACTAATATATATATTACACTCTGAGAAAGAAACTACAGTAGAACATGATAAGGCAAATCACTTCCTTTGCCTCGCTCAAATTGAAAACGAACTGCCGAGAAGGGTTAGTTACCGCCATTAAGCTTACTAGACCGTTTCACGTTTGGAAGCGACCGACTTGGTAGAATTGTGTTATCTAATTCAGTCCTTGTACAGCCAAAATGAACCCTTCGTGTATGAACTTTCTATGTCTAACAATTGTTGTGAAAGGAATCAATAGATAAGAAAACTGTGCTGTATCAAAAAACGTTAAACTTTTCACTTCGACAACGCCATTTTTTGGCGCGTCCTGTAGCTCGACCAAATGTTCGCCTCAAATCTTACCTCTTTCGTTCTGAACGGCCCCCGAAATCAAACCCTCGATCTCTCTCGTATCTTGACATGTTTCTTATCGTGTTCAATACCAAAGGAGTTCTTAGGTGCGAGTGTTCGCAATATTCGGGAGAAATTAGACATAAAGTACACCGAGAAATGTGCTTCTCGGAGAAGATGGCGGTCGAAAGGAAAGCGTGTTACGTCATAACACGACACGAGGTATCAGCCATGCTCCAATGTGATTGGATAAAATTTTAAGGTGGCGCATGACTTTTCCTGTTGTCTTGGATACGAGACAAAAGCGAGAAAGAGGTAGATTAAAAGTGCTTCTCTTTATTTCTTAGATTTTAAATAAAGTTATTATCTTGTATTTTAGTTTTCAGTATTTTAATTTAGGATCCTTATGTACGACTCAACTTTTTTGCCAGACCGGAAGTAATCTTCTTTGTTTTTTTTTAGTTATTTCACAGCACTAACTTCTCCTTGGGTCAATTTCATTGCATCCAGGCCAGAGTCTTTTAAACTCGTTTTGTGGCCCTGTACTACTGTAGACTCATGTCACGTGTCTCGCCTCATCTCTGGGCTTCCTGTTGGTCCATTGACAGTGAGACTGGAATGTGGAAGGGGTTGCAGGCAAAGGAGGATAAAACAAGGTAACCTTGTATCAGTAGTTTTGTCCAGAAAATTGAAGTTAAATCAGTCTATGCAAATTTGGATACTTTTGGATATGATTTTACAGTTATGATTTCTGTTGTATCAGTTTCTCCTAAATCTGTAATGAACTCAACTGAATGATATATTATTGATGAATATCAGAGTTTATCTGGAAGCCAAACAAACATTATTGAAAAAGAGATAGCTACCCCTGTTCCCAACTACAAAAACTAAACCTACATCTTATAAAGTGCAGCAGACAAGTCCAAATATCTAGAAATGGTTTTATTGACACAAAACATCACAAATACACACAGTGACACAGATATAGTGCTTATCCTAGATATATGCCAATATTAACCAAGAGCGATTCACCCACGTGTCAATGTTATAATGCATAGGTTTACTAACCAATGGAATATGACATTCCCAGGGGGGGTACTCAGGGGTATCAGTGATGGGGAGGTGCAAAGACCGTTTTGGGGTTTGAAATTCGTGGCTTGGGACTTTTTTGGGGTTATCAATTTTCTGGTGGACTTTTTTTGATATAAAGATTTTGTCAAGGACTTTTTTGGGGGGTTGATAAAAATGATATTCCACCATTCTCGATTTTATGCAGAGACAAATTGGACTTTTTTGGGGTTACGATTTTGGGCCGTTGGACTTTTTTGGGTCTTGTTTTTGCGTAATGGACTTTTGGGGGGTTTAAAAGTTTGGCCTCATTCGCACCTCCCTGTCACTGATACCCCTGAGTACCCCCCCTGGGATGACATTAGATATAAAACAATTTTTGAAACATTTTTGTGAATATAAAAAATAACAGATTATGTTCATTGCTGTTTATTGATATACCATAGAATTCTGAAAGTAATGTCCCCCTCTACGCATTGCTTTCAGATTTAGCAGGCCAAAGGGGCACTATACTTTCAGGTAACTATTACTTTCGGATAGTAATTTGATACTTTGGGTGGTTACAAAACGTTTGTAATTCAGAAGCCATTTTATGAAAAGACGACGTGGAATATGACATGAAAAACTCATGATACCAAGTTGTTTAGATTAGGTTATTCACTTCCTTCTTCACAGTCTCCTTCTCTGACTGATACTCACAATACATATGCAGATCGCGGCCGCTCGCGGTCTGGGTACCACAGTATGTAAACAAAGCAATCCGTAAATGTTTGTACTAAGGTTAATTACATTATGACTATGGTATTCAACAATAATTATTATTTAATAATGACAGTTTTTACTGACACACAATTATATTTCAAAATAAATCTTCTCAAATCTTTGTTCTTCACGTGTTTATAACTTGTCTAAGAGGTTCCTCCAGGTAATTACGCAGGGCCTGAATCTAAACATGATAAAGAAAAAGACAATAATTTATTGGTTCATTTTTTATATTATGCATAATAATAATTAGTAAAGCATACTGTTTGGTCATTTATATTCATAATAATAATATTATTATATTATTATTATTATTATATTATTAAAATAATAATAATAATAATAATAATAATTTAATAACAAGTCGGTTCTTACAGTACAGTACAGTATGAATAAAAGCCAAAAGGATTTAACTAATTAACTTCTAACAATTATATTTTCTTGTTCTCAGAGGATGATTTGGACAATAACAAGCATCAGACAGTAGACTCTTGAGCAGTGCCTACAGTACTATATGAATATTTCTAAAACTATGTAATCAGGAAAATAATATTATTGTTATATATTCAATGAAGTGTGCAAATAAAAAAAAAAAAAAAAAAAAAAAAAAAAAGTACTTTTGGCAATCTTCTAAGCTCTCCCTTTCCCCCTCCTCTTCCCCCTTTGGGGATGAAACTCAGGTTAGCATTCTTCTCAGTCTGAATATAGAACTGTAAGTTTTTCTATGAATCAGGAAGCCAAAAACATGAGGAGTTAGGGGTGAGCATTTTTCACAGAACAAAATGCTCTCTTGAGCTTTGCACTCACCCCCAACTTATTCATGCTCATACACATACTTACCGGGTACATCGTGTATATGTGTGTAAGAAATATACAGTATATAAGCATATAAATGCCAAGATACAGACAACTCACAGTCATTGTTGTTCCCCTTTTCTTAGATAAGGGGGAGATAAAGGGATAAAATATAGACCTCTTTAGCTTGTATGCAAATTGCCCATTTCAAACCATGTGATGTAAATGTTGTAGTCCAATATGGATTCTGGTACAATTTATTTTGAACTGGTACAATTTGTTTTGAACTGGTACAACATGTACAATGTAGTACCTTGGGGTTAGGTTTAGGGTTAGGGATAGGGAAGACTTTGTATTTTATTAAAATTATGAAGTACCTTGGGGTTAGGTTTAGGGTTAGGGATAGGGAAGACTTTGTATTTTATTAAAATCATGAAGTACCTTGGGGTTAGGTTTAAGGATAGGGATAGGGAAGACTTTGTATATTTTATTAAAATCATGAAGTACCTTGGGGTTAGGTTTAGGGTTAGGGATAGGGAAGACTTTGTATTTTATTAAAATCATGAAGTACCTTGGGGTTAGGTTTAAGGATAGGGATAGGGAAGACTTTGTATTTTATTAAAATCATGAAGTACCTTGGGGTTAGGTTTAGGGTTAGGGATAGGGAAGACTTTGTATTTTATTAAAATCATGAAGTACCTTGGGGTTAGGTTTAGGGTTAGGGATAGGGAAGACTTTGTATTTTATTAAAATCATGAAGTACCTTGGGGTTAGGTTTAGGGTTAGGGATAGGGAAGACTTTGTATTTTATTAAAATCATGAAGTACCTTGGGGTTAGGTTTAGGGTTAGGGATAGGGAAGACTTATGGTATCACTGGGAATGCTTTATCTATGATACAATCATACTTAACCAACCGCAGACAGAAATGCCAGCTAAATGATGCGGTCTCTTCTGAAAGTCAGATTACATGTGGTATTCCTCAAGGCTCTATACTTGGCCCACTCTTCTTCCTCTTATACATCAATGATCTACCAGAATGTCTTCAAAAATCCATTCCTCGGCTATTTGCCGACGATACCAATCTTACTACATCTGGTGAAACTATAGAGGAAGTTGAGTCGGCCATGAATAGTGACCTTCTGTGCGTAAAACAGTGGCTCTTGGCTAACAAACTAAGTCTCAATGTGGCGAAAACAGAATTTCTTGTGATTGGTTCTCATCATAAGCTTAGAACCCTTGCTTCTCAGCCTTGTATTAAAATCGATCAAAAATGCCTTAAACAAGTCTGTCACAGCAAGGTTCTTGGTGTCGAAATCGATGAGCATCTATCTTGGTCCAAACACATTGAGAATGTAGCCAAAAAAGTCGCTTCAGGAATAGGAGCCATAAGAAGAATTCGAGATTTTGTAGAAACAGAGACTCTAATTTCTATATATAATGGCCTAGTCCAACCCCACTTTAATTACTGTAGTGAGGTATGGGATACCCTTGGTCAAGGGCTCTCAAATAGGCTCCAAAAACTCCAGAATAGGTCTGCGCGAATAATCATGGGCATGAGTAACGATACTCCCAGTCTAGATGCGTTAAATGCATTGGGGTGGGAAACACTTGAAACGCAACGAGCTAAAACAAAAGCAAAACAAATGTACAAAGTGCTCAATGGCCTGGCTCCAAGTTGCCTTACAGATCTTTTCTTAAGTAAAAAAGCTATTACTAATTATAACCTCAGGGGTTTATCTACCTCACTACAGTTACCTCTACCAAAAACCGAAAATCTTAAAAAAAGTTTTAGCTATAATGGGGCGAGATTGTGGAATTCGCTTCCTAAAGATTTACGCGAATGCAACTCGTTATCATTATTCAAAAACAGAATTGCCGCTCACACTTTTTCAGATCTTGTTTAGAATATATTGTAGTTATTATAGCATAAGTATTTTATTGATATATTAGTAATTTTATATATATATTTGAAGTAGTTCTAGATTAATTTTTTATCAATTGTAACCACACGCCCCTTGTGGAAATCAGCTTTTCAAATTATTGTTGACGGGGCAAGCGTGTATAAATAAAGTTATATTATTATTATTATTATAGTATTTTATTAAAATCATGAAGTACCTTGGGGTTAGGTTTAGGGTTAGGGATAGGGAAGACTTTGTATTTTATTGCTATATATAGTAATCAAGTACCTTGGGGTTAGGTTTAGGGTTAGTATGGAATGAATACAATCTGCTTCGTTCTACTAGAGAGCAAGACAGGTACATAATGTACATTCGAGTACATGTTAGCATGAATACAAGCTGCTTCATTCTACTATACCATGAGAGCAAGACAGGTACATGTACGTTCGAGTACGTGTTGACGTGAATACAAGCTGCTTCGTTCTACTATACTATGAGAGCAAGACAGGTACATGTACATGTACGTTCGAGTACGTGTTGACGTGAATACAAGCTGCTTCGTTCTACTATACTATGAGAGCAAGACAGGTACATGTACATGTACGTTCGAGTACGTGTTGACGTGAATACAAGCTGCTTCGTTCTACTATACTATGAGAGCAAGACAGGTACATGTACATGTACGTTCGAGTACGTGTTGACGTGAATACAAGCTGCTTCATTCTACTATACTAGAGAGCAAGACAGGTTCGAGTACGTGTTGACATGAATACAAGCTGATTCGTTCTACTAGAGAGCAAGACAGGTACATGTACGTTCGAGTACGTGTTGACATGAATACAAGTTGCTTCGTTCTACTTCTAGAGAGCAAGACAGGGAAGCGTTGATGTGAATACATACTGCTACTAGTAAAATACAATTTTTGTAAATATATAAATATCATGTTTAACGTGTCAAGTGTTGATATCAGTATGGCTAGTGGGGACAAGACTCTCACACTCACTTCTTACTATACATTCTATATCTGTACACCCAACACTCATCTCACTAGTGGGGACAAGACTCTCACACTTTCTTCTTACTACATTATATATTCTGTACACCCAACACTCATCTCACTAGTTCGTTTTTACCGAGGGAGGAAAACCGGAGTACCCGGAGAAAATTCCTCAAAGCAAGGGAGAGATCGAACCGGCTGACAACACAACTCACATGAAGCGCCCGGTCCGTGAATTGAACCAGGCACCACTATAGAACAAGACAGGTATGCTTTGACGGTTTAGGAATTTTTTTGCCTTTTCATAAAATTTGTCTTCAAGTACAAAAATCACAAGCGAATTTTACTTTTAGTTTCCTGTTTCAGGTTGTTATTTCTCGTTTGAAAGCCTCGCGATCAACCCATGCTTCGTGCTCCGCCATTTTGCTAAGTCCACGTTTTGATCTAGCGCACATGCGTGAATTTAAATGACATAATGACGTAATAGAAAATGAATAACATTAATAAAATGTAAATGTGATGCTAATCCGACATCGTAATCCTGGATGGCATAGTTGGTTAATGCGCTGGTCAACGCTGGTCTACAGTCAGAGTTCGGAGTTCGAGTCCCAGACAAGGTAAGACAAAAATTGAAAAAAATATGTTAATATGGTATAAATAGACAGATAGACAGAATTAATGTAGACAGACAGGAAAGGAAAGGAGGGGTAGGTAGGGAGAGAATGAAGGGAGGGGTGGGTGCCAGGAAGTCGTCTAGTTCTTTTGAGAACCCCCTAAAAAAATCCAAGCCCCTGTTTTTTTAATGAGTCCCCAAAATAAAATCCCTTTTAAGAATGCCAGATTGTACCAGTTCAAAACAAATTGTACCAGTTCAAAACAAATTGTACCAGTTCAAAACAAATTGTACCAGTTCAAAACAAATTGTACCAGTTCAAAACAAATTGTACCAGAATCCATATTGAACTACAACATAAACATGATATTCTCTGGAGAATTGTTCCCTTATATTTCTGAAATTTATTCGTTCATATTGAAAGGACTAATTCTCCAGAGAACACCATGTTTACATCACATGGTTTGAAATGGGCAATTTACATACGAAGTATGTATTAAATTTATTAAAAAGGTCTATTGTAGTTTGTATATTGTGCATCAGCAACAGGGGTTTCATAATATTTATTACTGGGTGAATGTTGTGATTGCCTATAACAATGTGAGCATAGTTTTTGCTATTCTGCCGTACCTTTGCTTTGAGTATACCAAATCCTACATATTCTTTTGCATACAAACACAATAAAAGGCTACCAATTCTTGCTATTGCAACTTTTCCATCCTAAATAACAACATTGAAAATGTCTTAGTTGGTGTAATGGAACTACTATGAAATACATAGGTTATGTACTCAGTGGTTCTTTTACATCCCTCCCACTTCAGGTTAGTGCATTAGTGTACATATAGTTGACATTTCTGAGGGTCATGGCTTGAAATCTCATTGGGGTCAGAGATTTTCTCTTTCTCCTTTCTTTCTAGGGCTAATTAGAACGCTAGTATCTTTATAGCACTTTAACTTTCACACAATACTCCAGTTTCCAGTTGTTTAGACACCACTGTACTCCTTGACAAAAGACGCATTTGCTCAGGCTTAGCCTCAATTCAATGTAAATTATTCATAAATACTGACGAGAACGCAAAAAAAGTGTTGACATTCAACAATAGAAACCATTTTTAATTGCACACGTTATTCTCTGGATTGAGGCTAAGCCTGAGCAAATGCGTTTTTTTGTCAAGGGGTACAGCGGTGCGTAAACAACTCGAAACTGGAGTATTTGTATCTAGTTGACAATAATATTATGGCTGCGTTCTCAGTAGAAGTTAGCAACTAGAAGAATTCCGCCTTTTGTCAAGACAAAATTAGCTGCATGTCCTGGCTATAATATTACCTTTGTGTGTCAACTAAGAACGACAAAAACATCGTTACAACAGCCATGCATGGCTGTTCAAAGTTTTAGACTGGCTGTTCAAAAATCAATTCACCAATTCGATGCTAGTGCTGATGTGGTGTACTTCATGTTACTGTCACCAAAAAGTGTTTGTACATTGTCCATGAATTGCAGTACAAATGCACTAACTTTTGTACAGTTTATCAACTCGATTTAGTTTTTCGATTCTCTAAATATTAGCAAAAACTATTCTAAATATGGTTGATAAATGAGATTTTGCTAATGTTTAGAAAATCGAACACCTATATAAATCAAGTCGCGTTTGTATGGCAATTCGCGGACAATGTCCAAACTTTTTGGTGACAGTAACATGAAGTACACCACGTGAGCACTAGCTAGCGTCGAATCAGTGAATTGAGAACCCTCAATTGGCAATGCATTACCTCACAGTCCATGAATATCATCTGTAAGTCCTCATTATGGAAAGCCATCCTTCCATTCTTTTCGTATGCTGACCATATGCTAGAGGCTATAGCAGCAGTTACTTTGGCTTCCTTATCACCACTGCCAGCATGCGACAGTATTGACCCATCGTTGTTTAATAAACTGCAACTGCAAATTAATCAATCAAACAATCAACTTTGTTTCAGTGTCTAAGTGTTCTAG
Organism: Actinostola sp. cb2023; assembly: GCA_033675265.1. Taxonomy (NCBI): domain Eukaryota; kingdom Metazoa; phylum Cnidaria; class Anthozoa; order Actiniaria; family Actinostolidae; genus Actinostola; species Actinostola sp. cb2023. The sequence goes on from JAUJYZ010000230.1 coordinate 100,658, forward strand.
CAGATCACAAGTGGTCCACTAATCGAGGACACTATAAAACAGTTTAAATTAAAATCACAGAAGTTGTCATTATTTCGTTGCTGGCCTAGTCATTTAGTTGACAAATATTTCCATACAATATATCAAGTAAATATCTTATCGATAAAATCGATAATTATCGATTAAATTATCAATAAAATCGATATTGTCAAATGGAGAATCGATAATTATCGATTACTCACAACAAATCCTTTTATCGATTATTATCGATTATCGATTTTATCAATTGCCCACGCTGGGTATATGTGACAAAAAAACATAAAAATTGATATCAGATTATATTCATGATCAATCATTGATAATCATCATCATCATCATACTACCACTGCCAGATGGGCACACTACATCAGTACATGAAATACATTTAAGCTTAATACATCAAAAGTTGTCATAATAATTTGCAACTACATATTGTACATGTAACACTAATATTTTGGTCAAAATACTAACACTATTGTTATAAATGAAATAATAGATTACACACAATAACAGGATAGCAACATCAAATTCAATGGAATACAAATAAATGAAGAAATAAATTATTTTTTATGTTATAAGATATTGAATCTTTCAATATCATTGACATTGGAGAAAAGTGAAACGAAATTTGAACTTACAGTGTGTTCACAACGCCTCCAGTATTCGCTTGCCCGAGTACATCTGATAGTACCTTAGGTCGTAACATAGCGACTGGAGGGAAATCTGGCAATTCAACTTCTTTATCTGAAGTACGAAACATAAACCTTTGAGTTTGAGTGGAGTAAATTAATTTCTATGTACCAATCTTCAGGTCACATGTTTGGCATATGAGCCTTGGTGACCGCGCAACCACAGGCAACCCAAGAGAGAAATACTGTATATTAAAAAGATCTTTTCAAAATACAAATAATCTTAAAATCAGTTGTTCTACTCTTTCTTCTTGGCGATGCTGAACTATATATTTTATATCGATTTTTGCATTATAATATAATAATAAAGCAGGTTTTTATTGGACTACCTGAACCAGCGATACACACGGGATGCGGATTACCGCGTGAAAGAAATCCAAGATGGCGAAAGGAAAGAAGGTTTTTGCTAAACAGAAAAAAGTTGTTGTCTTTAACGAGGAATCGAGAAGGTTTGGAGTGAAATATTAAAGGAATTACTGGCTCAGTTCCTTTAAATTCAATTTCTTTGACTGCTTTTTCCAGGGATTACCTGCTTGGCTTCAGAAAAAGAAAAAAAGAAAGACGTCAAAGAGCACTTGATTCCATCAAACGAAAAGAGCTCGAACAAGTCAGACAAATGAAACAGAAGGTAGGAGAAATAGGCCACGTTAAAAAGTTTGATACTCGCCTCAACTGCATTAGATCAGTTGAGGTTTCTTCGTTCATGGTTATCAAAAACTACTAAACATGTGCAAGTGTATGATTTAAGTCTTATATGCACCATTCAAGTGAACTCCCCCGCCAGTTACTCATTTGTTCTGTAGATAATATTTTGAAGAAGAAAAATGTGAGTCGCGAATCCCCCGCCTGTTCCCCGCTCTGGAAGGCGAAGGGGTGAAAGGAAGTGTATTCCCCGCCTACCGGGGAACGAAAAGGTAGTGAATTTGAAGTGAATTGACTGGTGCATCATAAACATTGATGTTACTGTACCTATTCCTCCCATTCGTTTTATAATGCAAAGGTATAGTCTCATGCATTATATATCGTAAGAGAGGTTGCATAGACTTACAATGTACATAACATGGCAGTACATATATGCTGATTTAGATTATTAACAGTGTTCGACTAACCTGGAAAGAGAAATAGCCTTGGACCCTACGGTTACACAATGTAGTTATCACATACACTTCATTATGGCTGCATTTCCAGCGTAGTTGTACCTTGTGGTGCACAGTAATGGTAATACCGATCAGACTAGCATCTGAAGCCGTGGGTTAGAGTCCCACCAAGGCACAAATTTTCTCTTTCAAATCAATTCATTCTCTGATTTTATTTATATTGCTTGACTCCTGTAGAACCTGCAAACCAATAACCCAGTGGCTAGTGGTAACCCTGTGTAAGGCATGACTGCTTTGTTTTGCTCATTAATAAATGTAATATTTTATGATTTGTTTACTTTTTAGAAGAGAAATGAATTGATAGAGAGTCTAAGAAAACAACAAGAAGAATACGGTAAATAAATGTCATTTTACTACCATGAAATTCAGGTTATAAGTCCCTCCAAATGTAAGCCTATTAGCCCTCCCCAAAATAAGCCCGTCATTTTTGAGATACAAAACTCCTTGTAATAATAAACCCCTCCAGTTTAAGGCCGTGGGCTCATAAAAGGAATAGTGCTACTAGAATATCAACAAAGACACAGTACGCACAACACGCAATGTACACCAATGTTTTCTAAGTTCTACAGAATGTATTGATAGAGAATGTCTTTGTGTTTTTGCTATTTTGTCCCTCTCCCATGGCCCTGATACGTTACAGATGCAATATTTCCTCCCTAAAAATAAGCCCACCAAGAAGTTTTTTCAACAAAAATAAGCCCAGGGCTTTGCGGCTTATATTCCGAATTTTATGGTACATACAGCAGATTCAGGTTGAGTGTTTAACGGCGACTTTTGTCGCGATCGTTGTGACAGTTTGAATGGTACGTTGTCAAGTGAAATGCCAGACGTTTCTAGATGGCGGGGACAATGTTTGTCTTAGAAAACACCGTTGAACTAAAGCCAAAATTATTACACAAAACGTGTTTTTCCGGCTATAAATACTAGTATGTTAAAGTATAATAATTTCATGATTATTGAAAAACATTCACTGAAAGGTTGTTTTGCATAAAATATATTCAAAGCTAATTATTAGCTGAAAGATGTTTATCTCTTGAGAAGAACTAAACAACACAATCTTGTCAATGATACCGACTCTCAAATCGGACAACAAGGTCTTTCCAGGACAATACGATCTTCCTTTGCTATTTAGTATCCACATTTGAAACAAATAACTTTACGCCTTCAACGTTTTTTTCTGAGACAAACATCGTCCCTAGCCTCCTCCGCATGCAACCCCTCTTCTGGGACCCCTTTGTTTTTTTGTTTTTCTGGGATCCCTGTGCGAGGCCGAAGGCCGAGAGGGACTTGGCCCCCAGTAAGAAGAGAAGGGTTTGCCTGCCAAAACTGAACACCTTTTTCGGGCCCGCGCATGTTTCTCGCGCATACCAATATTTCCCCTCCCCTCGTCTCCAGTCTCCCTCTGCCCTCTTCGATGCAGCGACACAGGAAACCCATCTCATAGAGTTATAGTATTTTAGAGTTGCCTGCAGAGGAGGCTACATCGTCCCCACCACCTAGAAACGTCTGGCATTTCACTTGACAATGTAACATTCAAACTGTCACAACGATCGTGACAAACGTCGCCGTTAAACGCTCAACCTGAAACTGCTGTATGTATAGTGTCCAGTTCCTATGACATGTCCACATATTTGTGTTTTATTTACACACAGATGCAACGCAATCTGATGATGGTGATGATGTTGAGCCTCAAAGTGACATAGCTAAAGTCGATGCAACATATGAACACCCAGAACACATTGTAACTGTCACCACAGTTTGTGATGTGGATCTTAATGGAGATTCAACGACTATTGGATTGAATAAGGTATTGTTTTGTAAATAAACATGTTGTAAATTATATAATAAACAGAATTTACAATGTGCATCTATTGAAGAAATAGAAAATGAGGCAGCATGCTTTATCGAGTTATATATCTAAGAACACGGGAATTAGAAGAAGAAGAGAGAAGTGTTAGGAGGTTAGGAGAAGCATGAGGTATAGCCAAGTCTTCTTTCAATTCCCAAGTGCTTCTATAACTCGATAAAGCACAGCTGCCTAGTTTTATATTTATTTTATAAAATACAATTAAGATTTTATGGCAAGTTTTCAATTTTGTTCATTACAAAAATGTTTGAATATCTGCGTGTGCATGCTCTCATAAAACACATAGCATCCACATCCTTTGGCAAATCAGGGTGTATGTGCTATATCATAGTTATTTTATAATGTTCCTTACCACCAACGTGGCTTCCATCGTAGTCAATCAATAAGATAGAAGTGTAGACCTGTATCAATGTTTATATTCTTCTAGGAACTATATAATGTCGAGACATGTACAACGAATGACACCCCTAAAAGTACAGACAAAGTGTCCAGCAAAAAGCAATATGAAAAGTAAGCTTCTTCTACCCCTATTATAACACCAACAGTTTTGTTTACAATTTCATAATATTTTTTCTTGTTTCTCTTTAGAAAAATAAACAAATACAACAAAAAGAAGAGTTTTTCACAAAAGAGATCACATGGGTCTGGTTCATTCAAGTTTAAACCAAATAAAAAAAGGAAAAAATAAATACGATTTTGCATTGTTGGTTTGTAGAGTAGTTATTACTCTTGCTTGGAATAAGCTGCTCCTGGCGTTGGTTTCTGTAGTCGAAGGAGGCTGGTCGAAATAACCCTTCTCCAGTCAATGACTCCAGAAGTACATGTGGCTGTGTCATTTTTGATGCTGTATGCATTGCCAGTGCTCATGTTTTTATTCTTACGAGCAAATTTGAAAATGATATAGAACGACGGCAGCACGTTCGGTGAAAACTGTTTGAAACCATCAGTCTCGTCCAACATGGCTGCCTTGAGTTGAGAAACAAATGTACCTTGAAATATGCTGCTCAGAGCTGAGAAACACAGTTCCAAAGGGAAATTGACTTTGCTTCGACGTTCCACATCCTGGCATGCAAATATCGAGACGCAAGTTGATGCGTTTTTATTTCAAAACGCAACAGTTTCTGACTTTAGAAAACGCTCTTCATAGTGGAACATCTTGAAAACGCAACTCTATCTTCACCAAAAATGAGTTGCGTTGAGCGGTATTTTCAATCAAACTTTGCACAAATGAAACTCACAGAAGCGATTTTTTGGTTGGCAGGACACTAGTCCAGAATTGGCCCCACCTTTCTCAATAACTATATAAATACTGAGCGCGAAAGAATATAAAGACTACGAGAAGCGCGCGCGTCATCTAAGGGAATTGAGAAAAGTGGGTCCCACTTTCATCTTCTCTCTTCTGCTAGTCTGCCGCGTGCGTAAATCAGTAAAAGTGGGTCCACGTTCTGGACTTGCTGGGTACAGCTTGATACACTTCCAGAATGGTTTATGAAGTACCAAAAGAGTAAGAGAATAATATTAGCTTTAATATATCAGATTGCACACATATTTTTTTCAGGAATTTTCCGTTTCACTTTGCAATACGGCTCACTATTATAATTATTTAAGAGAACTGCACGGCATCATGGTTGAATCCAAAGATATATTAAAAAATATATTTTTGAAGAGAACTGCACGGCATCATGGTTGAATCCAACCCCGCCGCAATGACATTCATTATTCCGATTGTATTCTCCTAAATTAGGTTTCAGGTATCAGGTCAGGTATAAAGCAAAGTGTCAATACCAGCCATCAGCCGGTACAAGAACTCAATCAACACCAGTATCACCAGCTCGGTGGTCAAGGCATAGAATCGTGATCTCTTAAATATGCTGTAGATCAACAATACAACCGAGAAGTTCACTTGCAGTGGTCGGTGTTCTTTGGCCGAGCGTGTCTCTGAAATTATCATGGTTTTCAACAGGTGGTTCAAATCATTTGATTGGATTGTCGTTTGTTTTTATTTTTAATTTTGACTTCATCGCTTGACTCATTGGGCTAACACTTGATCTATCGGTCCGTGAAAATAAAATGCACAGCCTTTAGATAGAATAACACCAAGAGTGAAATGTTAAATGTTCGGAGAAGATACTTTTTAATGGCAATTTTCTTCTATCGATGACAAATTCACTCCTTGCAGAAAAGATCCAAGGTTGGTATTAAAAAACTTGCTATTTGGAAATACTTTGTTTATAAATTCAAAATATGTTTTCTAATGTTTATGGTAAACAATATGGATAAACATAACGTCTAATATGCACACTGGATAGTCAAAATATTATTGTAATCGAAGAAAAATATCCTCTGCCTCACCCCACAAGATATCCAGCAGTCAGTTTGTGCGTATAGCGAACTAGTCATTGGGAAACAAGGAGCAGGTAGCGCGCTGGTTCCTAAAAAGGCCAATCAAAACTACCAAAGATGAAGGCCCTGAAATGACATATTACTGATAAAAACCGTATTATGATTAAATGTTCTTCAGTCAAAACTTAAAGCTTTGTTGGAAAAGTATTTTACTGAATCCTAATTGGCGGCACCACCTGTCAAAGAAAAACTGCCAACAAATAAAATAGCATGGAGGACAGACAACCTGAAGCGACTGAAGCCCAAACGCGGTGACAAAATTGACTGAAGTCAATTATAATTTAAAGCTGTGTTAAATTATGCAATGACGTTTATCAGCAGGTAGCTTATAGCAGGGGCAATTTGTGATGAGAAGAGAAGCAATTCTTGCTTTTAATGGTGCGAGGCACACATATTATCTTGCGCAACCAAAACTAACCTTACAATTTTATCTGTTGCTTCCCCATAAACACCGGTTACCATAGTAACTGAATAACGTCATAGACAATGGGCGGAGCAGTCACAACTGATAAGGGAGCTCTAGAATATACAAGACGTAACATTTACCTAAATAACGTGGAGACGTATGGATGGTATGTAGTGTTGACATAGAGTCATTTTCGTATGAGTGGGAAGTAGTTACGGTACGGTGCGTGCGGTGTACAAGTGTTCTGATTGGTTGATCAGTATTAATGATTTTGCGCGCTGTGATTGGTTGAATAGCTGTCTTCGATACCGTACCGTGACCATAGCGTTTTCCACTCACTACGAAAACGACACTATTGTACACAGACTATAAACACAGATTATAACCTAGACTATAAACACAGATTATAACCTATCAGGGCTCACTTCGCATATCTTAGCCTATATACTAAGATACAGCCTTTTGCAAAAATTCTGTCGCGACCAAGTAGTCAGTATATCAATATATCAAGTGCATTATGGGTAATTAAATAATCAACAATTCCTCTTAAAGTGGTTTGACACTAGCAAACATCATGTGGTGGTTATATTTAGCATAATGTTCGTTTTAGTCTTAAGTTTGTTGTTTGTAAGTATCTGATGCATATTTTGTAGGAAAACTCTAAAATAGCATCCCCATAATGCACCCGATATATTGATATATTGATATACTTGAGTGCCAGAATATTTGCAAAGGGCTGTATCTTAGTATATTTCTTAGTATTACTATTGACATAATCACACTATAGATATTTTTCTCGTTACCAGGCTTGCTCCTACACGCCCTATCACTCTCCATCAAAAGGCTCTATTCTGTCTATGGATGATTATAATCACATCATGGCTGACACATCTTACATTGAAGTTGATACGCAAATGGAAAACGAAAAGGAAGATGAAAGAAACTGACTGTGAGCCTGACATTACATCAGGTGATGTAGATTTATTACTACTACTCGACTTATTCCTTCTCGGTCAAACATCCACAGGTAACCCACTCGGTAAAGGCTTGTTTCCATAACCCAAACCGCCATGACTGAAAAGCCCACAGCATTTCACGTTTTAATGAAAACGCCGTCCCATTTAAAGAGACTATGGCCCACAGGCTAAACGCCGTCAGTAAAAGAGACTATGGTGGCTTAGTTTACCTTTATGTTCTACTGCGCATAACATCTTGGTCCCGCAACGTTCTCGGGACCCGAAAGTAGTCCAACCAGTCAGTTCCATCATCATTGACAGCTAATTTATCATTATTTTTAAAGTAGTTCAATCTTTTCTACAGAAATAGACGAAGAGCAACAACAACGACAGTCAAGCCACTCCTCACAACGTAAGTATCGATTATACTACACACCTTGTGACATAGTAATTATGGTTAATTTATGGTAATTTATAGTCTTTAATGCAAAGTGTTGGAGCGGGACCCATCCACAGGAAGCCCAACCATTTTATGCTAAGGTAATAAATAAGAAAATATTTGTGCGCGCGCGTCATTTTATGGGTTTCCTGTGGTATAGCGCGCGTAATAATGTTGATATTGGGTTTCCTGTGGCATAGCGCGCGTAATAATGTTGATATTGGGTTCCCTGTGTTCTTACGCAAGGAATCGCGTAAGTTTTTCCGTGCGTTTACGTTCAACAAGGTTTACTGTGATGTCACAAGAATATCACAATACCTTGTTGAACGTATGTCTAATAACACCCTCAACCAAGCAAAGCGCGCGCATAACATACCAATTATATTAACCGTAGTAATGCAGTTATTGTTGTTTCGTACTTACAGCCACCATTTCACGTTTTGGACGAGGCGATGCCTCTACTGAAAGCGACACTACACAGTGTCTTATAGACAGTGAACACACACGCCCATGGAAACATGGAGAGACGTTTCTAGAATGGCTGAACGAAACAGCACCTGATCAACCAAGCCTGGAGGAATTCCTTGCAAAAGCAACTTTATTTGGTTGTCTTATGCTTTACTTTTGGCTGTGTGACTTTCAACATGTTTGGTAAGACTCAATAAAACTGGTCTGCTTTTGAGTAAATAGACAAATGCCCAAAGAAATGCAATCGCGTTGTCTTTCATTGTGATAGAATGTGAATAAAATAGGAGACAATGAACGAGCAGGTTGACTGAGCTTTTATTTGGATGAAGTGAATGGCAAAATGGAAAACTTCAAGAGGAAAAGCGACCATGTTGTGATAGAAGAGAATGAGCAGATGTTTCAGTGGAATGATCGAGTTCGCGATGATCAGAGCAAACCAAATGTGTGTTTCACTGTATGCTTCGAGTATCTTCGAGTATCTAATTTCTTTAAACAGGCCAAAGACTGACAAACAATACTCAAGGGACATGTATACCTTCTTGTTCGCTTTACTGGTTCTGGTGGCCTTAGTTTTCACTGTTAGAAAGACGCCACAAAAGCTCTTAAACAGAGATCAAACGGAGGAATGGAAAGGCTGGATGCAGGTAACTATGGCAACAACCAGTGATCAACAAGTGGGTATATACTTCATGACTGCGTACCATAAAGTCGTCTAACCCAAACCCTAACCGACGACAGCATAGCATTCAGACATGACGTATATACCGAAGGGGGATGGGGGATGGGGGGAAGTGAGGAGGAAAGGGAGATTAGTTAGTAAAGGCTCGTACTGAGTCATTTGTTGCTACGTCACGTTACGTCACGTCACGTCATCTCATTCGTCCCCAGGTCCAGTTCGTCTGGTATCATTATTTCGACGCGCAAGAAGTGTTCAACTCGATTCGATGTTACATAGCGTCTTATGTGTGGATGACAGGATTTGGTAAGGAGCGAAACGTGTTGCCATGGTTTCAATGACGTCATGACATGCTAAAAGCAGCCTAAAGTCGTCTGATCAAACCTGAAATTAATCGTCAACTATTTTCTTTTCTATTTTTGTAGGCAACTTTTCATACTTTTGGACAAGGAAAGATTACTCCATATTTCGTCTGATCAAAATGTTATTTCGACTTAATTTCTTGGTTGTCATGGTGATGGCAGTAACCAATAACGAGTTTGTTCGATACTACATCTGCGCAATGCATACTTACTGGTTCTTGTCGGTCTACGCCATGATGGCCGTGTTTAAATCCTACAACACGGTAAGCATTAGTCAACAGCTTTGTATATAATGAGTGATATATACTGGTATGACGTCATCGATGTTGTATCTCTGTGCAGCTATTGGTAGATGGCAATGGCAGCCATGTTGGTTCATTCCAATCCGTGCCCAGGCCTCCGCTGTCAAAGCCAAACGAGATAGCATGGGACTATTAATAGTAGATTTAATATACTTTTCGTTATTTTCATTACAGAACAGAGCAGTTATGGCTGGAAAGTTTGCTGCTTACCTCGTGATTAATGTCCTGATCTTTGATATTCCTGGAGCCTCGTACAAAGTATTCTGGCCTTTTCAGTTCATTCTAAACGTTAACGGAAAGCTAGACTACTGGGTTTATAGATCCACGTAAGTTGTACTTCATTAACTATCAAAAATAATAATATTATTATTAATCGATAGATCACAACTGTCTGAAATGAGTTGCTTCGAGCTGCGGGCTGCGGGCTGCGGGCTGCGGGCTGCGGGCTGCGGGCTGCGGGCTGCGGGCTGCGGGCTGCGGGCTGCGGGCTGCGGGCTGCGGGCTGCGGGCTGTGGGCTGCGGGCTGCGGGCTGCGGGCTGCGGGCTGCGGGCTGCGGGCTGAGACAGAAGAGAGTTTTTAAAAGCATCACGTTTACGGCGAACGCCAAACGTCAAACTGAACTGTACACGTGATGATGGTTTTGCTGCGTTTGCTCTCTATACTTTCGCGTTTAAACGTACTAATGAGGTCACTTTCTCGTTCTTAAAAAACATAAGTATTCATTTAATTGGGAGTTTTCCCGTTTATTTGACGTTTTTGAAGCGAAACTCAAAAGTGAATCTGACGTTTGGCGTTCGCGTAAACGCGATGCTTAAACTCTCTAGAGTAGTGGTAGAGGACTGAGCAGTAGTGGAAGGAATGGGTTTGGGATGGACGAAGAAAAGAACACAAGATGGATTAAGGAAGGATGGACGATCTTTCTCAGTATCCATGTCTAACTTTAATAGAAGCGGGAAAGGAATGGGTGGAATTATAGAAAAAGGAAGAAAGGGTGTGCCGGAAATCACATGCAGGCTACAAGTCACATAAAATGATACACTTCTCTTTTCAGATTGGATCACTGGACGACTTGGGTGGGTATGCTGTGCGCCTACAACTACCCATATGTGGAGAAATTCCTGGCATACCTCGACAAAAAGCACGACACCTGCAAGGACAGGCGGATAGCCACTTTTCTTAAAGCTGCTTCTATTTTGATATGTACAGCATTGTTTATACTTTGGATGTATTACGTTCTGCTGGAAGACAGGGCAATATACAAAAAAATTCACCCCTACACGTCATGGATCCCAATACTTATCTACATCTGGTTGCGTAACATTTTCCCGTATCTCAGGTCCACTTATTTGAATCTGTTTGCGTGGCTTGGAAAGGTCACACTCGAGACGTATCTCTCCCAGATTCATATTTACATGATTGGAAATGCGCAAAAAACTTTGATATATCTTCCTAGGTACCCCATGTTGAACTTCATGCTCTCGTCTGTTTTATACGTAGCCATTTCGTACGTTCTCTTTCACCATACGTTGTTTTTCAACGCGTACATTTTCCCTAAGAACATGAGAGTAGTTTGTAAGAATGTTATCATTCTATCTCTGATGCTTGTATTTTGTTATTTGTTTTCCTTCGTTTTGACGTTATCTGGTGTTTGGTAATGGTGATTAAGATAACCCCCTAGCCAGTATGAACTAAATAATAAAGACACAAACAAATGGCATAGCCGGACACATTATACGGTAACGCCAATAATAAAATTAAATCAGAGCAAAGATCGATATATATCGCGCGCGCTCTGAAACTTTGCCAAATTATAAAACAAGACACAGTAGAGAACACTTAAGGTACCAGGGGACCTTCGTGACCACTGTTCACTGAAAGCCGCGTAGCGCGCTAACCACTCGTCCAACATGTATAAAAGTATACATTTTCTTAAAGCTGAATAAATGCAGATTCTAAATTTGCTGGAGATTATTTCCTATTTGGTAAATATTTTTTTGTTATTGCACATTTTAGAAAATTCGACCGGCTTTGTTCAAAGAGAATTGTGCACGCGGGAATTCAATCGATTTCTAAACGAAAAGTGCCATTATAATGAGCACACTTTGTTCTAAAAAACTGTGTCTCCGATTTTTGATACGTTGCCTCGTTTAAAAGTTATTTGATGATTTATGTGTAAATCGCTTAAAAACACATTATTGAACTTTGACAGCAAATATCTCCTTAACAAAAGCGTTTATCGGAAATCGGAGACACGGTTTTTTAGAACAAAGTGTGCTCATTACAATGGCACTTTCCGTTAAAAAATCGATTGAATTTCCGCGTGCACAATTCTCTTTGAACAAGGCCGGTCGAATTTTCTAAAATGTGCAATAACAAAAAATATTTACAAAATAGGAAATAATCTCCAGCAAATTTAGAATCTGCATTTATTCAGCTTTAAGAAAATGTACACTTTTATGTTGGACGAGTGGTTAGCGCGCTACGCGGCTTTCAGTGAACAGTGGTCACGAAGATCCCCTGGTACCTTAACTTAAAAAAAACGGCTTCATTTTATTCACGTTAACCTGCATGATATTTCCACTACCAATATAGAACCACATACAAATACTGTCAGAACGTCAAACGAATATTGCTTGGGCTGCCTGTGGCCTTATAAATCCGGGGGGGGGGGGGGGTCCTCAAGGTAAAAAGGGTAGGAGTGACCGTCGGAAAATCTCCCCTAAAAAAAACCTGACCAAATCGCGAAAAATTGCATGACCGTGACCGTGACGGAACGGCGCTTTTTCATAACCTGTGAAATACCAGCTCTTTAAATTTCGCTTGACCATGCAACCCTTAAAAACGTATAATTAGAACAAAATCTTTATGGGCCGAAAGAGCAGCCAAAACTCAGCCGAAGTTTTAGTTAAAAGAAGTTTAGATAAAGATTTAAACTGGCGGCCAAATCACAAAGGTTGAAAATCATGTTTATATATATTGCAAGCACTTCAATTCACTTCATTATTCATCAAAATAAAGTTACCCATCATCAAACGAATTTTCCTATTTATGCGTGACAGTAATAAACGATATAAACAAGATATCCAACAAACAGTTTTGTAAGGTGGATAGTTTGGATTTTAGCTTTTCGATGAACGAGAACAGAGAACTCCTAACCACAGGAAACCCAAGCTCAGTCTATAAACGGGATCCTATGGAGGGGCATTACGGACAAAAATGGAATTAGATCGTAACTGTCATGGTATTTGACTGTACATCGAATTCGGTCGTACACGGACATGCAATTGGATCGTACATGACTTCACGACTTCAAGGAGGTCATCTCTTGAACGAATAGACTGGGGAAAATGCATCTTCTGTCAAACAGATCATAAAAAGGTAGACTTAAGCCAAGTACAGACCTTTGAAACATCCGAAAAAATCATGTAAGGAAGGCAGTTTTCGATAGGTATAGATGAGCTGCAGGTTGGCTGGAATTAGTGACTTGATAGCTGCAGAAGGTAAATACCATCTTAAGTGCTATACACGCTTTCAAAGAAACACGCAGGAGATCTCGCAAGATAATCAAGAAATTGTTGCTAACGTTAGACGGCTTCGAGGAAGTCATGACGTTGCTCCAGAGGAGGCTTTCTCAAGGCCACATCTACTCTCTTAAAGCTGTGTGGACATATTATTCCCACAGGCTTGAGCTAAACTATCATCTTCAACCGGGAGTTTACAGGAGTAATAGGTTTAAAGAAAAGATCCAGGCTTTTCTTGGTGGAAGCGCTACATTTGTTCCGCCATTGAACCTTTCTGAACCCCATTTTTAAATAAAATAGTCTCTGCAAATCTTGGTGAAGCAGCACTGCGTTGATTGCTAAAGGAGTCAAATCAGCAATGCGATTTATACGACGAATCATGTGATGATGAGCTAAACAATGATGCCATAGAAGATGTAGATTTGGACGCTGAATTGTCATTTGAGTTGGCTGTATCGGGTAGCAATTTTAAAAGGTTCATCATGACCTAAAATCCGCACCTGGTCATGACTGCATTGGTAACATCAACCAACCAAGTGCCGAGGAAATAGCTCCACAAAGTTTGTTTATTTTGATTTCCCTTTTGTGCACTGGTCATCAAGAGGAGGAAAAAGAATCTGATGTAGATTTGAAAACTCGAATACTAAGTATCTGCCAAGATATATTATTCCTAGCTTCCAGGGGACGCAAGTTAACACCAAAGCATATTGGCTTAGGCCTTACTCTTCATCAGGCAACTCGATCGAAAGAGCTTGTACAGCTTTTGTACTCCGCTGGTCACTCTGTCAGCTACGAAACTGTTCTTAGAATGGACAATACAATCGCAAATGATGTTCTTGAAAGGTACAAAGAAAACGGAAATGTTTTTGTCCCACGGAGCTTCACGGAAAGCTCAGACACTAGCTACACTCGATACGCTGTAGACAACATTGACATAAATGAAGAGACACTGAGTGGTATGGGCACATTTCATGCAACGCAAGTGGCAGCTTTTCGTCAAAAGGAAGATGGCGCGGGCGAACCGGCAATGGATATTCAAGTGACTCCAAAATCGGACAGGCGTCCAGTCTGGATTTACAAGTACCATCGGAGCTACATGAGCTGAGCGAGGTTTCACTCGAAAACAAGAAACCAGACCAGTAATGGAGGGAACTGTTGCAGACGAATGGTACACGCCTGACAAGGACAAAATCGACAGGTCGTACAAGAAGGAGCTTGCAATTGCTTGGATTCTAAGTCGGCTAGTTCAACAGCAACCTGAGCTTCAGAAGATACCGGGGTGGTCTGGTTTTAACAAGCTGTTGTCTACTGATGAATCACAGATCACAATTGTTGGCCCACTGCCTATCGTTAATGCCCTAGCTGCACACGGATTTGAGACTTTGTGGACAGTCATGCTAAGATGCAAGGCAATGACGAGGCTTAGGAATGGGAAGTATACGGTTGTTACGATGGATGAAGGTTTGTACAACAAAGCAAAGATGCTACAATGGACAAAGACGGAAGAGTTCAAGAACGTTGTTATCATACTTGGAGGTTTCTACACCCAGATGACGTTTACCAAACTCATTGGAAAGTACTTAGAATCATCAGGAATCTCCGACATATGGGCGGAAAGCGAGATTTTCGGTGAACCTACAGCTTCAAACATACTGAAAGGAAAGCTGTGGAATCGTGTCATACGAGCTCACAAGCTAAGCTATGAGGCGCTGTGTAGGGTTCTCTGGCCTATTTTGATAAAGTGGGCCCAGGATAAGGGAGCAGATGCAGACAAAACACTAGTAGATCTTTCAACAAGGCTGGCTACTGAGTTTCAACTGGGAACGATAACTCTGCGATGGATACGACAGCGTACATTCATCTTATTGACGAAGTTGGGCAGGTTGCGGATATCATCAAAGAATTTGATGCGGAAAATAAAGATGATCCAACATTCTGCTACTGGAGGCAATACATGAACTTAGTTTCTATTCTACTGAGGTTCACACGGGCAATTCGCGAAGGAGAATGGGATCTCTTCCAGTCTTCATTTTCTGAAATGCTTCCCTGGTTTGCTGCATTTGACCATGTCAATTACACTAGATGGGGTGTCATTTTTCTGGCAGACATGAAGTTGCTTCCACATACGGCGCCAGAGGTTTACCAGGGATTTCAGCGTGGTGATTTCGTGACGAAGGAGACGAAAAATACCTTTAACCAGATTCCTGACGACCAAGCTCTCGAGCATGTTAATAGATCTGGCAAAGTAGCAGGAGGGATCGTAGGAATTACACGAACAGACTCTGCGAGAGATCGCTGGTCTAACTTATAACGAGAGAGCTAAGTTGTCGGAGGACACGAAAGCGATGTTTGACGTCGGAGGTGGGAAAGCCGGAGGGTAATAGTCACAGAGATCTTAGAAAAGCAAGAATGCGACGAGATGAAGAGGATGTTCTTAAGCTGGTGTCACATTTCACGAGGTATGATGTCGTTCGACAAAGAGAAAACTTAGTTGTAGTCACAACTGGACTAGATGTTGCAAGTGAAGAAATTAAACAAGACCTGCTGGTTGCGGAAGAAATCGGAAAGACCATCGTAAAAGAATTTGTGCAAGACAAACTAATTAAGAAAGACATTAAGTTTCACGACAGTCTCAAACAGCAGAAGTTGAAGACCTTCGAAACCCTGTACTCTGCACCAGTGTCATTGGATAACAGTAAGACTATTGCCATAAAGGCAGACAGAGATCTGTTGAGACGAGTAGTAGTGGCCTTGGAATCTGGTCGTGAAGTAGATGTAGACGCCTTGTTGCAAAGATAACTCTCTCCAGTTCCACTATCAATTGCAACACTAGATGGAAGTCTAAGGCAAGCATCAGGGAAGTCTGATCTAAGTAACATCTTGCAAGAGAATGTATATCAGACCCAGCCCCCTATCAGCCAGAATGAGACATGCACTATCATCGACGGGATGTCGGCTGTCCAATCCCTGGCCAATGCCCGTGGAGCAAAGACTTTTGGAGAGTGGTGTGACAATTTTACAACGGATGTTCTGTCCCACTTTTCGGGAAAATGCACGAGAGTCGATGTAGTATTTGACCGCTATCTACAAAATTCCATCAAAGGAGGTACCAGAGCAAAGCGCAAGGGAGGAAAGAACAAGGGCATCAGAAGGAATGTCGAGAGCAGGGAACAAAGAATTGGCAACTGGGATAGGTTTATTGTCATAGAGGACAACAAGGCCAGCCTAGCCCATTTTTTTGTCAACAGAAATTTCGCGAAGTTACAGGGCGCATCCTCGACGTGAGCTGGTAGTTAGCGGAGGGTTCAGCGACATACGGAAGGTATGGTCATCTGATATGACAAGGGAGGATTTTCGAGGGCTGGCATCAAACCACGAGGAGGCAGATACGAGAATTGTACTACACGCCAGGGATGCAACTGTTAGAGGGTACAGGCAGGTTAATGCTTTGTGCCGTGACACAGATGTGCTTGTCCTCCTATTGGCACACAGGGTAGATCTCTGTCAAGATATATGGATGTTTTCTGGAACATCTAGAAGAAAGAGGTACATACCGGTTCACAACATTGTCTGAGGAGAAGAGGAAGTCACTGCTAGCCTTTCATGCCATAACTGGCTGTGATACAACGTAACAAGCCAGTTTGCCGGTATAGGTAAACAATTAGCATGGAAAGCCTTCGAGGGTTGTTCGCCGGAACTGCTTGAGCACCTTAGCGAAGAAAGCCCCACCGTAATGCAAGTGTACTTGCAGATGCTGACGCCTTTGTCTGTCAGCTCTACAACAAGGGCACAGAGGAAGTTAATATCAATAAGGAGAGAGCAGCAGCATTTCGCAAGGCAAAGAAAAACCTTGATGCCCTTCCCCCAACACAGGATGCACTGAGTCTCCACATAAGGCGAGCCAACCATCAGACCATGATATGGAAGAAGGCACTACAACCTTGTCCTTCGAGCCCCAACACAGAAGACAATGGATGGTACTACAATGATGTCATGAGGTTCTGAAGCCGAAGTTGATGACCCAGGAGGAAATATCAGCAGCATGTTTGCAATTAGCGTTTTGTGGATGTTCTCGTGAGAGCAGTTGTTGTGCAAACCGACGATGCACTTGTGTTCGTTTATCCCTTCGTTGCTCCAAGGCTTGTAAGTGTGGAGACGTATGCAGAAACGCTAGAAACGAGGACAAGGATGAAGTTTGACTCGTTGTACATAGCTGACTATCAAGGTCGTATATCATGAGCCGACCATATATCATTAACACTGGCTGTTCACTGTTCATTATAAAGGGTATAAAGAACTAGTCAAAGTATGGATAGAAACTATAGTCAATATTGCATGTTGGGAATAAAGTTTACTATCTCATATGAAATGTACACGTCTACAATATAATTACTTAGATGCTTATGCTGGCAAATAAATATAATTATGTAATGATTGCCAATAGCCAAAAAGAACCATCGCGTAAGATCTTCAAATTTGGCAGCTGTTCCTTCGTTTTGACATTTTCATGATTCAGCCTCGGTTCCATGTTGCACCAGCGAGAAAAAATATATATTTGATAGAAAACAAAACTATCTAGAGTTCAGAAACAGTAGTACTCTAGATGACTATAGCAATATGAAAAGGTCAATGTGCAATTCATCTTATCCCTTTAAACTGAAATAGTTCTCAATTGTTTAGAATATCTTTCACAACTAAGTCACGTGACAAGTGTGTCCTGATCACGAGACACATTTATATTTTATGAACATTCATGTCAATACAGTGGCAATTGCCCATGTGCAATGATCTAACTAATTTCCTGCAGTTTCGTGGTCTATTTCCTTGCTTTTATGAATTTTTAAGGTCCAGCCTCGTTTCCATGTTGCAGGAGCGAGAGTCTGGTAATGGCCGAAGTCCTTAGACAGCAATATATTCTTATTCAGGATAGCCTGCGTTTCAGGACGGCAAGACGAAGATTTTTTTAAAGCTGTTTCCTGCTTCTACCCAAAATGTTTAGCGAATATCACTTTTTTGCCATCTGCCTCCTGTCTATAATGTCTCAATCTTCAAGCAACAAGGATATTATCCCCAGCGCCGACGAAGCATTCCAAATAGTTCACGGTAAGGTGAAGGAAATTAATGAGATTCTGAAGACCGAAGCACTTCGTGTTTGCCAAGAGAGGGAAGCGTTCGATTCTGTGGCCAAGAAGTTAAAGCACGTTCACTTCTCTTCCACCATCAAACTCAACGTTGGCGGTCAAGTCTTCACTACAAGTCTACAAACACTGACTAAAGATGCTGGTTCAATGCTTCATGCCATGTTCTCTGGTCGTTTTGACACCAAACCAGCAGAAGATGGCAGCTATTTCATCGACCGAGATGGCACGTGTTTTCGTTACATCTTGAATTACTTGAGGACTGGCAAGTTAATCCTCCCCGATGACAAGCTGATCCGCAAGGAAGTTCTAGAGGAAGCGACGTTCTACCAAATCCAAGGGATTCTTGACGAACTCAATCTCGATTTTAATCTAAAGTTCTACGGTGATTCAGCGATTCTGTCACCGGCACAGCGTATCTGGCTTACAGCGATACACGGGGCTGAAGACCACAAATTCAGCAAATGCATCCTATTGTATCGTGGCTCAAGGGATGGATGGAAGGCCTCAACCTTTCATTCTAACTGTGACTCGTTCAAAGGGCCAACAATGGTGGTGATCAAAAGCACGGGGGGCTACATCTTTGGTGGATATACAGCACAGTCGTGGGCAGGTACTACAGTTGTTAAAATAGCTATATATATTAAGAGATTACAAATAGATTGAGGGTCTACAGACATAGTTTATTGTTAATTCTGTTGTTCTTTCTAACCGATTCGTCTGAGTGTGTTTCTAAAATGCCATGCATACATCTTGTAAATAAACAGGTAGATTTAACAAGTAGGGAGATCATTAGTGGTCGAAATCAGGGACACCGCGGAGACGGGAGGCGGGGGATGGGGCTTTGTCAAGCTTGCTAATCTGTGAAGGGCACTACTAATGTGATCCATGCAGAGCTTCTCCACAGAAGATATTTATGATCTTTAGATGGTTCAATGCTTTTTTTAAATGAAACCCAGCTAGGCCTCGGAGAATACAACTTGCCTGCACTTTGAATTTTTCTTCTTTGCTGATCTGCAAATCCTTGGGAACTTCAGCTTTGCTCAGATATGGAAGTAACTTTGATACACATTCTGGTGCCAACAAATAAGCACTTCGCTGCATCTTTTGTGCAATCTTTGACTGATTAAATATATTTGATTTTCTTCTATTTTCCTTTTTCTTCTTGTTTTCCTTGCAATCAAAACCAAGTTCCCGGTATCAATCCTCTCACTGGATACATGTAGGTACCGTGAAACACCTGATTTTCTTTGGTCAAAGAATGTATTTAGTTTTGAATTTGCTTGACAGAAGCGAAAAACCAAGATCCAGCCGACTGTTTGAATGTCTGAATTCGCATAATATTGAGAACCACAGTAATTATGAATACTGCACAGTGTATTGCAAGATTGAAATTTTGTATTCATAAAATATTTTTGGCATTGGGGTAACGTTCGTATGACTTGTACTGACAGTGACCGTGACGTCGATTTTCAGTCATACGAATCTGCTCTACATCACTCTACGACTTGGACTTTTGAGGAATTCAGTATATTTTTCAGAAATATCTCTATAGCTGTATAAAATTATGATATGTAAAGCGCATTGTAGTAACCAAGAACCCCAAATAATCAGTCAATGATGGTTTTGCAGGTGATGGCGAGTACAAGACAGACAATACAGCCTTCCTATTCAGCCTGGTCAATCATGCTCGTATAACCCCTATACTACAAATGAAAGCTGTCCAGAATCATGGAAATGCGATATATTGTGACAATAGTTATGGGCCAACGTTTGGAGGCAATCATGATCTACATATTTGCAACAACCCAGCACAGTCCGGTGGCAGTTATACTAATATTGGTCATACTTATCAACTTCCCAACGACCAGTCTGCTACAACTCTTCTAACATTGCCAGAAATCAGAGACATTTTGCGTCTACGATTATTTGTGTCAGCGGAGTTACCCAGAATCAAAAGATTATGCTCAAATTCATGTAAACTATGTGAAATCTGAATCACAAACTAATAGTGTTAAGCGATCTTGATCATACAGCCTCTACATTTTAAAATAATTGCAAATTTAGCAAAAAGATACAAAAATGGTATTTACCACAGGAAACCCAAAGTTGAACCCCCTCCCCTCCTATATCTCTCTCCTATTTCTCGCTTTTTGAGCTAACTCAGCTAACTATCTTAGGGATTCCTGTGTAATCTAACAGGCCAGGCTACTTATGTAAACATGGCGATCCAAATAATCTTGATAGAAGCGTTTCATCGAGTGAAAAACAACGGTGAAAACAGTATATTTACTCAGTATGCTTCTGTATCGGCGAAAGTGGAATTTAGCTTATCTTTGGCTGGATTTTGTCATATTAGAAGTGGAATTGATGGCCAAACAAGTGTGATATTCTGTGAGTTTAGATGATATCCTTTCGATCTGGCTATCGGGAAAGTGTGTACCACGCTCGACGAAGCTGCTACCGGACTCCAACTTTTAGGAATTTACTTAATTTGGCGGCCTTTTACAGTAACAGACAGAGGTAAGATGTTGTTGAGAGAGCGATTTTTGAAATTGATTTTGTCATACTTTATTTTCGCTTGTTTGTAAGAAGTGTACTCGATTCGAGCACCCAAAACATTAAACTTGTGAATTAGCTATCGGGAGTTTGCATCCGAAGTTTAGTTCTTCAGATATTTCTGATTTTCTATGTTTTGCCATACATTTCTACCATTTCTCTTTGATATGTAAATGTACGAAAAGCTTATGAATAATGAGCTGCGCGACCAGGCATGTCTCTGATTTCTGGGTATGCGGGTGATCAACATTTTCAAGTTTCTGAGATGGAGGTATTTGGACTTCAGACGTAGATCAACGTTGCCCACGTATGTAAGACGACAGTATACTATAGCTATCCAGACTGAGCAGTAACTACAAGACACTCTACCAATGCAGTGCTTTGCTGTAAACAGTTGGAATTTAAAACGAGTGCAAACCATTGGTTACTTCAACCTACACACGTTGAAGTGCATTCCAAAAGAAAGCAAACTATTCATTCTGTAGATCACTAACTAGACACGTACTTACAGTGCATAGACTATTAGCTCTAATTCCACCCAGTGAATGCATGCAGAATTCCTGGAATTGTCAAACCTACCATAGTACGTTGTTAGCCTCTTCCACAGGCAACTCCTTTGGGATTGGGATTCCTGTGGTTATAAAGGAGTTCTTTTTTCTCTCTCCCCATTTCCCTCTCTTCATCACACAGGAATCCCAATCCCAACAGGAATCCCAATAAAATTCCAATAAAGGAGTTGCCTGTGGAGTGGACGTTGTGGATGTTTCTAGTAGCTTTCCTCGACATGTCACTAGCCTAAAGGCTCGGAGACACGGTGCAACTATTCTTGCAATGTTGCGCGCAACAGTTGCAGAAGTAGGATCGAGTTCTACTTCTGCAACCGTTGCGCGCAACGTTGCATCGTGTGACACCCCAAAAACTCTTGTTGCGCGCAACGTTGCATCGTGTGACACCCCAAAAACTCTTGTTGCGCGCAACGTTGCATCGTGACACCCCAAAAAACTCTTGTTGCGCGCAACGTTGCATCGTGTGACACACCCAAAAACTCTTGTTGCGCGCAACGTTGCATCGTGTGACACCCCCAAAAACTCTTGTTGCGCGCAACGTTGCATCGTGTGACACCCCCAAAAACTCTTGGTGCGCGCAACGTTGCATCGTGTGACACCCCCAAAAAACTCTTGTTGCGCGCAACGTTGCATCGTGTGACACCCCAAAAAACTCTTGTTGCGTGCAACGTTACATCGTGTGACACCCCAAAAAACTCTTGTTGCGCGCAACGTTGCATGAAAAGTTGCATCGTGTGTCCGGAGCCTTAACATTGGTGCGTCTTGGCACTACATGCTAATCCGCTAACTGGAGATATTGCTGGTTTGCAAGCAATTCCTAGAGATTTAAAGTACTGTACAAAGACGCAGTGGCCATGTTGGAGGTACACACAAATGGAAGTGCAAACGAGTATTAGCAGGAAGTTACTCGAGTCGTTATGACTGAATTGTCACTGTTTTTTTTAGAAGTCTTACCTTATAGAAATATCTAATGATAAAAACCTTTTGATTAAGACCGTCGTTTAGTGGTGTAGCGCAGGGGGTCTATAGAGTGGTTTTAGTATGGGTGGGAAGGTTACGGTACCGGTGCTGTATTCAGAAAGAGTTGGATTGATTAAGAC
Organism: Actinostola sp. cb2023; assembly: GCA_033675265.1. NCBI lineage: Eukaryota > Metazoa > Cnidaria > Anthozoa > Actiniaria > Actinostolidae > Actinostola > Actinostola sp. cb2023. The sequence continues at coordinate 123,286 of JAUJYZ010000230.1, forward strand.
CGTCGTTTAGTGGTGTAGCGCAGGGGGTCTATAGAGTCGTTTTAGTATGGGTGGGAAGGTTACGGTACCGGTGCTGTATTCAGAAAGAGTTGGATTGGTTAAGACCGTCGTTTAATGGTGTAGCGCAGGGGGTCTATAGAGTCGTTTTAGTATGGGTGGGAAGGTTACGGTACCGGTGCTGTATTCAGAAAGAGTTGGATTGATTAAGACCGTCGTTTAGTGGTGTAGCGCAGGGGGTCTATAGAGTTGTTTTAGTATGGGTGGGAAGGTTACGGTACCGGTGCTGTATTCAGAAAGAGTTGGATTGATTAAGACCATCGTTTAGTGGTGTAGCGCAGGGGGTCTATAGAGTCGCTTTAGTATGGGTGGGAAGGTTACGGTACCGGTGCTGTATTCAGAAAGAGTTGGATTGATTAAGACCATCGTTTAGTGGTGTAGCGCAGGGGGTCTATAGAGTCGTTTTAGTATGGGTGGGAAGGTTACGGTACCGATGCTGTATTCAGAAAGAGTTGGATTGGTTAAGAACGTCGTTTAATGGTGTAGCGCAGGGGGTCTATAGAGTCGTTTTAGTATGGGTGGGAAGGTTACGGTACCGGTGCTGTATTCAGAAAGAGTTGGATTGGTTAAGACCATCGTTTAGTGGTGTAGCGCAGGGGGTCTATAGAGTCGTTTTAGTATGGGTGGGAAGGTTACGGTACCGATGCTGTATTCAGAAAGAGTTGGATTGGTTAAGACCGTCGTTTAATGGTGTAGCGCAGGGGGTCTATAGAGTCGTTTTAGTATGGGTGGGAAGGTTACGGTACCGGTGCTGTATTCAGAAAGAGTTGGATTGATTAAGACCGTCGTTTAGTGGTGTAACGCAGGGGGTCTATAGAGTCGCTTTAGTATGGGTGGGAAGGTTACGGTACCGGTGCTGTATTCAGAAAGAGTTGGATTGATTAAGACCGTCGTTTAGTGGTGTAGCGCAGGGGGTCTATAGAGTGGTTTTAGTATGGGTGGGAAGGTTACGGTACCGGTGCTGTATTCAGAAAGAGTTGGATTGATTAAGACCGTCGTTTAGTGGTGTAGCGCAGGGGGTCTATAGAGTCGTTTTAGTATGGGTGGGAAGGTTACGGTACCGGTGCTGTATTCAGAAAGAGTTGGATTGATTAAGACCGTCGTTTAGTGGTGTAGCGCAGGGGGTCTATAGAGTGGTTTTAGTATGGGTGGGAAGGTTACGGTACCGGTGCTGTATTCAGAAAGAGTTGGATTGATTAAGACCGTCGTTTAGTGGTGTAGCGCGGGGGGTCTATAGAGTGGTTTTAGTATGGGTGGGAAGGTTACGGTACCGGTGCTGTATTCAGAAAGAGTTGGATTGGTTAAGACCGTCGTTTAGTGGTGTAGCGCAGGGGGTCTATAGAGTGGTTTTAGTATGGGTGGGAAGGTTACGGTACCGGTGCTGTATTCAGAAAGAGTTGGATTGGATGAGATGCATCTGCACGCTTTTTGATTGGTTCAGAAAGGAAGCCATTTGAGTGTCACGGTACCGTAGGCTTCCCACTCAAACGAAAACGACTATATCTACGTGAAGTCAAAATGCAGACGAACGGAAATTACGAAGATATGAATTTTCAAAAATCGAAATTTTGTATGAAAACCTTTGTTGGAGGCAAGAGTTGCCTCCAATGCAAGCGTAATTTCCATAGGTTTTCATATAAAATTTCGATTTTTGAAAATTCATATCTTCGTAATTTGTGGAGCGATCTTTTCCAAACTTCACATTTTTACTAATTTCAACGAGCTCTTTCCAGCTATGATAATCATTTTTTGTCCTATGAGTTTTGAAATTACATGATAAACCCTCATTCTCCAGAGAACACCATGTTTACATCACATGGTTTGAAATGGGCAATTTACATACGAAGCTAAAGAGGTCTATTAGTTTCATTTACACGCCATTAATATTTAGATTTCTATGTGTTTTAATACTTCACCGTAGAGTTATTTCAACGGCATTCTATACAGTTTCGAAACCATTACCAAACACCAGATAACGTCAAAACGAAGGAAAACAAATAACAAAATACAAGCATCAGAGATAGAATGATAACATTCTTACAAACTACTCTCATGTTCTTAGGGAAAATGTACGCGTTGAAAAACAACGTATGGTGAAAGAGAACGTACGAAATGGCTACGTATAAAACAGACGAGAGCATGAAGTTCAACATGGGGTACCTAGGAAGATATATCAAAGTTTTTGCGCATTTCCAATCATGTAAATATGAATCTGGGAGAGATACGTCTCGAGTGTGACTTTTCCAAGCCACGCAAACAGATTCAAATAAGTGGACCTGAGATACGGGAAAATGTTACGCAACCAGATGTAGATAAGAATTGGGATCCATGACGTGTAGGGGTGAATTCGTATGTACGTTTCCTTGTCTTCCAGCAGAACGTAATACATCCAAAGTATAAACAATGCTGTACATATCAGGATAGAAGCAGCTTTAAGAAAAGTGGCTATCCGCCTGTCCTTGCAGGTGTCGTGCTTTTTGTCGAGGTATGCCAGGAATTTCTCCACATATGGGTAGTTGTAGGCGCACAGCATACCCACCCAAGTCGCAAAGTGATCCATACTGGAAAGAAAAATCTGTATTGTCTTAATCCTACATTCTGAGTACAAAAGTGTAGCCTGTTCGGCTCCCTTTCCGCCCTACCCGGCCCTATCCTATCTTTTTTCATTCTCTTAATCCTACATTCTGAGTACTAAAGTGTAGCCTGTTCGGCTCCCTTTCCGCCCTACCCGGCCCTATCCTATCTTTTTCCATTCTCTTAATCCTACATTTTTCTGAGTACAAAAGTGTAGCCTGTTCGGCTCCCTTTCCGCCCTACCCGGCCCTATCCTATCTTTTTCCATTCTCTTAATCCTACATTCTGAGTACAAAAGTGTAGCCTGTTCGGCTCCCTTTCCGCCCTACCCGGCCCTATCCTATCTTTTTTCATTCTCTTAATCCTACATTCTGAGTACAAAAGTGTAGCCTGTTCTGCTCCCTTTCAGCCCTACCCGGCCCTATCCTATCTTTTTTCATTCTCTTAATCCTACATTCTGAGTACAAAAGTGTAGCCTGTTCGGCTCCCTTTCCGCCCTACCCGGCCCTATCCTATCTTTTTCCATTCTCTTAATCCTACATTCTGAGTATAAAAGTGTAGCCTGTTCGGCTCCCTTTCAGCCCTACCCGGCCCTATCCTATCTTTTTTCATTCTCTTAATCCTACATTCTGAGTACAAAAGTGTAGCCTGTTCGGCTCCCTTTCCGCCCTACCCGGCCCTATCCTATCTTTTTTCATTCTCTTAATCCTACATTCTGAGTACAAAAGTGTAGCCTGTTCGGCTCCCTTTCCGCCCTACCCGGCCCTATCCTATCTTTTTTCATTCTCTTAATCCTACATTCTGAGTACAAAAGTGTAGCCTGTTCGGCTCCCTTTCCGCCCTACCCGGCCCTATCCTATCTTTTTTCATTCTCTTAATCCTACATTCTGAGTACAAAAGTGTAGCCTGTTGGCTCCCTTTCCGCTCCCTTTTTTCATTCTCTTAATCCTACATTCCCAAAAGTGTACCCGGCCCTTTCCGCCCTACCCGGCCCTATCCTATCTTTTTTCATTCTCTTAATCCTACATTCTGAGTACAAAAGTGTAGCCTGTTCGGCTCCCTTTCCGCCCTACCCGGCCCTATCCTATCTTTTTTCATTCTCTTAATCCTACATTCTGAGTACAAAAGTGTAGCCTGTTCTGCTCCCTTTCAGCCCTACCCGGCCCTATCCTATCTTTTTTTCATTCTCTTAATCCTACATTCTGAGTACAAAAGTGTAGCCTGTTCGGCTCCCTTTCCGCCCTACCCGGCCCTATCCTATCTTTTTCCATTCTCTTAATCCTACATTCTGAGTACAAAAGTGTAGCCTGTTCTGCTCCCTTTCCGCCCTACTCGGCCCTATCCTATCTTTTTCATTCTCTTAATCCTACATTCTGAGTACAAAAGTGTAGCCTGTTCTGCTCCCTTTCCGCCCTACTCGGCCCTATCCTATCTTTTTCCATTCTCTTAATCCTACATTCTGAGTACTAAAGTGTAGCCTGATTATCAGACGGCACGGTTCAACCGCTGACCACTAGTCTCCTATAAAGTGTAGCCTTTTCCGCTCGATTTCCAACCTACCCTACCCTACCTACCCTAACCTTCCCTCCCCTTCTCTCCCCTCCCCTTTTCAGTTTTCACTTCATTGAGTCCATAATTTCACCCTCTTACATCCTCCCCGTTCCCTTTTCACTTCAATTGGAAAGAACAACCATCCAGTTTCCATATTCCTCTGTCTTTTCAGCCATCCCCCCCCCCCCCATCCCCATCCCATGCCATCATTTCAGATCAACCTATCGATAGTTGATCTCATTCGTGACGATCAGTTGACGCAGAAAACTACTTACGTGGACGTAAACACCCAATAGTCTAGCTTTCCGCTAACGTTTAGAATGAACTGAAAAGGCCAGAATACTTTGTACGAGGCTCCAGGAATACCAAAGATCAGGACATTAATTACGAGGTAAGCAGCAAACTTTCCAGCCATAACTGCTCTGTTCTGAAATGAAAATAACGAAAAGTACATTAACTCTACTAGTCCCATGCTATCTCGCTTAGCTTTGTCAGCGGGGGCCTGGGCACGAAATGCGAACCAACATGGCTGACATTGCCATCTACCAATAGCTGCACAGAGATACAACATCAATGACGTCATACCAGTAGATATCACTCATTATATACAAAGCTGTTGACTAATTAATGCTTACCGTGTTGTAGGATTTAAACACGGCCATCATGACGTAGACCGACAAGAACCAGTAAGTATGCATTGCGCAGATGTAGTATCGAACAAACTCGTTATTGGTTACTGCCATTACCATGACAACCAAAAAATTAAGTCGAAATAACATTTTGATCAGCCGAAATATGGAGTAATCTTTCCTTGTCCAAAAGTATGAAAAGTTGCCTACAAAAATAGAAAAGAAAATAGTTGAGGATTAACTTCAGGTTTGACCAGACGACTTTAGGCTGCTTTTAGCATGTCATGACGTCATTGAAACCATGGCAACACGTTTCGTTCGTTCCTTACCAAATCCTGTCATCCACACATAAGACGCTATGTAACAACGAATCGAGTTGATCACTTCTTTGGCGTTGAAATAATGAAACCAAACGAACTGAACCTGGAAATAAAACCGAAAGCCATTAAATCTTTCCGTCACCTATTTTCTGTGCAAACCCACCAATCAGCACTATGCGCAATCTCTCGTACTCCCTTCTCCGTATACACCTATTTCAAAAAGGTTGTCCAAGATACAGTCATTTGCAACAATTCTGGCCGCTACGAAATATCAATATATCAGGTGCATTATGGGTAATTAAATAATCAAAAATGTCCCTTAAAGCGGGTTAACGCCACCAAAGTTGGTAGCATTATTTAGTATAATGTTTATCTTAGTCTTACGTTTGTTGTTTGTAAATTTTGCATCATTTAATAGTATTAGTGATGCACCCGATATATTGATATATTGATATGTCGTGGATGCCAGAGAAAATTCGATTCAAAATTTGTCTTGGCCTGTTTGAAATCAATTAGTTACGATATCATACAGCTTTTCACACAGGAAGTGCCATTTTTGGCTATTCAAGCTGTTACCATAATGCAGTTCGGTCTTGGAACGACCTATAGCCTATCGCCTATGGACTGATGTTCTCGACAACCTTTATTGAAATAGATGTATGACTTTATGGTACGCAGTCATGAAGTATATACCCCCCTTCTCGATCATTGATTGTTGCCATAGTTACCTGCATCCAGCCTTTCCATTCCTCCGTTTGATCTCTGTTTAAGAGCTTTTGTGGCGTCTTTTTAACAGTGAAAACTAAGGCCACCAGAACCAGTAAAGCGAACAAGAAGGTAAACATGTCCCTTGAGTATTGTTTGTCAGTCTTTGGCCTGTTAAAGAAATTAGATACAAACGCAACTAAGCTAAAGATACTCGAAGCAAACAGTGAAACACACAGTTGGTTTGCTCTGATCATCGTCAACTCATTCCAAAACACCTGCTCATTCTCTTCTGAAAGTTTTCCATTTTGCCATTCACTTTTCAGCCCAAAGCTCAGTCACTGCCTCCTATCAGTTTTATTCACATTCTATCATAGTGAAAGACAACGCGATTGCATTTCTTTGGGCATTTGTCTATTTACTCAAAAGCAAATCATTTTTATTCTTACCAAACATGTTGAAAGTCACACAGCCAAAAGTAAAGCATAAGACAACCAAATAAAGTTGCTTTTGCAAGGAATTCCTCCAGGCTTGGTTGATCGGGTGCTGTTTCTTTCAGCCATTCTAGAAACGTCTCTCCATGTTTCCATGGGCGTGTGTGTTCACTGTCTATAAGACACTGTGTAGTGTCGCTTTCAGTAGAGGCATCACCTCGTCCAAAACGCGAAATGGTGGCTGTAAGTACGAAACAACAATAACTACATTACTACCATTTATATAATACGAGTGGGAAAGTTACGGTACCGTGCCGTATTGAAAGAGTTTGATTGGATGAGATGCATCTGCACGCTTTTTGATTGGTTCAGAAAGGAAGCCATTTGAGTGTCTCTAACAGTTCGTTTATTACCCTCACTTTGCTTGGTTGAGGGTGTTATTAGACATACGTTCAACAAGACTTTGGTACGTTATTGTGACATCACAGTAAACCTTGTTGAACGTAAACGCACGCACCGAAAAACGTACGCGATTCCTTGCGTAAGAACAAGGGAACCCAATATAAACATTATTACGCGCGCTATACCACAGGAAACCCATAAAATGACGCACGCATACAAATATATTTCTTATTTATTACATTTAGCATAAAATGGTTGGGCTTCCTGTGGATGGGTCCGCTCCAACACTTTGCTAAATTACCATAAATTAACCATAATTACTATGGTAACAGTCACAAGGTGTGTAGTATAATCGATACTTACGTTGTGAGGAGTGGCTTGACTGTCGTTGTTGTTGCTCTTCGTTTATTTCTGTAGAAAAGATTGGTTAGACTAAGCCACCATAGCCTCTTTTACTGACGGCGTTTATTCGTGAAAGTGGGCTGTTCAGTCATGGTGAGTGGGTTACCTGTGGATGTTTGACCGAGAAGGAATAAGTCGAGTAGTAGTAATAAATCTACATCACCTGCTGTAATGTCAGGCTCACAGTCAGTTTCTTTTATCTTCCTTTTTGTTTTCCATTTGCGTATCAACTTCAATGTAAGATGTGTCAGCCACGATGTGATTATAATCATCCACAGACAGAATAGAGCCTTTTGATGGAGAGTGATAGGGCGTGTAGGAGCAAGCCTGGTAACGAGAGCAGGCTATAGTGTAACTGTCTACATATACACCCGGGGGGTACTTGGTTAAAAAATGGTTAGGTATGTGCGGCGAGATATTCAGACCTGGACCCTGTTTTTGGAAGTTGTCACTCGAAAACCTGGATTTACGAATTTCCCAAATAAAAAAACCTGGATTTACGAATTTTTATTGACGATCTGATACGATGCATTCGTCAGGATATTTTGCCAGACTAACACTCTATTAACACCTTTACGTCTGACTGACGCCATTATTATTGTTCATGAGGAGTTTTACTGAAACGCCGATACCACATTATGCAAATTATTAAAAATTAATAGGTGTTTTTTTAGGCTATAACCTGGATTAATGATTTTTATGCGTTCATTTTACCTGGATTAGAGAATAAAATGGCCCAAAACCTGGACCCTATACCGCCGCACATATATATCATGTAATTATTGGGAGTACCCCCCCCCCCCCCCGGCATATACAATATGCGAAGGGAGAATAGATCATCACTGGAAGGGGGGGGGGGGGGGGGGGGGGCGATGGGGGGGCGGGGAGGGGGGTTGGTGATAATCTTTCCACCAAATATGGTATGAGTTTCCCGTTACGAAATACTGGCGCTAAGGTTTAGTCTGTACAATATAGCAACACTACATACCATCCATACGTCTCCACGTTATTTAGGTAAATGTTATGTCTTGTATATTCTAGAGCTCCCTTATCAGTTGTGATTGCTCCGCCCATTGTCTATGACGTCATTCAGTTACTATGGTAACCGGTGTTTATGGGGAAGCAACAGATACAATGATTAGGTCTTTAATCAACACAGCAGATACATAATATGGCATCTAGAGAGCGTGCAGCCCATGGGGAAAGAGTTCATAGCAAGATTAGCCAATGAGCACGCACGTTATTTCGAACAGCTCGCGCGCGATCAGACGAGGCCAGTGGGAGGTTGATGAGAGCGTGCAGCCCAGCCAATCAGAGCGCGCGTTATATCATTGCTATATTATAATATGCTTAACTGTTGCAACTACTCTCAATTATTTTAGTAGCTCATAATCATGATATATACGTAATCGATTATGGCGGTGTCTCTTGTTTTCGAATTCAGGCAAAGGCTTGCTGCCCTGGTCCCAGAGGCACTGACCTGTACGGTAAGGGAGAGTGTAGGTCAGTGCCCCTGGGACGTGGGTACTTGCTTGCTGTCCTGGTCCCAGAGGCACTTACCTGCCTGTACGGTAAGGGGAGAGAGTGTAGGTCAGTGCCCCTGGGTACTTGCTTGCTGTCCTGGTCCCAGAGGCACTTACCTGCCTGTACGGTAAGGGAGAGTGTAGGTCAGTGCCCCTGGGTACTTGCTTGCTGTCCTGGTCCCAGAGGCACTTACCTGCCTGTACGGTAAGGGAGAGTGTAGGTCAGTGCCCCCCTGGGTACTTGCTTGCTGTCCTGGTCCCAGAGGCACTTACCTGCCTGTACGGTAAGGGAGAGTGTAGGTCAGTGCCCCTGGGTACTTGCTTGCTGTCCTGGTCCCAGAGGCACTTACCTGCCTGTACGGTAAGGGAGAGTGTAGGTCAGTGCCCCTGGGTACTTGCTTGCTGTCCTGGTCCCAGAGGCACTTACCTGCCTGTACGGTAAGGGAGAGTGTAGGTCAGTGCCCCTGGGACCAGGGTATACTTGCTTGCTGCCCTGGGTTGGCAATGGTAATCTTTAGTAGTAGTTCCCCGTGGGGCTTTTCAACAACTACTTACAACTATAAATTACTGAGTTAACTTTCATTCCGACGATCTCCCTCGCGCGTGCAAGAGTACACTAATCTTATCTGGAACCCAAGGTTATTCTAAACTGATGTTTCTTACCGTGATTAAATAAAATTTTGTCTGTCTGTCTGTATTTGGTTGCCGAGTTCTTAACATCTTCACCCCTCCCCTCGGGCTACTGTTAGTCTTTTATCCTAACACTTAAAATTGATCGTGACTTTGAATCAGGAAATCCGTTTTGTCACGTTTAGGCTTCATTAACAGGTTTTGTATTGTTTTCGCCTGCCCATAACAATTTTATTTGTTGCTTTTTTTTTTCTTTGGCAGGTGCCCGCATTTAGTAAATTTTCCAACAAAGTCGGTTTAGTTTTGACTGAAGCACAGTTGATCATAATACGGGGTTATAATCAAATAAATCAAACAAAACATCATAAATAAAGAAAACAAACTTCACTCAGTTTCATATATTAAATACGGCAACAAAAGCGTGCAACTTGTCTCGCAACCTGTTGCTCGTATTCTGACCACTCCGCGCGCAACACATTTTCTTTGTTGCACGAAGTATAAGCCCTCTCTACTCTCCACAAATAACAACTATATGTGGATTCAGGAATTATTTAGTTTATTTTTAGCTTTAAATGCCCCACCCCACAAACGGCAACGCTTTATTCACCATGGTATTGAAATAAAAGTTATCATTGTAGTGTATTGTATTGTATTTTTCTTGACGTAAAATAATATTTTGACTACCCGTTGTGCATTCAACGTTATCCCTCTTGTTCATGATAAACGTTAGAAAACATATTTTAAATTTATAGTCACTTTATCCAGTTTACTAACCTTGGATTTTGTAGTCGAAGAATCTGCTGAGATGAAATTTATCATCTCATCAAGAGTAAAATTGCTATTAAAATTTACCTATAGATTGGTGTACTTACCTACTATATGACTGATGGTGTTGGTAATGGTTTGTTGTACCGGCTGTTTACTGGTATTGACACTTTATGCCATGTATACCTATAGATTGGTGTACTTACCTACTATATGACTGATGGTGTTGGTAATGGTTTGTTGTACCGGCTGTTTACTGGTATTGACACTTTATACCATGTATACCTATAGATTGGTGTACTTACCTACTATATGACTGATGGTGTTGGTAATGGTTTGTTGTACCGGCTGTTTACTGGTATTGACACTTTATACCATGTATTCAGTCTAAAACTGATTCAGGAGAAAACAAACGGAATAGCCTCCTCTGCAAGCATCTATCTTTACTCCACTTTGGGCTTCCTGTTGTATATTGAGCCGAGAGGGCCCGAAAAGCAAAGGGCTCCCAGAAGGGGTTGTGTGTCATTGACGCGCAAAACTAGCTTTCACAAGGGTTCAAGTTCTACAAACAACATTCAAGTGTAACTTCGAGGAAATAATATAATGTCATTATGATTAATTAATTGCACCGGAGGGACGTATAAGATCCCACACCACTGTTCGACTAAGTGTAGGGCACGGAGTTCCCGGTGTGTGTGGTCTGTCCTACGGCCCACAGTAATTGGCTAATGCTGTTGCGTTGACCCTGCCATATGGCAAAGTTTGTAAATCAACAACAAAAAAGAAAGGAAAAAAAATATATACGAGTCTCAGTTCTGGCTCTTATTGGGGAAATTTGTAATACTTTAGAAAAAAACAATCCAAGCCGGACCAAAAAGAAGAAATCGCTTCTACAGTAGAACCCCGTTATCTCGAACTCCCATGGGAATCGATAAATTGTTCGAGATAGCGGGGGTTCGAGATAACCAATAGCAATTGACTGAAAAAAACGACCCAAGGGAAATAGGTTTGTGTTCGAGATAACGGGGGGTTCGGCGAGATAACCGAGTTCGAGATACTGGGGTTCAACTGTATATGCGTTTCTGTTTTAGTCTAAGCGTATCGTTTGTTTCTGGTACAGATTTTGATTAAAAATATCACGTCACGTGACAGTCTGGTTTAAAAAAAATGTGGAATTTATTATTTTTTGCTATTTCTTTCTAGTCTTTCTGTATGAGTATTATTTGCTAGTATATCGATGTTGCTATTGTACATTGATCCTTTTAAAAGTGCTCTTGGAAAACAACGCTATACAAATAAATCATTATTATTATTTAAAAGAAAAACGATTTGACAATTGTGCTTCCTCTACTCTTCTACACTAAAGTTTTAAAGTTTTTTGTGCGTTTTTTTTTTGTAACTTAACGGAACTTCTGAATGTCAATCAGTAATAATAATAATACTACCAGTACTACTACCAATATACCAGTACTACTACCAATATACCATAACACTACAATATACCAGTACAGTACTACTACCATATACCAGTACTACTACCAATATACCAGTACTACTACCAATATACCAGTACTACTACCAATATACCAGTACTACTACCAATATACCAGTACTACTACCAATATACCAGTACTACTACAATATACCAGTACTACTACCAATATACCAGTACTACTACCAATATACCAGTACTACTACCAATATACCAGTACTACTACCAATATACCAGTACTACTACCAATATACCAGTACTACTACCAATATACCAGTACTACTACTACAATATACCAGTACTAGTACTACTATCAATATACCAGTACTACTACAAATATACCAGTACTACTACCAATATACCAGTACTACTACCAATATACCAGTACTACCGACCAATATACCAGTACTACTACCAATATACCAGTACTACTACCAATATACCAGTACTACTACCAATATACCAGTACTACTACCAATATACCAGTACTACTACCAATATACCAGTACTACTACCAATATACCAGTACTACTACCAATATACCAGTACTACTACCAATATACCAGTACTACTACCAATATACCAGTACTACTACCAATATACCAGTACTACTACCAATATACCAGTACTACTACCAATATACCAGTACTACTACCAATATACCAGTACTACTACCAATATACCAGTACTACTACCAATATACCAGTACTACTACCAATATACCAGTACTACTACCAATATACCAGTACTACTACCAATATACCAGTACTACTACCAATATACCAGTACTACTACCAATATACCAGTACTACTACCAATATACCAGTACTACTACCAAATATACCAGTACTACTACCAATATACCAGTACTACTACCAATATACCAGTACTACTACCAATATACCAGTACTACTATCAATATACCAGTACTACTACCAATATACCAGTACTACTACCAATATACCAGTACTACTACCAATATACCAGTACTACGACCAATATACCAGTACTACTACCAATATACCAGTACTACTACCAATATACCAGTACTACTACCAATATACCAGTACTACTACCAATATACCAGTACTACTACCAATATCCCAGTACTACTACCAATATACCAGTACTACTACCAATATACCAGTACTACTACCAATATACCAGTACTACTACCAATATACCAGTACTACTACCAATATCCCAGTACTACTACCAATATACCAGTACTACTACCAATATACCAGTACTACTACCAATATACCAGTACTACTACCAATATACCAGTACTACTACCAATATACCAGTACTACTACCAATATACCAGTACTACTACCAATATACCAGTACTACTACCAATATACCAGTACTACTACCAATATACCAGTACTACTACCAATATACCAGTACTACTACCAATATACCAGTACTACTACCAATATACCAGTACTACTACCAATATACCAGTACTACTACCAATATACCAGTACTACTACCAATATACCAGTACTACTACCAATATACCAGTACTACTACCAATATACCAGTACTACTACCAATATACCAGTACTACTACCAATATACCAGTACTACTACCAATATACCAGTACTACTATCAATATACCAGTACTACTACCAATATACCAGTACTACTACCAATATACCAGTACTACTACCAATATACCAGTACTACCGACCAATATACCAGTACTACTACCAATATACCAGTACTACTACCAATATACCAGTACTACTACCAATATACCAGTACTACTACCAATATACCAGTACTACTACCAATATACCAGTACTACTACCAATATACCAGTACTACTACCATATATACCAGTACTACTACCAATATACCACTACTACTACTACCAATATACCAGTACTACTACCAATATACCAGTACTACTACCAATATACCAGTACTACTACTACCAATATACCAGTACTACTACCAATATACCAGTACTACTACCAATATACCAGTACTACTACCAATATACCAGTACTACTACCAATATACCAGTACTACTACCAATATACCAGTGCTACTACCAATATACCAGTACTACTACCAATATACCAGTACTACTACCAATATACCAGTACTACTACCAATATACCAGTACTACTACCAATATACCAGTACTACTACCAATATACCAGTACTACTACCCAATATACCAGTACTACTACCAATATACCAGTACTACTACCAATATACCAGTACTACTACCAATATACCAGTACTACTACCAATATACCAGTACTACTACCAATATACCAGTACTACTACCAATATACCAGTACTACTACCAATATACCAGTACTACTACCAATATACCAGTACTACTACCAATATACCAGTACTACTACCAATATACCAGTACTACTACCAATATACCAGTACTACTACCAATATACCAGTACTACTACCAATATACCAGTACTACTATCAATATACCAGTACTACTACCAATATACCAGTACTACTACCAATATACCAGTACTACTACCAATATACCAGTACTACCGACCAATATACCAGTACTACTACCAATATACCAGTACTACTACCAATATACCAGTACTACTATACCAATATACCAGTACTACTACCAATATACCAGTACTACTACCAATATACCAGTACTACTACCAATATACCAGTACTACTACCAATATCTATACCAGTACTACTACCAATATACCAGTACTACTACCAATATACCAGTACTACTACCAATATCTATACCAGTACTACTACCAATATACCAGTACTACTACCAATATACCAGTACTACTACCAATATACCAGTACTACTACCAATATACCAGTACTACTATCGTGAAGCTAGGAACGCTTGAGAATCATAATATCTCAAGATATATTCTATCTAAAGAGTTACCATAGTAACGCTACGTGAACTGAATCTTTGGACATTTCCTGTACAAACGAACTAAGTCTTATGTCATCAGTGACCAATACAAGTTTATTCAGTCAACAAGCTTAACAAATACAGCTAACGCACTTCTCAGGAACTAGCAATTCTAAAGAATAATTACTTGACCTAAGACCTTGCGCAGTAGAGTACAAACTGCAATCAGCCACGTATATATTTACCAACTTATGTATTATTCTGACGTATAGCATATTAGCATATGTTGACGTATTGTCATTATAAATAGAGTACACAAAGAGCTAGGACACAGGTACACCTCACTTCAGTTGAACCATGTAACATTCAACCTAGAACACGACTGTTAACCGATGTAACTCAAGTCCAAGAGCTTCCAATAAAGACCAGTACCACAACCAACTCTCTACTGTTTCAGCTAGTTTACAATGGTGGATAACTCCGAGCAAGTCTACAGTCAGGTATAAACATTTGTTAATGTTGAGTGAAGCAAAAAATGACGTGCATCACAAAACGATTTGACAATTGTGCTTGCCCTCCTCTACGACTCTACTCTTCCTACCGTAAAGTATTTAAAGTTGTTGTGGGTGTGTTTTTGTGTGTCTGAACGGAATATGCTGAGAATGTTCAATTCAGTACTACTCACTCTCCATGAGAATGTTCACGGCTGAAAATACCTCAAATCTCAGACACCTGTAAAATTCCTGGTTGCCAGTGGAGAAAAGTAGCTGCCTGTTCTATGACCCCGTGGAGGACATATATACGTTAGTACCAATGTTGACAGAGCAGTTACGGTCGTTTGGCTTTTTACCTGATTGTGCAGAGCGGTTTTCCCATTTCCCAAATAGGGTCCGAAAGCTTGAGGTTGGAGCATATAGCATATACGTACTATCCTTGATCCTTATCATGGTTTGGTTTTTTGATGACCAATGACTTATCAGACTGAACAGAACAAGCTTCCACCGTCTTCCTTCCAACTGCTGCTGTCTGTGTATAAAAACAGCAAGTGAGGTAAACAAACAAACGCAATTAACGAAAGTTGAGCACGAAGAGAAATCTCGTCAATCAATAATCTACTGGAATAGTAAATAGAATAAAATAGCAGATGTGTGACATTGAGCAGAGGGCGGTTAAGGTGGGGGCCCACGGGTGCCCCTTATTTGTGAGAAGTTTTTAATAAAGTTCTAAAGTTCTTGACTGTCAATGAAATCCATAACATTTTAAATAAGTATTAAGGCCTGTCCCAAACGAGTAAAACACCCTGTAAACATCGTAAAACATAGTTTTATAAAACATTCGAGCGTTTTGAGTCGAGCGTTTTTAACACGAGCCTCGTGCTAGGGATATGTGTAACCACTCCCTACGTTATCGATGTTAAATAATTATTATTATTAGTAATAAACCTGTTTTATTCGTTTGAACATCATTTTAACATGTTATAAACATATTTTACGAAAGGGGTTTTTTTTTTTTTTGAACTGTGTCAAACATTCTGTAAAACATCGTAAAACATTTCTTTTTGTTTTCGCTTGCGGTAAAACATTGTTGGACTCGTGTGGGACCAGCATCGTAAAACAAGGTGTGCTGGACGCATGCGCACAAGGCAGCCAAACGCATGCGCCCGAGTCTTGTATATCCATTGTTTTATCAAACATGTTTTACCATGTTTTATTCGTTTGGACGAGCGCATTAATTAATTCATAAAACATTGTTTGGTAAAACATGTTTTATTCGTTTGGCCACCATGTTTTAACATGTTTGAGGAAAGTTTGAACCGCCACGTTTTACATGTACATTGCAAGACAACTCCGGCCCCCAAACCTACCCAATCCCCTCTTGTGGGCTTTCTATTCCCAGAATACATTTATTACTTAACATTCGCCACACAATGTAAACGTGATCGCTTCTAATGATAAGAGTGATTGATCTGCCGTCTATAAAAAATACGCAATTCTGTGGAACGATGTTAAACAAGAATTAAAACATAAACGCACCGACCTCACGCACGACCTACCGTTGCCATTTTTTCGTAATAGACATAATTCCATACTAAAAGAGATCATTTAATGCGGACACATTTAACACGTACACGTCTTTCTTGCAAATTCACGGGATCACACAGGTTTAATCTCTTCCTTGTGATTATTGAAGTGTTTATTGCTCAACGATTCACGCGCCATTTTCTTTAGGGCCTAAATCAACGCGTTCAGAGGCAAGTGAGAAGTTCACCTGGCTAGGGTCAAGCGGCCCACTGTATAGAAGGTAAAAATTTTCGATGACATCAGTCCCTCGGGTCTTATGTTGATGTTTCGTGGATAACGGGGGTGTCGGCAATAGGCGAGGTTCGTCCGTATAAATCGGGGGTTCCGCAATAGGCGAGGTGTCCGGTGAATCCCCGCAGAGGCGAGGTTGCCGTAAGGGCTCGAGACGCAGTGTTTCGAAAAACTCGGTTCCACAAAACAGGGACGTGAAGCGGTGACAATACCTTTACCCCGCTAACTGTGTGTTGTAACTTTTTGTCAGGTTGTTTTGTAAATCTGTGTTTGGTGAAAATAAACTTGAACTTTTGACACGATCATTACTAGACGTTGGCATTTGACAAATCAGGGAGCGAATTTACGGGGGAGAGGGGGGGTACAGGGGCCGGGGGGTGCGCCCCCAACCCCCCACCCCAGTCCAGACACACGGACTATTGTGCCCGCGGCTTTTCTCTGGTCACATAATTCGTTTATTTTTTCTTTCTATGCTGGCTAAGAATACTCCTTAGTTCCGATTCGAGTTCTCGATGCTCGTTCAAACAGAAGCAGATGAAAAACAGCGTGACATAGGCGCATAATCAAACAGACGTCGACTTGATAGACACGCAGAGGTACTCTTTCCACGGCAATTAATGGATAGTAGTAGCCAATAACGACAAGCTGTATTTGTTGAGTAATTGATATATTTGTTGACAACTGAATAGAATTGATCTTTGAAAAATTACAAATGTCTTCCATATTTCTTCTGTCAGGAGAGACAGAGAAATGCTATTTCAGAGACCCTATATTTGATGTGACATCGATTTCTCTCGGGCTTATTTCGGGAGAGCATACCCCCATCACCCATCTAGAGACGTGCTCGCAGCCATATCGCCGCTCGTCCAGTGCCACCAGCCCCTCCGCACACCAATATTTCACCTCCTGTGTTACGGAAGTGTGGTCAGGACATATCAATAAAAGTAATAGTCCGAGTATCCGTTAAAACGCATTTTAATTTCTTATGATGGCTAAGAAATCATCACCTTTGGCTATCATGACAGAGTCTTTGCTAGTATTCTTATGGTGCGCATAGCACATTACACAATAATCATTGTTCGAATACATTCTCATTCTCGTTCCCAGATCTCCTCGGTTTCGGTCCTCGAGCGTCCCAGAAGGAGCTCTGGTCAGCAGCTCGTCCATTTGATGCTCGATGCTGATTGACGATATAAACGCATGCGTATTTCTAACAGCAATATCAACAAGACGTCAATGAGCGTATATCGGACATTATGCAAGAGATATCTATCTTTGCTCACCAACACACACCATCTGGTGAAGAGCAAGCCACAGCCATTCTCAAAATTGACAGACGAAGAGAAGAGACTATAGACCTTATTGCATAAAGCCACCAATTCATATGCAGTGCAGATACACGCTTTAGCCTCCACTCTGACTCAACAAAAACAAAAGGATCTATCCAACGATGTCATTGTTTTTATAGAGTCAGAGTGAGGGCTCCTAAGCTACTAGTCATTCTTTCCGTGACACTCTCCATTACTTGACCCTGTTTTTTGATCATATACATCCAATGCAGGTTATGAACAAATGACAGTTGCGTTGACGAGGGAAGACTATTTGTCGTGTGAAACATTAGGATAAAGATCTCGTACGTAATGGTTCGGATATCTCGCCCCCGTTTTCAGGCCAATCGAAACCCCTGGAACAGACATTCCTCTGAACGATACGATTCACATTCTTCGGCATTCCGTGGCCTATTTAATCAAAATAATAATAACTAAAAAAGAATGCCCATTTTATAACTCGGACTTCCTCCGGAAGGTGTCCGAGTAATAACAATCAAGAACAATGAGTCCACAGGTAAACCCAGGTAACCGCAAAGGCAAAACGCCTGCGGATGGGACACGGCAGATTTTTAGCCGAATTGTCGACCCTTCAAAAATATTATTTTTCCGGACTTAGATGTGGACAAAAAAATGCAGACCTAAAAGCTCATTTAAAAGAGCATTTTTTGAGAATGTGTGGATTCTTTTAAGCTTATTTGAGTGTTTGGATGCTTTTGGAGGGCTAGCGACGTTTTGTCGTAAACATTTGTGTGGCCGGAGTTTGCACTGCCTTTCCTAATTATACGGTAATGTTCGAAACGAGTGATGGAAAATTTTCGGAATCGCTCAAAAACCACCTCAAAAAATACAATACAATACAATACAAAATACAATTTCTTGCTCAGATTTCTACACCAAAGTGTTCTTTAGTTAGCCAGACCTACTGTGTTGTGAAGACATTTTTGAGAAATTCTCATACCCTTTGAAGGCTTTCTAAGAGCTTCCATTTTCCTGCCGACCCATTCCGGAAATCCAACGGTCAAACGAATATATTCCAACGGACGTTCACGGCCCACTGATTCTACGTTTTGGGCTACCTTTGGGCTCATTGTTCTTATTGTTAGTGATATATGTTTTCAAATACGCATGCGTTATTATTTCGTTTTCCAATCAGCATCGAGCCTCAAATGTCTGCGACCAGAGCCTTCTCGGATGAGGAGACCGAAACCGAGGGAGCTCTGGGAAACGAGAATGAACGGGTGCCCCTCGCTGCACGCCTGACCCTCCTGGGTGGGGGGCTGCATATCAGTATTCGAAAAACGACAAAGAAATGTTTTAAAAAAGCATACTTACCGCGTCCCATGACTGCATGGTATATCCTCCAAATATATAATTCCCCGACGACTTTGCTCACCACAAGGGTAGGACCTTTATAGTCACAGCAAAGCATGGAAGTTGGCGCTAGACCATCCGTTCACTGAAGCACGGTACAAACAGATTGCAGATGTCATTAGTTTTTCCTACAGCTTCAATAAGACCATGTCGCTGCTCCGGTGGATAGAATCCACTGACTGACTTGTAACTCTTTGGGTCCAGCTTCTCTACACTAACATTAAATTCCTTGTACTCTTGGTTGTTGGGGGTGGTTAGGTTAGAACTTTGCCTCCTTCAAGAATTTTCTTCTCGGAAGATCAGTTAGTCATCGGGTCTTTTTTTAGTAGGATATTCGTTTTTTTTTAGGATTAACTTGCCAATACGCACGTTAAGGCTCTCAAGTAATTCAAGATGTAACGAAAACACGTGCCATCTCGGTTCGATGAAATAGCTGCCATCTTCTGCTCGTTTGGTGTCAAACGACCAGAGAACATGGCATGAAGCATTGAACCAGCATCTTTAGTCAGTGTTTGTAGACTTGTAGTGAAGACTTGACCGCCAACGTTGAGTTTGATGGTGGAAGAGAAGTTTGACCTTCCTCCTTCAACGTGTCTCTTCTATAATTGCTTGTACTTGGTTTGGTAGAAACGTCGCTTCCTCTAGAACTCCTTGCGGATCAGCTTGTCATCGGGTAGGATTAACTTGCCATTCGCTTAAATAATTCAAGATATAAACGAAAATACGTGCCATCTCGGGTCGATGAAAATAGCTGCCATCTTCTGCTGGTTTGGTTTCAAAAACTACCAGAGAACATGGCATGAAGCATTGATCCAGCATCTTGGTCAGTGTTTGTATATTGGTTGTAGTGAAGACTTGACCGCCAACGATTGAGTTTTTGATGGTGGAAGAGAAGTGAACGTGCTTTAACTTCTTGGCCACTGAATCGTGAACGCTTCCTTCTCTTGCTAACTCGCGTGCGTGCCTTTTCCTCTAAGACGCTTATTAACTTTGGTCCATAAGGGAGTCGAGCTTCTTCAAAGGCTTGATCACTGGGAATTGATGTTTTCTTTATTACTGGCGGACTCAGCGTCAACAGTAGATTCCTTAGTTTTGTCGTTCGACATGGTTCAGGTTTGTAGCCTGCGAAATACAGTCGCCTTTATTGCTCGGGGGGCTCGCCGCAGGGGTCTTTTGTGTCGTATTTTCTTCGAATCTTCAGTTCCAATGAATATAAATACCGGAAGTGATATGAAGTATTGTTCGAGTGGAGTTACGTATTAAGAAATCCCGGTGGACTTATAATCGGGTGGGGGAATCGGGGTGGGGGGATGTGGGGGGTGGGGGTGGGGGGGGGGGGGGGGGGGGGGGGGGGGAGGGAGGCTTATAACCGGGGGAGGGGGCTTATAAAGGGGTGTGTGACAGGGTGGGAGTTTAATTATCCTTCCCCTTTGTCTTATATAACAAGACAGGGAGGGAAAAACGGTCTGAAATGTTTATAAATCGTGACTATTTTAGTTATACAGTTTTTCATGCAACAAAAGTTTTTCAAAACGTGACTATGCTCAGAAAAAAACTATAATCTGAAGGATTTTCAAGCAATGAGCTACCGTATACTACTGGACTCCATTCAGTCTCGTTTGCTACGTACACCTAACTGCCTGATTATTGTTTCCTGTATATGGTACCCCGTATAAGGGAGGAGTAAATGAAGGGGGCTTGTAATAATAATAATAATAAATAATAATAATAAATAATTTAAAATTGGTTTTTCTTCAACAAAGACGCTCAATGAGCGTACACTCAGGGCTTATGACAAGGACAATCTGTCAGTTTGCGTGAGGAAGGACCAGAACAATGACTGACAGTTGCGTGACGAGGGAGACTATGTATATATGTGTCGGTGAGCATAGATAAAAATCTCCGAATCGTACTTCCGTAACACGTACTTGGAACGTCCAGTTGAAGGTTCATATTCAATCATGGTCAGATTGTTCTGATAAACGTCATTTGGTTTCTTCGTTATCGCAGAGGAAAAGTCGAACTTCGTATCTTTTAAGTTGATTCAGACTAACGGTATGATGCGACAAAGCTCGACCAATCTTGCTGTCTCTGACTATACATTGAAAGATCTTGTTCGATTTATCTCGAAATCAGAAAGGAATTATCGATTAAAATCAAAAACTGCTTCTGTTAGATTTAAGATGGTGACCTCAAGCCGGACCTCAAATACGTTTAAAGACGTACCACAGCGTTCCTTGAAGAGTCGGAGATCTTTATCTATGAGTCACCGACACAAATAGTCTCCCTCGTCACTGAGCGTCTTCTTCTGTAATAGATCCCTAAAAAATCTAAGGACGTTTTTGATTTTCGATTGTATTTTTTGCCGTTTACTGACCTGTTTTGAGCGTGGAAATTCTGTTTTAAATAGCGCTACGCGGCGGTTCTAAAATTAGGTCGCGTAATAGATGTAGTGATTTTTCAGAGACTCACACAAGGATCACACAACTGTGATCGTACTGAATTTTTCAAACGTGGAATAAAATAAACATCCATCGTGAGTTACTGAAAATAACTCGACTGGTTCGATTGTTTTGAATGACCTTCTGTACATATAACTTCTGTCGTATTAGATCCCTAAAACCTAAAGGACGTTTTTGATTTCGATTGTATTTTTGCCGTTCACTGACTCAGACAAGGATCATAACAACTGTCCATTTTTTTTAGTAGTTTTACTATTTGACCCTTTGACCATAGAATTACTTCATTTAGTGCGTTTGGATATCATCGCCCCCGTTTCAGCCAATCGAAACCCTGAAACAGACATTCCTGACCGATACGATCACATACTCCGCATGTTTTTGTGTACTACCAAGAAAAAGAAAAATATACAAGAAAGCCCATTTTTATAACTCGGGGCTTCCTTCGGAAGGGCCCGAGTAATAATAAAAACAGCGCATTCCAGAATATCTCATGCTCTTTACATACATTTTATAGGTATGCATGTATGTTGACGTAATTATGCAAATCATTCGCGTGTCACCCACAGGTAGCCCAAGGTATCTATAAGAGGCTTGTTAGCTGTATCAATAAAGGATTTGATGGGACCTTAGGCTCTGGTCGAAAACTCCGTAAATAATAAAGCCAATGAACTATAACCTTCCTGTGGTGTCGTTTGTGTCGTTGTTGACAACCTAGTATTGTCGATCCCTTCGACAAGGGAGTTGATTTCTTCGTAAAACTAATGTCAATAATTTTTCTTCACCTTTTCATGGCATAATATTAGATAAACCGTTTACCGCTGAAGAA
Organism: Actinostola sp. cb2023; assembly: GCA_033675265.1. Taxonomy (NCBI): domain Eukaryota; kingdom Metazoa; phylum Cnidaria; class Anthozoa; order Actiniaria; family Actinostolidae; genus Actinostola; species Actinostola sp. cb2023. The sequence goes on from JAUJYZ010000230.1 coordinate 145,960, forward strand.
TTAATCAAAATAAGGGGTGGACCATTAGATTATTGATGGGGGAGTTGCATGAATTTTGGCTGCTCGATTTTTTTTTTCTTTGCGTATGCTCCTAGCTCTGCACGTTATTTTTTTCAAGGACCTTGACCTTGCACCGTTTTTTTTCCTCAAGTTTATAAATTTATAAGCTTACCTTACAAAAATTGTATTATTATAATTATATATATACAACTTCGATTGCAGAAAGGGTTGTTAAGTAAGAATAAAATTTATACAAATATCTAATGAGATACAAGTCTTAATCACAGAGATACAAAAGTGTGAAAACATCACTTATTATCTTCTATAGTTCATAAATCATCAATTTTAGATTAGTATCGCATCCAGCAAGGGTAACACATTATAGTTTTTCAGCACTATTTTTTGTTTAAAACAGTTGTATTTTAGCATTTTTTGAATATAACATTTTTGCAAATCTTATTAGATATTTCAGTATAAATACAAATGTACTATACAACTATTTTCTGCAATTGAGTGATTGCAGAAACGAAAACGTTTAGTATACATTTGATATATTTCGTAGCAGCCAGAATGGCCCAGAATGGCTGTATTTTAAATAATGTAGGAGAGAGTTGAAGGCAGCCAACTCTAATGCCCACAAACTTTAATAAATAGAAGTTTCGACCTTCACTCTTCTTAAAAATTCCATAATTCTCCTTCCTTCCCGTGCGCCGTTGCGCCCCACCTTCCCAAGCGCCTTTGCGCACTTTCCAGTTTTTTTCCGGTTTCTTTCCGGCCCGGTTTACTTCCCTTTCCACGGTATTAAAGTAACGACTAGGAACGAGTCTGGTGTATTATTAAAATCAAATAATCTTTATCGTCTTTTAATATTATATATATGAAATCGGCTACATTGCTTGCTCGATTTTTTTTTCCCTTCCTTTATGTGTTGCGCGATTTTTTTTTTTCCTTAGGAAAGGCTGTGCTCGATATTTATTTTGGGATTCGTGCAACCCCCATCATATAGTCTAATGGTCCACCCCTAAGCAAGAAATTAAAAAACAATAAAGCATCAGGGAATTGATGCTATCAACAACGAAATGATCAAATGCTGTATCGATATTCAGTATCCCCCATTTTTGTAAAACCTTTTTAATGCAGTTTATCAATCGGGTTTTGGTGGTGTTGGTAATGGCTGGTTACTGGTATCGACACTTTATACCATGTATTCAGTGCAATAGCCTCCTCATATCTTTAGGCTCTTTGCTGTTGTATATTGAGCCGAGAGGGCCCGAAAAGCAAAGGGATCCCAGAAGGGTTGCGTGTTATTGCCGCGCAAAAACTAGCTTTCAAATAAATAAATAAATAAATAAATAAATAAATAAATAAATAAATAAATAAATAAATAAAATAAATAATAAATAAATAAATAAATAAATAAATAAATAAATAAATAAATAAATAAATAAATAAATAAATAAATAAATAAATAAATAAATAAATAAATAAATAAATAAATAAATAAATAAATAAATAAATAAATAAATAAATAAATAAATAAATAGAATGAATGAATGAATGAATGAATGAATGAATGAATGAATGAATAAATGAATGAATGAATGAATGAATGAATAAATGAATGAATAACTAACTAACTATTAAACTAACTAGCTAAGGCCTAGTTCAAACGCCGTACTTTCCAAGAGCCGTTCTTAATTACTTCAAAAGAAGCCGCCTCATTAACTATTGTTTGAAATGAGAACGGCTCATGATTAGCACGGCGTCTGAACTAGGCCTAACTAACTATTAAACTAACTACTAGTACTAACTAACTACTACTAACTAACTAGGTTAAACGTGGGGGCTAATCATCCTTCAATGCAGTACGCGAAGGACGCAGCTCAACGTGGCCGAGTCGAAGGTATAAAGGCGCACAATGCAGTCACCATACTGACGACCACGGAGCACAGCTCAGATCAAAATATTGTTCGTTTTTACTGAGGGAGGGAAAAACCCTCAAAGCAAGAAATTCAACTCAGCGCCCGTTCCGCGAATAGAACCAGGCGGCACCTCATCGGTGAGAGGAGAGTGCTCTCACCACTCGGGTTCAAGTTCTACAAACATCATTCAAGCAATTTCGAGGAAATAATATATTTATGATTTCATTATTATTACTTGAGTTCTGGCTCTTATTGGGGAAATTTGTAATACTTTAGGGGAAAAAATAAAAAAAAAAATAATAATAATAATAATCCAAGCGACCAAAAAGAAGAAATCGCTTCTATATGCGTTTCTGTTTTCTAAGCGTGTCGTTAGTTTCTGGTGCAGAGTTTTGATTAAAAATATCACAGCGTCAAATATTTGTTAAGTGTTTTATTATTCATGATATATTGACCGCGTCACGTGATAGTCTGACGTCATATGGTTTAAAACAAAACGATTTGACAATTAGCTGTACTTTCCTCTTCGAAGTAATCATCTAAAGTTTTTTTTTACCTTAACGGAACTTCTGAATGTCAATCAGTACTACTCATCGTCCATGAGATGTTCAAACACCTCAATCTCAGACACTGTAAAATTCTGATTTCCAGTGAGAAAAGTAGTGCCTGTCTGTCCCGGTGGACAGTCATATGTATTACCAAGTTTGACAGCACAGTTACTGGATTTTGGATTTTTAACGATGTACAGATCATGTCCATGTCCAAATGTGGCCCATAGCCTGAGTTGCAGTGTATAGCATTCGTACCAGCCTTGATCCTCATCATGGTTGGTTTTGATGACCCATGACTTATCAGACTAGGGTACTTGCTTGCTGCCCTGGTCCCAGAGGCACTGACCTGTACGGTAAGGGGAGTGTAGGTCAGTGCCCCTCAGGGTACTTGCTTGCTGCCCTGGGTCCAGAGGCACTGCCCTGTACGGTAAGGGAGAGTGTAGGTCAGTGCCCCTGGGACCAGGGGTACTTGCTTGCTGCCTGGTTGGTGCCCCCAGAGGCAGTACCCCTGCCCTGTACGGTTGGGAGAGGTGTAGGTCAGTGCCCCCCCTGGTCTGACCCAGTGGGTACTTGCTTGCTGCCCTGGTTCCAGAGGCACTGCCCTGTACGGTAAGGGAGAGTGTAGGGCAGTGCCCCTGGGACCAGGGTACTTGCTTTGCCTGCCCTGGCCTGGTACGGTAAGGTAATGTAGGTAATGCCCTTTAGTAGTACTTGTTTCCCGTGGGGCTTTTCAACAACTACTTTCAACGTTCAACCTATAAATTACTGAGTTAACTTTTAATTCCGACGATCTCGGATCCCTCGCGCGTGCAAGAGTACACTAATCTTATATGGAACCAGGGGTAACACAGTGCATAGTTCTTAACATCTCCCCCCCCCCCCTCCCCCTCCCCCAATCGGGTTACTGAGCTGTTCAACAATCTGTCTTTTATTCTAACACTTAAAATTGATCGTGACTTTGAATCAGTACAACAGTTTTGTCACGTTTGGGCTTCATTAACAGGGTTTGTATTGTTTTCGTCTGTTCATAGCAATTCTATTTGTTGACTGTTTTCCTTTGGCAGGTGTCCGTTCAGTAAAAGCTTTTCTAACAAAGCGTTTAGTTTTGACTGAAGCACAGTTGATCATAAAATAAATAAAACAAAACATCAAAAATAAAGAAAACAAACTTCAGTCAGTTTCATATAATACGGCAACAAAATCGTGCAACTTGTCTCGCAACATTGTTGCCTTGCAAGTTGAAGAACAAATGTTGCTCGTATTACCACTCCGCGCGTACACATATTCTTTGTTGCACGAAGTAGAAGCCCTCTCTACTCTCCACAAAGAACAACTATATGTGGATTCAGGAATTATTTAGTTTATTTTTAGCTTTAAATGCACGACCTCACAAAGCGGCAACGCTTTAATTACCATCGTGTGGAAATAAAAGTTATTGTATTATATTGTAGTGTATTGTACCCATTGTGCCACATTCAACGTTATACCCTCTTAATTGTTCATGATAAACGTTAGAAAACATATTTGAAATTTATAATCACTTTATCCAGTTTACTAACCTTGGATTTTGTAGTCGAAGAATCTGCTAAGATGAAATTTATCATCGAAAGAGTAAAATTGCTATTAAAATTTACCTATAGATTGGTGTACTTACCTACTATATGACTGATGTGGTGTTGGTAATGGTTTGTTGTACCGGCTGTTTACTGGTATTGACACTTTATACCTATGATTGGTGTATACCTATAGATTGGTGTACTTACCTACTATATGACTGATGGTGTTGGTAATATATATTTTTGTTGTACTGGCTGTTTACTGGTATTGACACTTTATGCCATGTATACCTATAGATTGGTGTACTTACCTACTATATGACTGATGGTGTTGGTAATGGTTTGTTGTATCGGCTGTTTACTGGTATTGACACTTTATACCATGTATACCTATAGATTGGTGTACTTACCTACTATATGACTGATGGTGTTGGTAATGGTTTGTTGTATCGGCTGTTTACTGGTATTGACACTTTATACCATGTATACCTATAGATTGGTGTACTTACCTACTATATGACTGATGGTGTTGGTAATGGTTTGTTGTATCGGCTGTTTACTGGTATTGACACTTTATACCATGTATACCAATAGATTGGTGTACTTACCTACTATATGACTGATGATGGTGTTGGTAATGGTTTGTTGTATCGGCTGTTTACTGGTATTGACACTTTATACCATGTATACCTATAGATTGGTGTACTTACCTACTATATGACTGATGTGTGTTGGTAATGGTTTGTTGTACCGGCTGTTTACTGGTATTGACACTTTATACCATGTATACCTATAGATTGGTGTACTTACCTACTATATGACTGATGGTGTTGGTAATGGTTTGTTGTACCGGCTGTTTACTGGTATTGACACTTTATACCATGTATACCTATAGATTGGTGTACTTACCTACTATATGACTGATGGTGTTGGTAATGGTTTGTTGTATCGGCTGTTTACTGGTATTGACACTTTATACCATGTATACCTATAGATTGGTGTACTTACCTACTATATATGACTGATGTTTGTGTTGGTAATGGTTATACCTATTTGTGTGTATCGGGCTGTTTACTGTTGGTATTGACACTTTATACATGTATATACCATACCTGTTTACCTATAGATTGGTGTACTTACCTACTATATGACTGATGGTGTTGGTAATGGTTTGTTGTATCGGCTGTTTACTGGTATTGACACTTTATGCCATGTATACCTATAGATTGGTGTACTTACCTACTATATGACTGATGGTGTTGGTAATGGTTTGTTGTATCGGCTGTTTACTGGTATTGACACTTTATGCCATGTATATCTATAGATTGGTGTACTTACCTACTATATGACTGATGGTGTTGGTAATGGTTTGTTGTATCGGCTGTTTACTGGTATTGACACTTTATGCCATGTATATCTATAGATTGGTGTACTTACCTACTATATGACTGATGGTGTTGGTAATGGTTTGTTGTACCGGCTGTTTACTGGTATTGACACTTTATACCATGTATACCTATAGATTGGTGTACTTACCTACTATATGACTGATGGTGTTGGTAATGGTTTGTTGTATCGGCTGTTTACTGGTATTGACACTTTATACCATGTATACCTATAGATTGGTGTACTTACCTACTATATGACTGATGGTGTTGGTAATGGTTTGTTGTACCGGCTGTTTACTGGTATTGACACTTTATACCATGTATATCTATAGATTGGTGTACTTACCTACTATATGACTGATGGTGTTGGTAATGGTTTGTTGTATCGGCTGTTTACTGGTATTGACACTTTATACCATGTATTTACCTATAGATTGGTGTACTTACCTACTATATGACTGATGGTGTTGGTAATGGTTTGTTGTATCGGCTGTTTACTGGTATTGACACTTTATACCATGTATACCTATAGATTGGTGTACTTACCTACTATATGACTGATGGTGTTGGTAATGGTTTGTTGTATCGGCTGTTTACTGGTATTGACACTTTATACCATGTATACCTATAGATTGGTGTACTTACCTACTATATGACTGATGGTGTTGGTAATGGTTTGTTGTATCGGCTGTTTACTGGTATTGACACTTTATACCATGTATACCTATAGATTGGTGTACTTACCTACTATATGACTGATGGTGTTGGTAATGGTTTGTTGTATCGGCTGTTTACTGGTATTGACACTTTATGCCATGTATTCAGTCTAAACCTACTATATGACTGATGGTGTTGGTAATGGTTTGTTGTATCGGCTGTTTACTGGTATTGACACTTTATGCCATGTATACCTATAGATTGGTGTACTTACCTACTATATGACTGATGGTGTTGGTAATGGTTTGTTGTACCGGCTGTTTACTGGTATTGACACTTTATACCATGTATACCTATAGATTGGTGTACTTACCTACTATATGACTGATGGTGTTGGTAATGGTTTGTTGTATCGGCTGTTTACTGGTATTGACACTTTATACCATGTATACCTATAGATTGGTGTACTTACCTACTATATGACTGATGGTGTTGGTAATGGGTTTGTTGTACTGGCTGTTTACTGGTATTGACACTTTATGCCATGTATACCTATAGATTGGTGTACTTACCTACTATATGACTGATGGTGTTGGTAATGGTTTGTTGTATCGGCTGTTTACTGGTATTGACACTTTATACCATGTATACCTATAGATTGGTGTACTTACCTACTATATGATGACTGATCATATCAAGAAATCTGTGCTTTTTACGTAGACCAGCTATGGGGGACTGGGCACGAGTTTACCGGTCACCCTGTGTTAGATTTTCCCAGTCTCTTTGGCCGTGTTACAAAATGGAGGACAATGTGTTTACATTCATTTACTCGATTTGCTGTAAGTTTTGGATGGATTTTTTTCGATAAAAAATCGTACTTTTAAGCGAAAAAAATATTTACAGGGTTTCCAAATATGGTAAGTAGACAATGCCCAAATATGGACATAGGAAAGCTGGCCGAGCAACAGCACACTTTAATGGGGGATTTCTTGATATGGTGTTGGTAATGGTTTGTTGTACCGGCTGTTTACTGGTATTGACACTTTATACCATGTATTTACCTATAGATTGGTGTACTTACCTACTATATGACTGATGGTGTTGGTAATGGTTTGTTGTACCGGCTGTTTACTAGTATTGACACTTTATACCATGTATACCTATAGATTGGTGTACTTACCTACTATATGACTGATGGTGTTGGTAATGGTTTGTTGTATCGGCTGTTTACTGGTATTGACACTTTATACCATGTATACCTATAGATTGGTGTACTTACCTACTATATGACTGATGGTGTTGGTAATGGTTTGTTGTATCGGCTGTTTACTGGTATTGACACTTTATGCCATGTATACCTATAGATTGGTGTACTTACCTACTATATGACTGATGGTGTTGGTAATGGTTTGTTGTATCGGCTGTTTACTGGTATTGACACTTTATACCATGTATACCTATAGATTGGTGTACTTACCTACTATATGACTGATGGTGTTTGGTAATGGTTTGTTGTATCGGCTGTTTACTGGTATTGACACTTTATGCCATGTATATCTATAGATTGGTGTACTTACCTACTATATGACTGATGGTGTTGGTAATGGTTTGTTGTATCGGCTGTTTACTGGTATTGACACTTTATACCATGTATTCAGTCTAAAACTGATGGTGTTGGTAATGGTTTGTTGTATCGGCTGTTTACTGGTATTGACACTTTATGCCATGTATACCTATAGATTGGTGTACTTACCTACTATATATATTCAGGAGAAAACAAACGGAATAGCCTCCTCTGTAAGTCTTTACTCCACTTTGGGCTTCCTGTTGTATATTGAGCCGAGAGGGCCTGGTATTGACACTTTATACCATGAATTCAGTCTAAAACTGATTCAGGAGAAAACAAACGGAATAGCCTCCTCTGTAAGTCTTTACTCCACTTTGGGCTTCCTGTTGTATATTGAGCCGAGAGGGCCTGGTATTGACACTTTATACCATGTATTCAGTCTAAAACTGATTCAGGAGAAAACAAACGGAATAGCCTCCTCTGCAAGCATCTGTCTTTACTCCACTTTGGGCTTCCTGTTGTATATTGAGCCGAGAGGGCCTGGTATTGACACTTTATGCCATGTATTCAGTCTAAAACTGATTCAGGAGAAAACAAACGGAATAGCCTCCTCTGCAAGCATTTGTCTTTACTCCACTTTGGGCTTCCTGTTGTATATTGAGCCGAGAGGGCCCGAAAAGCAAAGGGATCCCAGAAGGTGTTGCGTGTCATTGCCGCGCAAAACTAGCTTTCACAAGGGTTCAAGTTCTACAAACAACATTCAAGTGTAACTTCGAGGAAATAATATGATTTCATTATGATTAATTAATTGCACCGGACGTAAAAGAACCCACATCACTGTTGGACTAAGTGTAGGGCACGGAGTTCCTGGTGTGTGTGGTCTGTCCTACGGGCCCGCAGTAATAGGCTTGCGCTGTTGCGTTGACCCTGCCATATGGCGAAGTTTGTAAATCACAACAAAAAAGAAAGGAAAAAAAATCTATACGAGTCTCAGTTCTGGCTCTTATTGGGGAAATTTGTAATACTTTAGAAAAACAATCTAAGCGACCAAAAAGAAGAAATCGCTTCTACAGTAGAACCCCGTTATCTCGAACTCCCATGGGAATCGATAAATTGTTCGAGATAGCGGGGGTTCGAGATAACCAATAGCAATTGACTGTAAAAACGACCCAAGGGAAATGGGTTTGTGTTCGAGATAACGAGGGGTTCGAGATAGCCGAGTTCGAGATACTGGTGTTCAACTGTATATGCGTTTCTGTTTTAGTCTAAGCGTATCGTTTGTTTCTGTTTTAGTCTAAGCGTATCGTTTGTTTCTGGTACAGATTTTGATTAAAAATATCACGTCACGTGACAGTTTGGTTTAAAATGTGGAATTTATTATTTTTTGCTATTTCTTTCTAGTCTTTCTGTATTAGTATAGTTGTTAGTATATTGATGTTGCTATTGTACATTGATCCTTTTAAAAGTGCTCTTGGAAAACAACGCTATACAAATAAATCATTATTATTAAAAGAAAACGATTTGACAATTGTGCTTCCTCTTCTACCCTAAAGTTTTAAAGTTGTTGTTGTTTTTTTTTTTTAACTTAACGGAACTTCTGAATGTCAATCAGTAATAATAATAATACTACCAGTACTACTACCAATATACCAGTACTACTCATCGTCCATGAGATGTTCACTGCTGAAATACCTCAATTTCAGACACTGTAAAATTCTGATTTCCAGTGAGAAAAGTAGTGCCTGTATGACCCGGTGGACAGTCATACGTATTACCAAGTTTGACAGAGCAGTTATTGGAGTTTGGATTGTTAACGATGAGCAGATCGTGTGACTGTCCACCTCCAAATATGGGCCCATAGCTTGAGTTGCAGTATATAGCATACGTCCTATCCTTGATCCTCATCATGGTTGGTTTTGATGACCCATAACTTATCAGACTGAACAGAAAAGCTCCACCGTCTGCCTTCCAACTGCTGTTGCCTGTGTAAAACAGCAAGTGAAGTAAACAAACAACGCAATTATCGAAAGATTGAGCACGAGAAACTCCCCAATCAATAATCTACTGAATTAGTAATAGATAAAATAGCAGATGATGTGACACTGAGGAGGGGCGGATTTAGGTGGGGGCCCACGGGTACCCCTTATTTATGAGAAGTTTTTAATAAAGTTCTGACTTGTCAATGAAATCATAACTTTTTTAAATAAGTATTAAGGCCTGTCCAAACGAGTAAAACATCCCCGTAAAACATCGTAAAACATTGTTTTATAAAATAATCGAGCGTTTATGAGTCGAGCTTTTTTAACACGAGCCTCTGGCTCGGGAGATATGGGTAACCACTCCCTACGTTATCGACGTTAAATAAATTATTATTATTATTATTAAAACATGTTTTTTATTCGTTTGAACGTCATGTTTTAACATGTTTTACAAATGTTTTACGAAAGTTTAAACTGTGTCAAACATTCTGTAATACATCGTAAAACATTTCTTTTGTTCTCGCTTGCGTAAAACATTGCTTGTCTCGTTTGGACAGCCCGTAAAACATTGTTGTGCTGACGCATGCGCACAAGGTAGCCAACGCATGCGCACGAGTCTTGACATCCATTGTTTTATCAAACATGTGAGTTCCCATGTTTTATTCGTTTGGACGGGCCTTAATTAATATCATAAAACATTGTTTTGTAAAACATGTTTTATTCGTTTGGCCACCATGTTTTAACATGTTTGAGGAAGTTTGAACCGCCACGTTTACATGTACATTGCAAGACAACTCCCCCAAACCTACCCCCTCCCCTTGTGGGCTTTCTATCCCAGAATACATTTCGCACACAATGTAAACGTGATTCGCTCTAATGATAAGATTGATTGATCTGCCGTAGGGAACTCACGCACGACCTACACGTGCCATTTTTTTTCGTAAATTCACTACTAAAAGAATCATTTAAGCAATTTTCACGCACGTCTTTCTTGCAAATTCACGGATCACGGTTTTCTCTTTTGTTTATGAAGTGTTTTTTTCACGATTCACGCGCCATTTTTGGGCCAAATCACGCGTCACACCTTTGCTACCCTGTTATAAGGTAAATTCGATACATCGTCCCTCGGGTCTTATTTTGATGTTCGTGATAACGGGGTGTCCGCAATAGCGAGGTGTCCGTAAGGCGAGAGTTGACTGTACATACAATACCTTTACCTAACTGTTGTTGTAACTTTTTGTCAGTTTTGTAAAAATATGTGTGTGAAATAAACTTGAACTTGAACTTACAACTTTGATGACAAATCAGGGACGAATTTAGGGGAGGGGTACAGGGGCCGGGGGTGCGCCCCATCCCCCCTCAGACGACTTTGTGCCCTTTTTCTGTCATTCGTTTATTTTTTTTTTCTATGCTGGCTAGAATATCTTATTCCGATTCGATTCTCGATGCTGTCAACAGAAGAGATGAAAACAGCGTGAAAACAAATCAAAGACGTGACTGATGACATGAAAGGCACTCTTTCACGGCAGTAATGGATAGTAGCCAATAAGAAACTGTATTTGTTGATTTAATTTGACATATAAATTATCAACTGAAGAAGTATGTTTGCAAATTACAAGTGTCTTCCATTTCTTCTGTCAGAAGGCAGGAAATGCTATTTCAGAGACCCTATGTACCTCGATTTCTTTCGGGAGAGCATACCCCCACACCCATCTAGGACGGCTCGCGCCTTCGCCGCTCGTCAGTGCCACGCCCCTCCCACAATATTTTCCCCTTGTTACGGGCATGACATATCATTAAAGTATATCCGGTATCCGTTAAACGCATTTTATGCTTGATAACTAAGAAATCATAACCTTTGTATATGACATGTATATTGCTGTTTTTTGTGCGCATGCACATTACACATATAATATTGTTCGAACGGTGCCCATTCTCGTTCCCAGAGCTCCTCGGTTTCGGTCCTCTCCCTCTCTCTCTTCTGGTCGCAGCCATTTGAGGCTCGATGCTGATTGGACGAAATATAACGCATGCGTATTTCTAAACATATATCAACAAGACGCTCAATGAGCGTATACTCGGACATTATGACAAGTAGATATCTATCTTTGCTCACCAACACACACCATTGGTAGAGCAAGCCACAGCCATCTCAAAATTGACAGACGAAGAGAAGAGACTATAGACCTTTTGCATAAAGCCACTAATCATATGCAGAGCAGATACACGCTTAGCCTCACTCTGACTCAACAAAACAAAAGATCTATCCAACGATGTCATTGTTTTATTGAGTCAGAGTGAGGCTAAGCTCTAGTCATTCTTCCGTGACAATCTCCGATACTTGACCCTGTTTTTTTGATCATATACATCCAATGCAGGTTATGACAATGACAGTTGCGTGACGAGGGAGACTATTTGTCGGTGAACATAGATAAAGATCTCGTACGTATGGTTCGGATATCATCGCCCCCCGTTTTCAGCCAATCGAAACCCTGGAACAGACATTCCTGACCGATACGATCACATTCTTCGCATTCCGTGGCCTAACAAAAAAAATAATAATAAAAAGAATGCCCATTTTATAACTCGGACTTCCTCCGGAAGTGTCCGAGTAATAACAATCAAGAACAATGAGTCCACAGGTAACCCAGGTAACCGCAAAGCAAACGCCTGCGGATGGACACGGCAGATTTTTAGCCGAATTGTCGACCTTCAAAAAATTATTTTTTCCGGATAGAGTGGACAAAAAAAATGCGGCTAAAAGCTCATTTAAAAGAGAATTTATTTGAGAATGTGTGATTATTTTAAGCTATTTGAGTGTTTGGATGCTTTTGGAGCTAGCGACAGTTGTCGTAAACATTTGGTGGCCGGAGTTGCACTCCCTTTCCTAATTATACGGTATGTTCGAAACGAGTGAAATTTTCGAATCGCTCAAAACCACTCAAAAATACAATACAATACAATACAAAATACAATTTCTTGCTCAGATTTCTACACCAAAGTGTTCTTTAATTATCAGACTACTGTTGTGAAGACATTTTTTGAGAATCTCATACCCTTTGAAGGCTTTCTAAGAGCTCATTCCTGCCGACCATTCGGAAATCCAACGGTCAAACGAATATTCAACGACGTCACGGCCCACTGATTCTACGTTTGGGCTACGTTTGGGCTCATTGTTCTTATTGTTATTGATATATGTTTTCAAATACGCATGCGTTATATTTCGTCCAATCAGCATCGAGCCTCAAATGGCTGCGACCAGAGCCTTCTCGGGAGAGGACCGAAACCGAGGAGCTCTGGGAACGAGAATGAACGGTGCCCCTCTAACGCTGCACCCTCCTGCAAATCAGTATTCGAAACGACAAAGAAATGTTTAAAAAAAGCATACTTACCGTCCCATGACTGCGTGGTATATCCTCCAAATATATAATTCCCCGACTTGATCACCACAAGGGTAGGACCTTTATTGTCACAGCAAGCATGGAAGTTGGCGCTAGACCATCCGTTCACTGAAGCACGGTACAATAGACTGTAGTTGCCATCAAGTTTTCCTACAGCTTCAATAAGCCAAAGTCGCTGCTCCGGTGATAGAATCACTGACTGACTGTAACGCTCCAGCTTCTCTACAATTCCTTGTACTTGGTAGAACTTTGCCTCTTCAAGAACTTCTTCTCGGATCAGCTTGTCATCGGGTAGGATTAACTTGCCAGTCCTCAAGTAATTCAAGATGTAACGAAAACACGTGCCATCTCGGTCGATGAAATAGCTGCCATCTTCTGCTGGTTTGGTGTCAAAACGACCAGAGAACATGGCATGAAGCATTGAACCAGCATCTTTAGTCAGTGTTTGTAGACTTGTAGTGAAGACTTGACCGCCAACGTTGAGTTTGATGGTGGAAGAGAAGTGACCTTCCTCCTTCAACGTGTCTTCTATATAATTGCTTGTACTTGGTAGAACGTCGCTTCCTCCATGGCCAGAAATTCCGGACATCCTGATCGGCAGCCAGTCAGCTATAATTTTTACAAAGAAATGTATATGTTTGTTCAAACCATAGCAAATATAATCGTACCCGTTCAATATTTCTAATTTTCCCAGGTAGATATAGTTTCTTCGATATCATTTTAACGTATATGAAGACAAATAACATTCAAAAATCAAGTTCCTTACCTTTCCTTTTATTCAGTTTTTCTATAATACTACAATTCTCACGCAAAGCGACATACATGATCACCAAATCATTGACAAATTGGTCATCAATCTGTTCAACCGATGTGAGTCTTGGCCGAATTGCAAGATAATCCATTGCTCCATCAAATTTTCCCAGGTGGGTTCGTATAATACACATATTAGTTCTTCTAGATCCATTAAATTAAACTGGTTTACTGCTCTATAAACCTTTCCTTTTTGACTTCAAACTTTACACTTTTTGGGAGTTGTAATAGAGTCATCTTGTGAAGTAATGAACCTTGAAACTTGGACATTTTAACCGAACTGCTGCATGTTTGGCATCAAACTAAAGCTCAGACATCCATCTTAATCTTTCATTTGCAACGAAAATACGTGCCATCTCGGTCGATGAAATAGCTGCCATCTTCTGCTGGTTTGGTTTCAAAACTACCAGAGAACATGGCATGAAGCATTGATCCAGCATCTTTGGTCAGTGTTTGTAGACTTGTAGTGAAGACTTGACCGCCAACGTTGAGTTTGATGGTGGAAGAGAAGTGAACGTGCTTTAACTTCTTGGCCACTGAATCGAACGCTTCCTTCTCTTGGCTAACTCGCTGTGCCTTTTCCTCTAAGACGCTTATACTTTGTCCATAAGGGAGGCGAGCTTCTTCAAAGGTTTGATCACTGGGAATTGATGTTTCTTTATTACTGGCGGACTCAGCGTCAACAGTAGATTCCTTAGTTTTGTCGTTCGACATGGTTCAGGTTTGTAGCCTGCGAATACAGTCGCTTTATTTCGCTCGCCGCAGGGGTCTTTTGTGACCTCCAACGTTTGTGTCGTATTTTTCTTCGAATCTTCAGTTTCCATGAAATACCGGAAGTGAGGGAAAGTATTGTCGAGTGGGTACGTATAATAATCCCGGTGGGCTTATAATCGGGGTGGGGGATGAATGGGGGGGGGGGGGTGGGGGGGGGGGGGTGGGGGGGGGGGGGGGGGTGGGGGGGGGTGTGGGGGGCG
>JAUJYZ010000208.1:0-90000 GCA_033675265.1 Actinostola sp. cb2023
TGAGCGGCGCCGCTGCGCCCGGGAAAAAACTAGGGGGGTATGGTCTTTAGAGATCTGGAGTTGTTTTATTAACACAAAAACTGAAAAATCAATTTTCAGTACATTTTGGTTTTATCGACCAGGAAGGCTTCACATACTTCAGTCGATTGAAATCCCTCTCAGAATAGGGCGCATGCATGGCCAGTATGCGAGGTCAGAGCGGCGCCTCATCAGACATGGTAGACCTGGAATTGGTCTATGGAGCCTCTTCATTAGAGAGAAGGATCGCTCAGCTTCTGCAACTAAGTTAGATGCAGTTGTACATGCTATCACTAGAAGGCAGTAGTAGAGTCTGGAGCGAATCGTCATCACATTGGCCGACTAAGCGCTTGTTAGAAGGTTGTCCTTGAACTTCATTACTTGCAGCCACTCACAAAGCCTGCCATTCTTATCCAGCTCAATCCTCAGAGATTTGGAGAAATGAAAGGGTATCCATGGGGGGGGGGGGGGTGTGGAGGATGAAACCCCCAGAACACCTTCCCCATGGAATATTTGACGCTTACATAGAAGACATTGTCATGATAACAATAATTAGGGTGATAGGAACTTTTAATTAATACTTTGTTCAAGAAGCGCTCTGAGCTAGAATAGCCAAAAAGTCTATATGAAATAAGAAAAAGTTTCTGCGCAGTTTTAAAATGTCATTAATTTGCACCAGGGTGTTTTTGTATAATAAAAATGATTGCCTCCCTTGACGTCACTTCATTTACATTTGGATTGTAAATGAAATGTAAAAGATTTCAACATCCTCATAACAGAACTCACAGATGGCAAAGCTCGAACTCAGAAAGTATCACATCCTGAAGTACTCACCTTACATAGAATAAACTTTCATGATAAAAAATATTGGTTTGATAGGCACTTATATAAGAGAGAGTCGTCAGATCAGAAATACCATCTTGAAAACCGTTGAGGAATCGAGCCGTTTTCTATGTGGTGATTATTGGCCCAATTGAAGATAAATAAAAAGTACTTGTTCTGTAAACTGGCCCCTGGGTCATCGTTCTCGTCTCCACGTTTAAACTCCATTTATAGATTATTTTTTCGTATGAGTGCGGAAAACCACTGGTACGGAGAGTTACGGTCACGGTACCGGAATCGAAGTTAATCTACCATTAACCACTCTATATTTGTTACCAGCACGCAAAACTTATTGCTGAACACTCAGAATTGCTTGTCACAATTAAAGAGCACGGTCGCCGCACGAGCAAGAATCGACCGTAACTATTTACCACTCCTACGAAAACGACTCTATTGTTGTCAGTCTTGTAGATAATATTGGCATTGGCCAAAAAGAAGAGAACATGGAAAAAAATAAGGAAGGGAAAGGACCGTGGCAAAGAGAAAGGAAAAGAATGATAGCTTTTACAAAATATCCATTTGGATACAATCCACATTCCTATAACTTCGGAGTAGACGCAGGAGATAATTGCGCGTGCCCCAAAGCTGAACAGGCATATCGTAGAGCTTTGGAACAAGGCAACTGTGTGCAGTATTTCGTGGACGTTAAATGATTATTGGCGAGAAAGAGTTGGCAAAAACTAGCCTACGAAGGCTCTTGTGGTCTGCCGTTTAATGATGACGAACCAAGTACCGTAGGGGTAGATGTGTGTGTCTCTCCCTGTTCGCTTGATATTGATCAATGTCATGATCAAGAATTGGAAACGCAAAGAAGATGACCAATTACTGGGTGACGCTGTTATCCCGCGCATGCTCGCCATGGATCTAAAATCATCAAAGAAATGAAATACCTATGAAGGTTAACTACAGTGCTTGAAGATCCATTTCTGGCGGTCCAATCTGTTCTCAATGATTAGTGCAAAATAATGACATAGGGCTCAGCATTTGATAGCTAGCCAGGGGAAAATCCAGAGGACCTTCAATACAGGGACTTCACCAATTTGAATAAATGAGACCACCCTCTAGGGAAATTCACCCCGATTCTTAAATCATGTATAGTTTAAAGCATCTCGAGAATTCCTGATAAGGAAGTCCAAATGTAGTCTGAAGAAATTTCCTATTTTAATTAAAATTAACCACGCCTACTTCCAGTCTGGCCCTGTAGCTTAGTTGGTACAGCGGTGAACATTATTAAAATTCTGATTTCTAATATACAGGAGTAAAGAGAGTCATGACAACATTTGGAAGATAGGACAATCGACCATGGAGGGGAGATGGAGGGAGAATACAAGAATCAACAGAATCGCATCAAATGAGGGAATCAAGAAACAAAATTGAGGTGCCACCACCTTCTCTTCCTGAGAATGTAATTCACACTGTAGTAGAATCCAAGCAGAAAAACGCGGTTGTGTCCCCAGATGGAACTACCGAGATGTTGATTAAGTTTCTTGCTGCAAGCCGAACATTTGGATGAAACAATACAGACAAAGAAGCATTGGTCGCAGTTGGGATTTTGCGGCCACAGCCATACTACGCATCGCATCAGTGTCATGTCTCAACAAGGCAGTTTGTTCTTGTTTACGACCTTCAGCAAAGATATGGATGCCAAGGCAGCACCTCGTGTCGTCAAGGCATAATGGAGATATACTAGATCCATCGAGAACATTACCATCTTTGTGTTTACCTGTATTTGATATTATATGGTAGAACACCTTTGGTGAGGCTTAGCCATGCACTGAGTTGAGAAAAATGAATATGAGAGCTAATAGCCTGTAGTAGTTGACTACCACTTGTGGTGGGGCTGGTGGTGCTGAGAACAGAGAGATAATACAACAGTACTATGTTAGTTACCAGTCAAGTTTTAAGCAACTTGTTGTTGCACAACTTGAGCAGTGACTTCAATGGTGGTTTTATTGAGCGTGTTTTCACTGTAACCATTTAGCAATGCATTATTGAGAAAGCTGTATATATATGTGTATTCAGATAATCAAATCAAAACACTACATATTTATTTCTGTGTTGCCTTGCTTGCTTGTCATCAAAGGAAAAGGAAAAGAGAACGGGAGAGCGCATAGATTTTTAATAACTCTCAAGTAACAATCACCCCAAAATTGCACTGAAGTTTGAACATATTCAAATAGGTGGTGACTTCAGTGCAATGTGACACTAGTTTACATGTACACAATTTGGATTTGCTATAAAATTGCCATGGAAATCACTGCTCATTAAAAATTGCAAGTGTAAACAGGGCTTAAAAATGCACAGCACAAATCTAGCTAAGCTTAGTCATGGGCCAGGGCTTTCGTTGGGGATTGAGAAAGAAAAAGGGGCAAAATATGGATAGAAGACTGCTTGCCATGAAGCAGCAGAAGAGGTTGTGGAGAGGAGCTCAAATTCAATCTGATTACAAACTGGATTCTATAGATTGAACAGAAAGAAGAGTCAGTGTCTACCTGCTAACTATACAGATTGTCCATTGTTCAAGCAATAGAATAGAGTTGGTTGCTTCTGTAGGTTGGACCATCACATCAATGAATACTGGATCAGTACTCTGCCAATGTAGCTCCATTAACTGTATCCACGAAAGTGCCTCTTTACACTACATGAGAAATCAAAACAATACTAATAAATGAATACAAAATAACAGAATAGTTTTCAAAGTGACACAATGCCTCTTGTGCTTGCGCTTATGCTTGCATCAGGCCTGTTTTCACAGTGACAAAAGGCCTCTTGCACTTGCGCTTATGCTTGCATCAGGCCTGTTTTCACAGTGACAAAAGGCCTCTTGTACTTGCACTTATGCTTGCATCAGGCCTGCTTCAGAGTGACAAAAGGCTTCTTGTACTTGCACTTATGCTTGCATCAGGCCTGCTTCAGAGTGACAAAAGGCTTCTTGTGCAAGCTTGTACAGTTTATGCTTGTGTCAGGCCCATTTTCAAAGTCACACAAGGCGTATTGTGCTTGTGTGGGAATAACAGAATATTCTTTAAATATTATATACTAATGCATGTACACTGTAGCTACATGTAGCTGGTAAATATAGGGGACAACTGACAACAGGAACAACGTTCAGTGATCTCTGATCAAAGTATAAATTCTCCTCTAGATAGAATATTTGAGTTCCATTACGAGAATCTAAATTTTGATCCCAAGTCTCTAACACTGTACAGTTCTAACACGGAACCCAGTTGAACTACCTCTTTCTCTTGGTCATCACAAACATGATTTGCACATCCCTTTAAGGCAGCACAATGCTTTCCTTCAATCCTTCCTTTATCAGACTGCTGAGGGGTGCG
The DNA here is from genome assembly GCA_033675265.1 of Actinostola sp. cb2023. Taxonomy (NCBI): domain Eukaryota; kingdom Metazoa; phylum Cnidaria; class Anthozoa; order Actiniaria; family Actinostolidae; genus Actinostola; species Actinostola sp. cb2023. Next base: position 4,236 of record JAUJYZ010000208.1, read on the forward strand.
TCCCTCCAGAACAAGCATGCCAACTTGCACAAAGAATTCCTTGGGATGTAGTTCACACTCCATTTCACCTTCTACTTCTACTGTACTTGGAACTGTGTGGAAAATAGCAAAATACAACTTATAGATCTAGACTAAAATAAACTGGGAATGTAGCAGGGACTTCAGTCGCCAGTACGGTTGGTAAACCGGACCACTTTTCGAATCAAACAGTTTCAATTTATTTACATTTTTAATTATTCGGAAATTTTTATGAAAAACAAAGTTTGAAAACCGGACCACTCAAAAACTGACCGGACCACTCAAAGACTGGTGGCTATATGGCCCTGTGTAGCTGTGTCTATATGCAGGAATCAGCAAATAATGAATCTGTTCATCACTGACAAAACATTATATTGTCCAATAATAATTGTTAATCAGTTGCATTGAATACACATGTATATACAGCAATTTCAAAAAATGTTGAAAACTGAATACTGCATACTGAATAGTGCATTCCTAGTGCGGGCCTCGTTATTTTGAAATAAAAAGTAAATATACAGCGATTTTTCGCGATATGGAGCTAGTATATTGTTTCTGATGGAATACACAAAAAATAAACTTAATTATTATTATTTATATTACTTTAGACAATAAAACACAAGTCCCATAATGCATTTCGGTCTTGGAATACACTATTTTTTTGAAATAATTTGCTGTATACATGCATTGAATTTACTTCTCATTTCAGATACTCACAGACTAATAATAATAATAATAATAATAATAATAATAATAATAATAATAATAATAATAATAATAATAATAATAATAATAATAACAATAATTTATTAGTAAAGTTTTGGTAAAACATTTAAAATAGGAAAACAAATGCTAACAGCTACTTTGTTAGCATTTGTTTTCCTATTTAAATAATTTATTATTATTATTATTATTTAGTATAATTTAGACTTGAATATAGAGTATTTTTTTATCCTGAATTTCGTCTTTTCTCTGATATTCAAGTCTAAAATTATACTAAAACAATTATTCACCTCGAGCTCAGTGATTATGGTGAATATTCACCGATAATCACTTCGCCTTTGGCAAATAATAATTATTGTTAAATATCAAACTATGATTGAAGGAGAAAAGAAGATTGGATACATGTCCATGTATGGACATCATACTTGTATGGCTCAATTGAACACTACAACGTTATTTTAACTACTACCATAAATCATGACAATGCCAGAGCACACAGATATTTTAATCTTTTTAATAACTGTTTTGTCTAAGAGATCTTTTAAAATCTCTTAATTGAAATGCTTTGGATGTCACAGTGATCACAATCACGTCCAGACAGTCCTTGAAATGATTAGATCAATTCCAGCAACTGTTTGGCTACATAAACATTTAATATTATATTAGAAAAATACCATGTTAGTTAGCACCTCTCACACACAAGTATACCCTCTTCAATGACCATTAACACAAACCACAATTATATCAAATTGTTTGAATGCCATTAGAAATGCAAATTCATTCAATTGAATCACAACATGCCAGCTGAGTCATCTTTTTTTTTGTTTCATTTAAATTGTATTTCTACATCACCGAGTCAATACATTTTGTTCCCACTAACTTACATGTGAAACTACAATAATATAGATGGCTGTTGTGATGTGCTATTTAAAACTCAGCTTGCCTGCATTAACAATGACAACACAAGACAACACATGCTCAAGTGTTAACGGCATGATGCCCATGTGCACAGTGCTACATTGGACTGTAATACTGGTCCAAAATACACATGATTTGAACCTTCTCTGACGTATTATACACACTTGACATATCTAAGATCTAAGATAAAAATAATAAAGAGAGCAGGATATAACACATCAGACAGATTTTCTACACTCCTGAATAAAAATAAATTAAGGCTTATAGAATTGCATGTAAGTTACATTGGTTCACACAAAGGCCTTTTGGAATAAATTGCAGTATAGAATAATTATTAGAATCTGCGTGATATATGTTAATTACAATAAATAATAATTTTGAAAGTTTATAAGACATAATCATTTCTATACATACAACACATTATGTAAAGCCGGCCTGTGATTATTTTTTTCAAAATATTATACATAAATTTGTGAACATGCAATTTCCAAAGTGAATTTAGAGCCTATAGAAATGAACTAGAAAATAAACGTTAAACTACTGTTCAGTTCATGAAGTCTTATATAAAATTTCGACCTCCAAATAAAGGAAGAAAAATAAATATAAGCTAAAACATATCTTTCTTTGTGTTGCTCGATATGACACGCCATAACTTAACGCCATAAACTGCTGCCTCTACATAATAAATGAGACTTCTACTTCTACAAACCAAGTAAACACAACAAACATACACTATCCTAAAGAGGAAAATAGTCAAAGAAACAGAATCGATGCCATCTCCTTCACACAAGACAAGAAGACATTTTCATGTTCAAATTTTGATGAGAAATTTTTCCAGTTCAAACCATTTGGCAAAACCAGGAGCGTTCTTTATTACAAAAGCGTCTCAAAACTGGCTTGAATGACAGGCACAAAGCCAGAAAATCGCATTGAAATGGGAAGAGAAAATAAAGACTAAACGGCAGAAAGAATTCAAGCAAGAACTGTGTCAGTTTCATCATGCAGTCGATGCATGTTCACTCCTAAAACACGAGCAATTCAAGTCTATTTTACCTTCTAGTGGCTTCATCCTCCTCTTAATACAACCCAGAGATTTAGTGACGACCTAGAGATCGATAACGATTCCCTAGTGGTAAGGAAAGTGCAATTTCTCGACGATCGACGAACAAATTCAGTTGATTTCCCGAACTTTTTTTGTCGCTATTTGGAGCCAACAAAACATTACTTGTGAATCTAAGCGCTCTGATTGGTCCAAATTGGTCATTAATTTTTTATTAGCAATAACAATCACGTGCCGGAAGTGAATTGTGCACCATGACATTTCCGGTTTGAAAGCACGTACCGGCACAGGTAGCCCAAGCAAAAATATTTCATAAGTTCTAAAAAATGTTGAAAACAAAAAGTCAGTCAAAATTCAAGTAAAACTTATAAATATAACTCGGTCATGGTCTCTTAAAAAAACAGACGCTTTTTAAAACAAGCGTTCACTCGTGCCCTGGTGCGATTGAGCCGTGGGATGCACTGCAGCATGAACAAGATTTGTGAAGAAAGAGTTCGACTGTTGATAAAGATCAGCTTTTAGTGGTCTCGTTCCCAGTCCCACTCGATTGCAGATTGTGCTTAGTCATCATAGCTGTATTTACGACTTAAACATTTCTCAAGTTTAGATCTGAGATAATGATTATAGTGATCAAATCAGTGTTTGGTTACTTGTTGGGTGACTCGGTAGAACATGCAGAATTTGGAATCGCCCGGCACTCGACAACATACTACCGCCCAGCTCAGAATTTGTATAAACGGCTGGTTACGACGGCTACAGTGCTAGCAAAATCGGGGGGAAAAATTATTAGATTTTGGGGAACTATTTTAGAAAGTGCACATTCCCAGTCTCGCTCCATTGCAGATTCGCCACGTGAACAAAAATAAACTAGACGCTCTTCTAGCGTGAAGTCGGGCTTCTAAATGAAATGTAACCTATTTGAACTAAATATACATATCTTATAGTGCGATTGAAACAGTTTTTGGTTGCTCGTCGTTGCGTGACTCGAGCTCGATAGAACATGCTTTCCTTGCAATTTCAGTACTGCGAACTTTACAGTATATCAGTAAAAACGTTAATTGTTTCAATCTAAATTTAGACTTATAGACGACAAAAGACTTATATGTTGGCCCCTTGACCTCCGGTGCTTTCCCTGATTGGTTTGTGCTTTCTAATCTTTCTTGGCCAGACTTCATGTCTCCTTCGGCCGGCACAGGGCGCATGCGCTGGATTTGAGGTCAACGACGACGACGACAAAGAAAGCTTCTCATTTTTAAAGTCGGAGCTTCCACAGGAAGCCCGACTAATAAAACACGCATCACGGCCCGAGATATTTGCGAACTGAAACAGAGACAATGGAAGCTTAGAAACCCATTATCAGTTATACAAAATGGAAGATAAACTGTTGCAGAATCAATATTTTGTTAACATATATACATGTATATGCCAACTTGGTGCGTAACGCGGCGATGGACAATAACGAGATTGTCTGCTGGTTGGTGCACTGCCGGTCTTGGTGCGCAACGCGGCGATGGACAATAACGAGATTGTCTGCTGGTTGGTGCACTGCCGGTCTTGGTGCGTAACGCGGCGATGGACAATAACGAGATTGTCTGCTGGTTGGTGCACTGCCGGTCTTGATGCGTAACGCGGCGATGGACAATAACGAGATTGTCTGCGCTGCATGGGTGGAGCTCTGCCGGTCTTGGTGAGCAACGAGGTGATGGACAATAACGAGATTGTCTGCTGGTTGGTGCACTGCCGGTCTTGGTGCGCAACGCGGCGATCGACAATAACGAGATTGTCTGCTGGTTGGTTCACTGCCGGTCTTGGTGCGCAACGCGGCGATGGACAATAACGAGATTGTCTGCTGGTTGGTGCACTGCCGGTCTTGGTGCGTAACGTGGCGATGGACAATAACGAGATTGTCTGCTGGTTGGTGCACTGCCGGTCTTGATGCGTAACGCGGCGATGGACAATAACGAGATTGTCTGCGCTGCATGGGTGGAGCTCTGCCGGTCTTGGTGAGCAACGAGGTGATGGACAATAACGAGATTGTCTGCTGGTTGGTGCACTGCCGGTCTTGGTGCGCAACGCGGCGATCGACAATAACGAGATTGTCTGCTGGTTGGTGCACTGCCGGTCTTGGTGCGCAACGCGGCGATGGACAATAACGAGATTGTCTGCTGGTTGGTGCACTGCCGGTCTTGGTGCGTAACGTGGCGATGGACAATAACGAGATTGTCTGCTGGTTGGTGCACTGCCGGTCTTGGTGCGTAACGCGGTGATGGACAATAACGAGATTGTCTGCTGGTTGGTGCACTGCCGATCTTGGTGCGCAACGCGGCGATGGACAATAACGAGATTGTCTGTTGGTTGGTGCACTGCCGGTCTTGGTGCGTAACGTGGCGATGGACAATAACGAGATTGTCTGCTGGTTGGTGCACTGCCGGTCTTGGTGCGTAACGTGGCGATGGACAATAACGAGATTATCTGCTGGTTGGTGCACTGCCGGTCTTGGTGCGTAACGTGGCGATGGACAATAACGAGATTGTCTGCTGGTTGGTGCACTGCCGGTCTTGGTGCGTAACGTGGCGATGGACAATAACGAGATTGTCTGCTGGTTGGTGCACTGCCGGTCTTGGTGCGTAACGTGGCGATGGACAATAACGAGATTGTCTGCTGGTTGGTGCACTGCCGGTCTTGGTGCGTAACGCGGCGATGAACAATAACGAGATTGTCTGCTGCATGGTTGGAGCTCTGCCGGTCTTGGTGCGCAACGTGGCGATGGACAATAACGAGATTGTCTGCGCTGCATGGGTGGTGCTCTGCCGGTCTTGGTGCGCAACGCGGCGATGGACAATAACGAGATTGTCTGCTGCCTTGGTGCACTGCCGGTCTTGGTGCGTAACGTGGGGATGGACAATAACGAGATTGTCTGCGCTGCATGGGTGGAGCTCTGCCGGTCTTGGTGCGCAACGCGACGATGGACAATAACGAGATTGTCTGCTGGTTGGTGCACTGCCGGTCTTGGTGCGTAACGTGGCGATGGACAATAACGAGATTGTCTGCGCTGCATGGGTGGAGCTCTGCCGGTCTTGGTGCGCAACGCGGCGATGGACAATAACGAGATTGTCTGCTGCCTTGGTGCACTGCCGGTCTTGGTGCGTAACGTGGCGATGGACAATAACGAGATTGTCTGCGCTGCATGGGTGGAGCTCTGCCGGTCTTGGTGCGCAACGCGGCGATGGACAATAACGAGATTGTCTGCTGGTTGGTGCACTGCCGGTCTTGGTGCGTAACGCGGCGATGGACAATAACGAGATTGTCTGCTGGTTGGTGCACTGCCGGTCTTGGTGCGTAACGCGGCGATGGACAATAACGAGATAGTCTGCTGGTTGGTGCACTGCCGGTCTTGGTGCGTAACGCGGCGATGGACAATAACGAGATTGTCTGCTGCATGGGTGGAGCTCTGCCGGTCTTGGTGCGCAACGTGGCGATGGACAATAACGAGATTGTCTGCGCTGCATGGGTGGAGCTCTGCCGGTCTTGGTGCGCAACGCGGCGATGGACAATAACGAGATTGTCTGCGCTGCATGGGTGGAGCTCTGCCGGTCTTGGTGCGCAACGTGGCGATGGACAATAACGAGATTGTCTGCTGCTGCATGCCGGTCTTGGAGCTCTGCCGGTCTTGGTGCGCAACGCGGCGATGGACAATAACGAGATTGTCTGCTGGTTGGTGCACTGCCGGTCTTGGTGCGTAACGTGGCGATGGACAATAACGAGATTGTCTGCTGCTGCATGGTGGAGCTCTGCCGGTCTTGGTGCGCAACGCGGCGATGGACATAACGAGATTGTCTGCTGCCTTGGTGCACTGCCGGTCTGGCGATGGTTGAGATTGTCACTGCATGGTGGAGCTCTGCCGTCTTGGTGCGTAACGTGGCGATGGACAATAACGAGATTGTCTGCGCTGCATGGGTGGAGCTCTGCCGGTCTTGGTGCGCAACGCGGCGATGGACAATAACGAGATTGTTGTCTGCTGGTTGGTGCACTGCCGGTCTTGGTGCGTAACGTGGCGATGGACAATAACGAGATTGTCTGCGCTGCATGGTTGGAGCTCTGCCGGTCTTGGTGCGCAACGCGGCGATGGACAATAACGAGATTGTCTGCATGGTTGGAGCTCTGCCGGTCTTGGTGCGCAACGCGGCGATGGACAATAACGAGATTGTCTGCTGTTGGTGGAACTGCCGGTCTTGGTGCGCAACGCGGCGATGGACAATAACGAGATTGTCTGCTGCTGGGTGGAGCACTGCCGGTCTTGGTGCGCAACGCGGCGATGGACAATAACGAGATTGTCTGCTGGTTGGTGCACTGCCGGTCTTGGTGCGTAACGCGGCGATGGACAATAACGAGATTGTCTGCTGGTTGGGTGGTGCACTGCCGGTCTTGGTGCGCAACGCGGCGATGGACAATAACGAGATTGTCTGCTGGTTGGTGCACTGCCGGTCTTGGTGCGTAACGCGGCGATGGACAATAACGAGATTGTCTGCTGGTTGGTGCACTGCCGGTCTTGGTGCGCAACGCGGCGATGGACAATAACGAGATTGTCTGCCGGTCTTGGTGCGCAACGCGGCTGACAATAACGGTCTTGGTGTGTCTTGGTGCGTAACGCGGCGATGGACAATAACGAGATTGTCTGCTGGTTGGTGCACTGCCGGTCTTGGTGCGCAACGCGGCGATGGACAATAACGAGATTGTCTGCTGCTGGTTGGTGCACTGCCGGTCTTGGTGCGCAACGCGGCGGCGATGGACAATAACGAGATTGTGCGCAACGCGGCGATGGACAATAACGAGATTGTGCTGGTTGGAAGCTGCGCTGCGCAGGACTGGGTGGTGCGCAACGCGGCGATGGACAATAACCGGTCTTGGTGCACTGCCGGTCTTGGTGCGCAACGCGGCGATGGACAATAACGAGATTGTCTGCTGGTTGGTGCACTGCCGGTCTTGGTGCGTAACGCGGCGATGGACAATAACGAGACTTGTCTTGGCTGCTGCGATGGACAATAACGAGATTGTCTGCGCTGCATGGTCTGCTCTGCCGGTCTTGGTGCGCAACGCGGCGATGGACAATAACGAGATTGTCTGCTCTGCTGGTTGGTGCACTGCCGGTCTTGGTGCGTAACGTGGCGATGGACAATAAACGAGATTGTCTGCTGGTTGGCGCACTGCCGGTCTTGGTGCGTAACGCGGCGATGGACAATAACGAGATTGTCTGCTGGTTGGTGCACTGCCGGTCTGCCGGGTGCGTAACGCGGCGATGGACAATAACGAGAACGTGATGGACAATAACGAGATTGTCTGCTGCATGGTTGGAGCTCTGCCGGTCTTGGTGCGCAACGTGGCGATGGACAATAACGAGATTGTCTGCTGCATGGTTGGAGCTCTGCCGGTCTTGGTGCGCAACGTGGCGATGGACAATAACGAGATTGTCTGCTGCTGCATGGTGTGAGCTCTGCCGGTCTTGGTGCGCAACGTGGCGATGGACAATAACGAGATTGTCTGCGCTGCATGGGTGGAGCTCTGCCGGTCTTGGTGCGCAACGCGGCGATGGACAATAACGAGATTGTCTGCTGGTTGGTGCACTGCCGGTCTTGGTGCGTAACGCGGCGATGGACAATAACGAGATTGTCTGCTGCATGTTGGTGCACTGCCGGTCTTGGTGCGTAACGCGGCGATGGACAATAACGAGATTGTCTGTCTGCTGCAGCTCTGCCGGTCTTGGTGCGCAACGCGGCTGCCGGTCTTGGTGCGTAACGCGGCGATGGACAATAACGAGATTGTCTGCGCTGCTGGTTGGTGCACTGCCGGTCTTGGTGCGTAACGCGGCGATGGACAATAACGAGATTGTCTGCTGCATGGTTGGAGCTCTGCCGGTCTTGGTGCGCAACGTGGCGATGGACAATAACGAGATTGTCTGCGCTGCATGGGTGGAGCTCTGCCGGTCTTGGTGCGCAACGCGGCGATGGACAATAACGAGATTGTCTGCTGGTTGGTGCACTGCCGGTCTTGGTGCGTAACGCGGCGATGGACAATAACGAGATTGTCTGCTGGTTGGTGCACTGCCGGTCTTGGTGCGTAACGCGGCGATGGACAATAACGAGATTGTCTGCTGCATGGTTGGAGCTCTGCCGGTCTTGCCGGGTGCGCAACGTGGCGATGGACAATAACGAGATTGTCTGCGCTGCATGGGTGGAGCTCTGCCGGTCTTGGTGCGCAACGCGGCGATGGACAATAACGAGATTGTCTGCTGCATGGTTGGAGCTCTGCCGGACTTGGTGCGCAACGTGGCGATGGACAATAACGAGATTGTCTGCGCTGCATGGGTGGAGCTCTGCCGGTCTTGGTGCGCAACGCGACGATGGACAATAACGAGATTCTCTGCTGCCTTGGTGCACTGCCGGTCTTGGTGCTTAACGTGGCGATGGACAATAACGAGATTGTCTGCGCTGCATGGGTGGAGTTCTGCCGGTCTTGGTGCGCAACGCGGCGATGGACAATAACAAGATTGTCTGCTGGTTGGTGCACTGCCGGTCTTGGTGCGTAACGTGGCGATGGACAATAACGAGATTGTCTGCGCTGCATGGGTGGAGCTCTGCCGGTCTTGGTGCGCAACGCGGCGATGGACAATAACGAGATTGTCTGCTGCCTTGGTGCACTGCCGGTCTTGGTGCGTAACGTGGCGATGGACAATAACGAGATTGTCTGCGCTGCATGGGTGGAGCTCGGCCGGTCTTGGTGCGCAACGCGGCGATGGACAATAACGAGATTGTCTGCTGGTTGGTGCACTGCCGGTCTTGGTGCGCAACGCGGCGATGGACAATAACGAGATTGTCTGCTGGTTGGTGCACTGCCGGTCTTGGTGCGTAACGCGGCGATGGACAATAACGAGATAGTCTGCTGGTTGGTGCACTGCCGGTCTTGGTGCGTAACGCGGCGATGGACAATAACGAGATTGTCTGCTGCATGGTTGGAGCTCTGCCGGTCTTGGTGCGCAACGTGGCGATGGACAATAACGAGATTGTCTGCTGCATTGTTGGAGCTCTGCCGGTCTTGGTGCGCAACGCGGCGATGGACAATAACGAGATTGTCTGCTGCTGGTTGGTGCACTGCCGGTCTTGGTGCGTAACGTGGCGATGGACAATAACGAGATTGTCTGCGCTGCATGGGTGGAGCTCTGCCGGTCTTGGTGCGCAACGCGGCGATGGACAATAACGAGATTGTCTGCTGCCTTGGTGCACTGCCGGTCTTGGTGCGTAACGTGGCGATGGACAATAACGAGATTGTCTGCGCTGCATGGGTGGAGCTCTGCCGGTCTTGGTGCGCAACGCGGCGATGGACAATAACGAGATTGTCTGCTGGTTGGTGCACTGCCGGTCTTGGTGCGTAACGCGGCGATGGACAATAACGAGATTGTCTGCTGGTTGGTGCACTGCCGGTCTTGGTGCGTAACGCGGCGATGGACAATAACGAGATTGTCTGCTGCATGGTTGGAGCTCTGCCGGTCTTGGTGCGCAACGTGGCGATGGACAATAACGAGATTGTCTGCGCTGCATGGGTGGAGCTCTGCCGGTCTTGGTGCGCAACGCGGCGATGGACAATAACGAGATTGTCTGCTGCATGGTTGGAGCTCTGCCGGACTTGGTGCGCAACGTGGCGATGGACAATAACGAGATTGTCTGCGCTGCATGGGTGGAGCTCTGCCGGTCTTGGTGCGCAACGAGACGATGGACAATAACGAGATTCTCTGCTGCCTTGGTGCACTGCCGGTCTTGGTGCTTAACGTGGCGATGGACAATAACGAGATTGTCTGCGCTGCATGGGTGGAGTTCTGCCGGTCTTGGTGCGCAACGCGGCGATGGACAATAACAAGATTGTCTGCTGGTTGGTGCACTGCCGGTCTTGGTGCGTAACGTGGCGATGGACAATAACGAGATTGTCTGCGCTGCATGGGTGGAGCTCTGCCGGTCTTGGTGCGCAACGCGGCGATGGACAATAACGAGATTGTCTGCTGCCTTGGTGCACTGCCGGTCTTGGTGCGTAACGTGGCGATGGACAATAACGAGATTGTCTGCGCTGCATGGGTGGAGCTCTGCCGGTCTTGGTGCGCAACGCGGCGATGGACAATAACGAGATTGTCTGCTGGTTGGTGCACTGCCGGTCTTGGTGCGCAACGTGGCGATGGACAATAACGGCGATTGTCTGGCAATAACGGTCTTGCTGGTTGGTGCAACTGCCGGTCTTGGTGCGTAACGCGGCGATGGACAATAACGAGATTGTCTGCTGGTTGGTGCACTGCCGGTCTTGGTGCGTAACGCGGCGATGGACAATAACGAGATTGTCTGCTGCATGGTTGGAGCTCTGCCGGTCTTGGTGCGCAACGCGGCGATGGACAATAACGAGATTGTCTGCTGCATTGTTGCTGCCGGGTGAGCTCTGCCGGTCTTGGTGCGCAACGTGGCAATAACGAGATGCACTGCCGGTCTTGGTGCGTAACGCGGCGATGGACAATAACGGTTGTCTGCTGCAAGCTCTGCCGGTCTTGGTGCGCAACGTGGCGATGGACAATAACGAGATTGTCTGCTGCATGGGTGGAGCTCTGCCGGTCTTGGTGCGCAACGTGGCGATGGACAATAACGAGATTGTCTGCTGCTGCATGGGTGGAGCGATGGACTGCCGGTCTTGGTGCGCAACGCGGCGATGGACAATAACGAGATTGTCTGCTGGTTGGTGCACTGCCGGTCTTGGTGCGTAACGCGGCGATGGACAATAACGAGATAGTCTGCTGGTTGGTGCACTGCCGGTCTTGGTGCGTAACGCGGCGATGGACAATAACGAGATTGTCTGCTGCATGGTTGGAGCTCTGCCGGTCTTGGTGCGTAACGCGGCGATGGACAATAACGAGATAGTCTGCTGGTTGGTGCACTGCCGGTCTTGGTGCGTAACGCGGCGATGGACAATAACGAGATTGTCTGCTGCATGGTTGGAGCTCTGCCGGTCTTGGTGCGCAACGTGGCGATGGACAATAACGAGATTGTCTGCGCTGCATGGGTGGAGCTCTGCCGGTCTTGGTGCGCAACGCGGCGATGGACAATAACGAGATTGTCTGCTGCTGGTTGGTGCACTGCCGGTCTTGGTGCGTAACGCGGTGATGGACAATAACGAGATTGTCTGCTGGTTGGTGCACTGCCGGTCTTGGTGCGCAACGCGGCGATGGACAATAACGAGATTGTCTGCTGGTTGGTGCACTGCCGGTCTTGGTGCGCAACGCGGCGATGGACAATAACGAGATTGTCTGCTGGTTGGTGCACTGCCGGTCTTGGTGCGTAACGCGGCGATGGACAATAACGAGATTGTCTGCTGGTTGGTGCACTGCCGGTCTTGGTGCGCAACGCGGCGATGGACAATAACGAGATTGTCTCTGCTGGTTGGTGCACTGCCGGTCTTGGTGCGTAACGTGGCGATGGACATTAACGAGATTGTCTGCTGGTTGGTGCACTGCCGGTCTTGGTGCGCAACGCGGCGATGGACAATAACGAGATTGTCTGCTGGTTGGTGCACTGCCGGTCTTGGTGCGTAACGCGGCGATGGACAATAACGAGATTGTCTGCTGGTTGGTGCACTGCCGGTCTTGGTGCGTAACGCGGCGATGGACAATAACGAGATAGTCTGCTGGTTGGTGCACTGCCGGTCTTGGTGCGTAACGCGGCGATGGACAATAACGAGATTGTCTGCTGCATGGTTGGAGCTCTGCCGGTCTTGGTGCGTAACGCGGCGATGGACAATAACGAGATAGTCTGCTGGTTGGTGCACTGCCGGTCTTGGTGCGTAATGCGGCGATGGACAATAACGAGATTGTCTGCTGCATGGTTGGAGCTCTGCCGGTCGTGGTGCGCAACGTGGCGATGGACAATAACGAGATTGTCTGCGCTGCATGGGTGGAGCTCTGCCGGTCTTGGTGCGCAACGCGGCGATGGACAATAACGAGATTGTCTGCTGGTTGGTACACTGCCGGTCTTGGTGCGTAACGCGGTGATGGACAATAACGAGATTGTCTCTGCTGGTTGGTGCACTGCCGGTCTTGGTGCGCAACGCGGCGATGGACAATAACGAGATTGTCTGCTGGTTGGTGCACTGCCGGTCTTGGTGCGCAACGCGGCGATGGACAATAACGAGATTGTCTGCTGGTTGGTGCACTGCCGGTCTTGGTGCGTAACGCGGCGATGGACAATGACGAGATTGTCAGCGCTGCATGGGTGGAGCTCTGCCGGTCTTGGTGCGCAACGAGACGATGGACAATAACGAGATTCTCTGCTGCCTTGGTGCACTGCCGGTCTTGGTGCTTAACGTGGCGATGGACAATAACGAGATTGTCTGCGCTGCATGGGTGGAGCTCTGCCGGTCTTGGTGCGTAACGCGGCGATGGACAATAACGAAATTGTCTGCTGGTTGGTGCACTGCCGGTCTTGGTGCGCAACGTGGCGATGGACAATAACGAGATTGTCTGCGCTGCATGGGTGGAGCTCTGCCGGTCTTGGTGCGTAACGCGGCGATGGACAATAACGAAATTGTCTGCTGGTTGGTGCACTGCCGGTCTTGGTGCGCAACGTGGCGATGGACAATAACGAGATTGTCTGCGCTGCATGGGTGGAGCTCTGCCGGTCTTGGTGCGCAACGCGGCGATGCACAATAACGAGATTGTCTGCTGGTTGGTGCACTGCCTGTCTAGATGCGCACCCCCCCGGGGGGGGGGGGGGGGGGGGGTACTCCCTTTGTCCAAGTGGTAGGGGTGATCGGCGGTCCTTTTAGGGTTGAAAATATTTCCTGTGTGTACCTTTTAGGGTTCCGACACAAAAGTCAGTTACGTAACACAAGTCCGTACCTTTTAGGGTCAATTGAAAGAACAGAAGAAAGATATTGTCCAGGCACTGATTAAACGATATCAGCACAATCACTTTTTCGCCATATATGGCCGTATCTTTAAGGGGTCGAAATGAACATGGCTTCAACAGCTCTTGTAATTTATGCGTACCTTTTAGGGCCGTTTTCAAAACCGACCGCCGATCACCCCTACCACTTGGACAAAGGGAGTACCTACCAAATAAGCACCCAAGTAAGGCTTGTCTTACTGCATATATCTAGGTACTATCTAGGTGTATCAAAGCACCCAAGTAAGGCTTGTCTTACTGCATATATCTAGGTACTATCTAGGTGTATCAAAGCACCCAAGTAAGGCTTGTCTTACTGCATATATCTAGGTACTATCTAGGTGTATCAAAGCACCCAAGTAAGGCTTGTCTTACTGCATATATCTAGGTACTATCTAGGTGTATCAAAGCACCCAAGTAAGGCTTGTCTTACTGCATATATCTAGGTACTATCTAGGTGTATCAAAGCACCCAAGTAAGGCTTGTCTTACTGCATATATCTAGGTACTATCTAGGTGTATCAAAGCACCCAAGTAAGGCTTGTCTTACTGCATATATCTAGGTACTATCTAGGTGTATCAAAGCACCCAAGTAAGGCTTGTCTTACTGCATATATCTAGGTACTATCTAGGTGTATCAAAGCACCCAAGTAAGGCTTGTCTTACTGCATATATCTAGGTACTATCTAGGTGTATCAAAGCACCCAAGTAAGGCTTGTCATACTGCATATATCTAGGTCCTATCTAGGTGTATCAAAGCACCCAAGTAAGGCTTGTCTTACTGCATATATCTAGGTACTATCTAGGTGTATCAAAGCACCCAAGTAAGGCTTGTCTTACTGCATATATCTAGGTACTATCTAAGTGTATCAAAGCACCCAAGTAAGGCTTGTCATACTGCATATATCTAGGTACTATCTAGGTGTATCAAAGCACCCAAGTAAGGCTTGTCTTACTGCATATATCTAGGTACTATCTAGGTGTATCAAAGCACCCAAGTAAGGCTTGTCTTACTGCATATATCTAGGTACTATCTAGGTGTATCAAAGCACCCAAGTAAGGCTTGTCATACTGCATATATCTAGGTACTATCTAGGTGTATCAAAGCACCCAAGTAAGGCTTGTCTTACTGCATATATCTAGGTACTATCTAGGTGTGTATCAAAGCACCCAAGTAAGGCTTGTCTTACTGCATATATCTAGGTACTATCTAGGTGTATCAAAGCACCCAAGTAAGGCTTGTCTTACTGCATATATCTAGGTACTATCTAGGTGTATCAAAGCACCCAAGTAAGGCTTGTCATACTGCATATATCTACAATCTTCGACAAAAGTGTTGGGACAGTTTGACCTTACAGTGTGCAAAAGAAATACCCTCCCCCCCCCCCCCTTCCCCCATTGCAATGTTGATTTGTTTGATTTGTTTTGGAATTTTCAATTTCTTTCTGCCGAGCACTTTCCTGCTAAACAACATTGTTTTGGGGGGAGTGGAGGGGGAGGGGGGGGGGGGGGGGGGGGGGGGGGGGGGGGGTTAAATAAGGTTACACAAAGGCAAAAGTCTTGCCTATCAGTTCATAACATTAAAAAATTGAATTTATAACATGGTATCCCAAGTACTTTTGTCGATGATTGTAGGTACGTACTATCTAGGTGTATCAAAAGGTGTCGTCTGTCAAAAGGACTCAAAACTACTCGACAAGATCGAAAAGGTTCATGGATAATATTGCTTTTAGTCCTGGCTATTGTTCTATTGTTCTATTGTAGTTCTATGATTGTTTTTACATAAAGGTCATGCAGGTCTTCGTGTAGCTGCACAAAAGTCCTGGCTATTGTTCTATTGTAGTTCTATGTATTGTTTTTACATAAAGGTCAGGTCTTCGTGTAGCTGCACAAAAGTCCTGGCTATTGTTCTATTGTAGTTCTATGTATTGTTTTTACATAAAGGTCAGGTCTTCGTGTAGCTGCACAAAAGTCCTGGCTATTGTTCTATTGTCGTTCTATATGTGTTGTTTTTACATAAAGGTCATGCAGGTCTTCGTGTAGCGGCACAAAAGTCCTGGCTATTGTTCTATTGTTCTATTGTAGTTCTATGTATTGTTTTTACATAAAGGTCATGCAGGTCTTCGTGTAGCGGCACAAAAGTCCTGGCTATTGTTCTATTGTAGTTTTATATGTACTGTTTTTACATTCAAAGAAAAAACAATAGCCAGGACAATTTATGCAGCTACATAAAGACCTTGCCAGTTTTCAACATCACGAAGGCAGGTACACTAGCAGAGTGTCTATAACGGTACAAATGGTTCTACGAAACTCTTCTTTTTCACCTACAACGTTTTTTGAAACAGTTACAGCCATTCTCATCAAGGTTGTCTGTGTCGTAACTGTCGCGTGACTGAGACTAAAGCGCTTGATAAAGAAGTTATCGTAATAATTTTCAGATGCAGTACTGATGAACATGTAGGTGTAAATAGGAATGGAAATCTGATGCATGCAGAAATGACTATCTTTGCGAAGAATGAACCAGTGTTTATCACGTGACAATATTAATGAGGACGACTGCGCATGTGCAGTGACGTAATTCATACAATGTGCGGTGTTGCGGTGCTATTGTACTCAGACAGACTATCTTCAGAGAGGAGAGTTTATTTCATGCATTTCACCACCAGAGCTGATGCAATGGCGACCTGTAAGACAAAAACACGTTGGTCATGATGATAGCGATACTATATCCAATAATATGTCTCTTTACCTGTTTTCCGTCTCGTTCGTTTACGTCTCTTCTGACGGATCTGCTCAAGCTCCTCATGCGTGGGCTCTGCTGGCAGGTTCTCGTCTTTGAACGCCCACGACAGTTGGTAAGGACCACGCTTCCATGGAGCGCGCGCTAGCAGATGACATACCGTAGACATGCGATGCCATATCATCGAAAGAAACTGTATCACGATCACAAGGCCGTACATGATAATGAAAGCCAAGCCGATGGCGTTGGTGCCTATGATCTTTAGCTCTGCCTATAGGTGAATCAAACAAGATTAATGTCATCAGGAAACATTCGCGGTGAAGGCGGCGATGGTGGGCGTGGTACAGGTAGTAAGGGGTGACTCAATGGTGACTCAATCAATCATTGATAATAGTATGAATGGACACCATCGGCACCAAAGAAAATGCTCCAGTGTTCGTCTTAATAACGCTTCAACTACGTTTAACGATGACTGCACCACTGATGTTGATGTAGTAGTTGATGATGATGACTATGGTAAGGGTAATGATGATGATGACTATGGTAAGGGTAATGATGATGATGACAATGGTAAGGGTGATAACGATAATGACTATGGTAAGGGTAATGATGATGATGACAATGGTAAGGGTAATGATGATGATGACTATGGTAAGGGTAATGATGATGATGACTATGGTAAGGGTAATGATGATGATGACTATGGTAAGGGTGATAACGATAATGACTATGGTAAGGGTAATGATGATGATGACTATGGTAAAGGTAATGATGATGATGACTATGGTAAGGGTGATAACGATAATGACAATGGTAAGGGTAATGATGGTGATGACTATGGCAAGGGTAATGATGATGATGACTATGGTAAGGGTAACGATGATGATGACTATGGTAAGGGTAATGATGATGATGATGACGACTATGGTAAGGGTGATAATGAGTATTATTATTGTTATGATGATGATGATGATGATGACTATGGTAAGGGTAATGATGGTGATGACTATGGTAAGGGTGATAACGATAATGACAATGGTAAGGGTAATGATGGTGATGACTATGGTAAGGGTAATGATGATGATGACTATGGTAAGGGTAATGATGATGATGACTATGGTAAGGGTAATGATGGTGATGACTATGGTAAGGGTAATGATGATGATGACTATGGTAAGGGTAATGATGGTGATGACTATGGTAAGGGTAATGATGATGATGACTATGGTAAGGGTAATGATGATGATGACTATGGTAAGGGTAATGATGATGATGACTATGGTAAGGGTAATGATGATGATGACTATGGGTAAGGTGTGATAACGATAATGACTATGGTAAGGGTAATGATGATGATGACTATGGTAAAGGTAATGATGATGATGACTATGGTAAGGGTAATAATGATGATGACTATGGTAAGGGTGATAACGATAATGACAATGGTAAGGGTAATGATGGTGATGACTATGGCAAGGGTAATGATGATGATGACTATGGTAAGGGTAATGATGGTGATGACTATGGCAAGGGTAATGATGATGATGACTATGGTAAGGGTAATGATGATGATGACTATGGTAAAGGTAATGATGGTGATGACTATGGCAAGGGTAATGATGATGATGACTATGGTAAGGGTAAATGATGATGATGACTATGACTAAAGGTAATGATGATGATGACTATGGTAAAGGTAATGATGATGATGACTATGGTAAGGGTAATAATGATGATGACTATGGTAAGGGTGATAACGATAATGACAATGGTAAGGGTAATGATGGTGATGACTATGGTAAGGGTAATGATGATGATGACTATGGTAAGGGTAATGATGATGATGACTATGGTAAGGGTAATGATGGTGATGACTATGGTAAGGGTAATGATGATGATGACTATGGTAAGGGTAATGATGGTGATGACTATGGTAAGGGTAATGATGATGATGACTATGGTAAGGGTAATGATGATGATGACTATGGTAAGGGTAATGATGATGATGACTATGGTAAGGGTAATGATGATGATGACTATGGTAAGGGTGATAACGATAATGACTATGGTAAGGGTAATGATGATGATGACTATGGTAAAGGTAATGATGATGATGACTATGGTAAGGGTAATAATGATGATGACTATGGTAAGGGTGATAACGATAATGACAATGGTAAGGGTAATGATGGTGATGACTATGGCAAGGGTAATGATGATGATGACTATGGTAAGGGTAATGATGGTGATGACTATGGCAAGGGTAATGATGATGATGACTATGGTAAGGTAATAATGATGATGATGACTATGGTAAAGGTAATGATGGTGATGACTATGGCAAGGGTAATGATGATGATGACTATGGTAAGGGTAATGATGATGATGACTATGGTAAAGGTAATGATGATGATGACTATGGTAAAGGTAATGATGATGATGACTATGGTAAGGGTAATAATGATGATGACTATGGTAAGGGTGATAACGATAATGACAATGGTAAGGGTAATGATGGTGATGACTATGGCAAGGGTAATGATGATGATGACTATGGTAAGGGTAACGATGATGATGACTATGGTAAGGGTAATGATGATGATGATGACGACTATGGTAAGGGGGTGATAATGAGTATTATTATTGTTATGATGATGATGATGATGATGACTACGGTAAGGGTAATGATGGTGATGCCTATGGTAAGGGTGATAACGATAATGACAATGGTAAGGGTAATGATGGTGATGACTATGGTAAGGGTAATGATGATGATGACTATGGTAAGGGTAAGGGTAATGATGATGATGACTATGGTAAGGGTAATGATGGTGATGACTATGGTAAGGGTAATGATGGTGATGACTATGGTAAGGGTAATGATGGTGATGACTATGGTAAGGGTAATGATGATGATGACTATGGTAAGGGTAATGATGATGATGACTATGGTAAGGGGTGATAACGATAATGACAATGGTAAGGGTAATGATGGTGATGACTATGGTAAGGGTAATGATGGATGATGACTATGGTAAGGGTGATGATGGTGATGACTATGGTAAGGGTAATGATGATGATGACTATGGTAAGGGTAATGATGATGATGACTATGGTAAGGGTGATAACGATAATGACAATGGTAAGGGTAATGATGGTGATGACTATGGTAAGGGTAATGATGGTGATGACTATGGTAAGGGTAATAATGATGATGACTATGGTAAGGGTGATAACGATAATGACAATGGTAAGGGTAATGATGGTGATGACTATGGTAAGGGTAATGATGATGATGACTATGGTAAGGGTAATGATGATGATGACTATGGTAAGGGTAATTGATGATGATGATGACGACTATGGTAAGGGTGATAATGAGTATTATTATTGTTATGATGATGATGATGATGATGACTATGGTAAGGGTAATGATGATGATGACTATGGTAAGGGTAATGATGATGATGACTATGGTAAGGGTAATGATGATGATGACTATGGTAAGGGTGATAACGATAATGACAATGGTAAGGGTAATGATGGTGATGACTATGGTAAGGGTAATGATGGTGATGACTATGGTAAGGGTAATAATGATGATGACTATGGTAAGGGTGATAACGATAATGACAATGGTAAGGGTAATGATGGTGATGACTATGGTAAGGGTAATGATGATGATGACTATGGTAAGGGTAATGATGATGATGACTATGGTAAGGGTAATTGATGATGATGATGACGACTATGGTAAGGGTGATAATGAGTATTATTATTGTTATGATGATGATGATGATGATGACAATGGTAAGGGTGATAACGATGATGATCGTTTCCCTAATGTCACCGTTCCGTTTCTAAAACACCGCGCATTTTGATCCCTAAAGGAGGTTTTTCCAAATGTTCACTTTGAGGCAATAGATCGACAGTTCCTCGATGGCACAGAGTTAAAATTTGAACGGGAAAAATACTCTACCGAGAGAAATGGATGGTTTTAGGTGAAAAAGTATTCTTTTTTTCGGAACATCCTCAATAGGAACATGTTATTCCTTAGAGCGATTCTCAAGCTCTTTCTGTAAATATTCATTAATTGACAATAACTATCATTGGGACCCCTGTGTATCTATCAAGTTATCTCTATGCTAGTGGATATGGCGGATATAGCGGATATAACGGATATGAATTATTTGACCATATCCGTTATATCCGCTATATCCGCCATATCCACTAGCATAGAGAGAACTTGATAGATACACAGGGGTCCCAATGATGGCTCATGAATTAGTTGACAATAACTGTGATTGGGATCCCTGTGTATCTATCAAGTTCTCTCTATCCTAGTGGATATGGCGGATATAGCGGATATAACGGATATGAATTAATTAACAATAACTATCAGTGGGATAGTAGCGCTAAATAAAAACAAGACGGAAGCTATGTGGCTTGGTAAATGGAGGAAGAGATCCGACCAGCCCCTATCAGTACTTTGGCCTGTTGAGCCCATTTATTGCCTTGGAGTATATTTTTCTTACGATGAAAAGTCTTGTGAAAATAAGAATTTTTGGGAAAAATTAGACATCGTCAAACAAACTTTTAATATATGGTCGAGTAGAGACCTCACTATATGCGGAAAAATCACCATTACTAAAACTTTAGGCCTCTCTAAATTAATTTACAACTGTTCAGTATTATCAGTGCCATGTGGGTTTATAAAAGAAGTCAATAAACTAGTCTCGGATTTTGTGTGGAATAAGAAACCTCCAAAAATTAAAAAATCGACAATGATCGGTGATAAGTCGGTTGGGGGTATGTCACTACCGGATCTTTCCATTATTGAGAAAGCATTAAAAATCATGTGGGTGAAAAGGCTCTTGCAGAACTCCGACAAGGGCGAAGAAATGTGGAAAATAATCCCCGAGTTAAAACTTAAAAGGGTGGGTGGGCCACTGATCTTTAGATGCAATTATGAAAAAAGGAAATTAAACTTAGAACCCTTAGCAGACTTCTATGATAAAGTCATTGAATATTGGGAAAGTTTCTGCCAAACGTCACCGGTTTCCAAAGAAGATATACTTAACCAAATTCTTTGGAATAATAGGTTTATTGTCGTTAAAAACAAATCACTCTATTTCCCAAAATGGCACAATGCAGGAATAATGACTGTTAGAGATATCACAAACGATCAAGGTGAATTTTTAGCTATACAAACAATGCAAGCGAAGTTTAATTTAGATTTTATTTTTTTGGAGTACCTTAATATCATAAATTCTATATACCTTGCAATTGGAAATCAACTTTAAGAGAACCCACTCAATCGAGCTGTGATACCCGACTCAATGTCAACGAGCGTTTCAATGAAGAGATATCTAAATTGACATGTTCCAAAATAACTAAAATTCTAGTTGAAAAACAATTCGAACCTCCAACATCTCAAAGAAAACTAGTAGATGCTGGTATAAGCAAAGACGATTTACACCACTATTATGAAATCCCCTTCACAGTCTGTAGGGAGTCTAAATTAAGAGCTTTCCAGTTTAAAATTATACATAACATTTTACCAACAAAATCTTTCCTTTTCAAAATAAAAATCACAAGAGATGATAAATGCTTTATTTGTAATTTGGTACAAACTATTGATCACCTGTTTTATGACTGCCCCTGTGCCGTCACTTTTTGGAATGACCTCTCTCTTTGGGCTCAGAAAATCTTCACGTTTGAGAAAAGGCTATCTGTATATGACATTCTTTACGGTCATCGCCCAAAAGAAAAGCAATTCAATACTTTCAATCAAATACTTATCATTGCCAAACATTATATTTATACAAAGTGCCTCTTGGAGGAACACTTCCTTTTCAGTAACTTCAAGCTCTTACTACGTGAAAAAATTCAAATAGAAAAATATATTGCAATCAGGCATAATAAAAGTTCATCTTTCAACAAAAAATGGAGTAGGACATTACTAAATTTATAAAAAGAATCAGAAGTAGGATTAACAGTACGTGTATGTGTGCGTGTGTGTGTGTGTGTGTGTGCGTGTGTTCGTGCGTGTACAGGCTGTATGTGTACAACATTTCTATGAATATTATATATACCAATTATTAATTTGATGTAATTATAATAATCAAATTGTAAAAAATATATATATTTGATGTAAATCTAGAATAATATTTGTAATGTATAATAAAGTTTGTTATTAATAAAAAATTAAAAAAAAAAAAAAAAAAAAAAAAAAAAAAAAAAAACTATCAGTGGGATTCCTGTGTATCTATCAAGTTCTCTCTATCCTAGTGGATATGGCGGATATAGCGGATATGACGGATATGAATTAATTAACAATAACTATCATTGGGATCCCTGTGTATCTATCAAGTTCTCTCTATGCTAGTGGATATGGCGGATATAGCGGATATGACGGATATGAATTAATTAACAATAACTATCAGTGGGATTCCTGTGTATCTATCAAGTTCTCTCTATCCTAGTGGATATGGCGGATATAGCGAATATGACGGATATGAATTAATTAACAATAACTATCATTGGGATCCCTGTGTATCTATCAAGTTCTCTCTATCCTAGTGGATATGGCGGATATAGCGGATATAACGGATATGAATTAATTGACAATAACTATCATTGGGATCCCTGTGTATCTATCAAGTTCTCTCTGTGCTAGTGGATATGGCGGATATAGCGGATATGACGGATATGAATTAATTAACAATAACTATCATTGGGATCCCTGTGTATCTATCAAGTTCTCTCTATCCTAGTGGATATGGCGGATATAGCGGATATAACGGATATGAATTAATTAACAATAACTATCATTGGGATCCCTGTGTATCTATCAAGTTCTCTCTATCCTAGTGGATATGGCGGATATAGCGGATATAACGGATATGAATTAATTAACAATAACTATCATTGGGATCCCTGTGTATCTATCAAGTTCTCTCTATCCTAGTGGATATGGCGGATATAGCGGATATAACGGATATGAATTAATTAACAATAACTATCATTGGGATCCCTGTGTATCTATCAAGTTCTCTCTATCCTAGTGGATATGGCGGATATAGCGAATATGACGGATATGAATTAATTAACAATAACTATCAGTGGGATTCCTGTGTATCTATCAAGTTCTCTCTATCCTAGTGGATATGGCGGATATAGCGAATATGACGGATATGAATTAATTAACAATAACTATCAGTGGGATCCCTGTGTATCTATCAAGTTTCTCTCTATCCTAGTGGATATGGCGGATATAGCGAATATGACGGATATGAATTAATTAACAATAACTATCAGTGGGATTCCTGTGTATCTATCAAGTTCTCTCTATCCTATGCTAGTGGATATGGCGGATATAGCGAATATGACGGATATGAATTAATTAACAATAACTATCAGTGGGATCCCTGTGTATCTATCAAGTTCTCTCTATCCTAGTGGATATGGCGGATATAGCGAATATGACGGATATGAATTAATTAACAATAACTATCAGTGGGATCCCTGTGTATCTATCAAGTTCTCTCTATCCTAGTGGATATGGCGGATATAGCGGATATGACGGATATGAATTAATTAACAATAACTATCATTGGGATCCCTGTGTATCTATCAAGTTCTCTCTATGCTAGTGGATATGGCGGATATAGCGGATATAACGGATATGAATTAATTGACAATAACTATCATTGGGATCCCTGTGTATCTATCAAGTTCTCTCTATCCTAGTGGATATGGCGGATATAGCGGATATAACGGATATGAATTAATTAACAATATCTATCATTGGGATCCCTGTGTATCTATCAAGTTCTCTCTATGCTAGTGGATATGGCGGATATAGCGGATATAACGGATATGAGACCATTTATAAGTTATGATAATTTATTGTAATTTATTAATATTAATATTTAATTAACATTATTAATATTATTAATATTATTCTCATTAGTATTAATATTAATGTAAAAATATATAATATAATTAATAACTAAGTTAAATTAAAACATTTAATAATTAAAATATATTTAATAATATTTAGTAATATTAATATATATTTTAATTAATATATATTATTAATATATGTATATTAATATATAGATTAAATGTAGCGAAGAAGAAGAGACGCAGGCAACCTCTGACTGTTCCAAATAATGTATTAACGTTTCGGCAATTCAGCCTTCTTCAGAAAAAAATATATAATAATGAATATGTACAGGATAAAATTGATAAAAATGTAAAGATTACCTACTAGCTGTGTTACAAGTATATATACGCTTAGGAAAACAAAGGATGATGTAACCAATCACCAGGGGAAAATGCCCAAAGGAAACCTAAAGGGACCATGTTACATCATCCTTTGTCAAACCGACAATAATAAACGAGAAATATACGTGCGCATGCATGAATAGAAATCTAGATGAATAGTAGTAATGAGACCCTATGCCTGAAAATGAATTCTACGCTTAGACTTAAATTCCTGCCTTTTGTTGAGGCCTTCTGGGCGTAAAGTACGAAGCTGCGTTGCCCAGTATAAGCTTCCCTGGTTAGCAGAATTCTATCGTAATCACTATCAGCCTGAAAATGTGTTATTTTTTCTATAACAATGAAGTTATATAGAGTCATTGAGATTATGCGGGCTATCATTAAAATGGATGGCTACTTCGCAATTTGTTTTCTTAGTAACAATAGAAGATTTGTGATTGCGAAAACGGACCTTAAATTGATTAGAAGTGGAACCGACATATTGAAGGTTGCATTTAGTACATGAAATAAGATAGATAACGTTGCTAGAAGTACAGCAAACAGATTGCCTAATCTTGTAGGTACGACCAGTGGAAAAACTCCTAAAACAATCAGACTGAACCAAGAAGTTTTTGCATAGGTCGCACCTCTTGCCACACTTGAAGCACCCGTGACTGGAATTTACATTATTAGAAAGATCTTTTGTGGATCTAGAAGGTGCCAGTAATTCCTTAAGGTTCTTAGTTCTTCTAAAAGCTGTCATAATAGACTTAGGTGGAAAAATAGTATTAAGAACAGTAGAATTGGAAATTCTCGTTTATTATTGTTGGTTTGACAAAGGATGATGTAACTTGGTCCCTTTAGGTTTCCTTTGGGCATTTTCCCCTGGTGATTGGTTACATCATCCTTTGTTTTCCTTAGCGTATATATACTTGTAACACAGCTAGTAGGTAATCTTTACATTTTTATCAATTTTATCCTGTACATATTCATTATTATATATTTTTTTCTGAAGAAGGCTGAATTGCCGAAACGTTAATACATTATTTGGAACAGTCAGAGGTTGCCTGCGTCTCTTCTTCTTCGCTACATTTAATCTATTTATATGGAGAGCAGACTGTGAATTCCTTCTGGAATCCTTCTACTGGAAGCTCGTCGTTGGCCTACCATTTCTCATATTCAAGTTTTTTTTTTTTTTTTTTGTATATATATATATATTAATATATATAATATATGCCTGCGTCTCTTCTTCTTCGCTACATTTAATCTTAATATATTAATATATATATTATTAATATATATAATTAATATATATTATTATTATTATTATTTAATATAAATATAATATATATAAATATAATAATAATATATTATACATAATATATATCATTGTATTATATATATTATATTTTAATATTAAATATTAATATTAAATAATTAATTACTATAAATTATAATAAATTATTATAAATATTTATAATTCGTTATTATAAATTATAATCAATTATTTACAAATTACTTATTGTTAATTAATTCATATCCGTCATATCCGCTATATCCGCCATATCCACTAGGATAGAGAGAACTTGATAGATACACAGGGATCCCAATGACAGTTATTGTTAATTAATTCATATCCGTTATATCCGCTATATCCGCCATATCCACTAGCATAGAGAGAACTTGATAGATACACAGGGATCCCAATGACAGTTATTGTTAATTAATTCATATCCGTTATATCCGCTATATCCGCCATATCCACTAGGATAGAGAGAACTTGATAGATACACAGGGATCCCAATGACAGTTATTGTTAATTAATTCATATCCGTTATATCCGCTATATCCGCCATATCCACTAGGATAGAGAGAACTTGATAGATACAGAGGGATCCCAATGATAGATATTGTTAATTAATTCATATCCGCCATATCCGCTATATCCGCCATATCCACTAGCATAGAGAGAACTTGATAGATACAGAGGGATCCCAATGATAGATATTGTTAATTAATTCATATCCGCCATATCCGCTATATCCGCCATATCCACTAGGATAGAGAGAACTTGATAGATACACAGGGATCCCAATGATAGATATTGTTAATTAATTCATATCCGCCATATCCGCTATATCCGCCATATCCACTAGGATAGAGAGAACTTGATAGATACACAGGGATCCCAATGATAGATATTGTTAATTAATTCATATCCGTTATATCCGCTATATCCGCCATATCCACTAGGATAGAGAGAACTTGATAGATACACAGGGATCCCAATGATAATTATTGTTAATTAATTCATATCCGCCATATCCGCTATATCCGCCATATCCACTAGGATAGAGAGAACTTGATAGATACACAGGGATCCCAATGATAGATATTGTTAATTAATTCATATCCGTTATATCCGCTATATCCGCCATATCCACTAGGATAGAGAGAACTTGATAGATACACAGGGATCCCAATGATAGTTATTGTTAATTAATTCATATCCGTTATATCCGCTATATCCGCCATATCCACTAGGATAGAGAGAACTTGATAGATACACAGGGATCCCAATGATAGATATTGTTAATTAATTCATATCCGCCATATCCGCTATATCCGCCATATCCATTAGGATAGAGAGAACTTGATAGATACACAGGGATCCCAATGATAGTTATTGTTAATTAATTCATATCCGTCATATCCGCTATATCCGCCATATCCACTAGGATAGAGAGAACTTGATAGATACACAGGGATCCCAATACTAGTTATTGTCAATTAATTCATATCCGCTATATCCGCCATATCCACTAGGATAGAGAGAACTTGATAGATACACAGGGATCCCAATGATAGATATTGTTAATTAATTCATATCCGTTATATCCGCTATATCCGCCATATCCACTAGCATAGAGAGAACTTGATAGATACACGGGGATCCCAATGATAGATATTGTTAATTAATTCATATCCGCCATATCCGCTATATCCGCCATATCCACTAGGATAGAGAGAACTTGATAGATACACAGGGATCCCAATGATAGTTATTGTTAATTAATTCATATCCGTCATATCCGCTATATCCGCCATATCCACTAGGATAGAGAGAACTTGATAGATACACAGGGATCCCAATACTAGTTATTGTCAATTAATTCATATCCGCTATATCCGCCATATCCTTCATGATAGATAACAAGTCTTATGATACTGCAATTCCAGTCGTGGTGCATTGCTATCATTCTTTCTATCACATCATCCACTATGACCTAATTGAGCTACTGTTAAAAACAAAAACGGCCATTATGATAAAAGAAGTCATTTGTTTGGATTCCTAAACTATTGCGTAACTGTACCACCAGAGGGATGGCATGTATTGAAACGAGTCTTTGTTGCGCGAGAACAGTCTATTATATTAAAAAAGGCGGTATTGTTTAGATACCTAAACTATTGCGTAACTGTACCACCAGAGGGATGGGCATGTATTGAAACGAGTCTTTGTTGCGCGAGAACAGTCTATTATATTAAAAAAGGCGGTATTGTTTAGATACCTAAACTATTGCGTAACTGTACCACCAGAGGGATGGCATGTATTGAAACGAGTCTTTGTTGTTGCGCGAGAACAGTCTATTATATTAAAAAAGGCGGTATTGTTTAGATACCTAAACTATTGCGTAACTGTACCACCAGAGGGATGGCATGTATTGAAACGAGTCTTTGTTGCGCGAGAACAGTCTATTATATTAAAAAAGGCGGTATTGTTTGGATACCCAAACTATTGCGTAACTGTACCACCAGAGGGATGGCATGTATTGAAACGAGTCTTTGTTGCGCGAGAACAGTCTATTATATTAAAAAAGGCGGTATTGTTTAGATACCTAAACTATTGCGTAACTGTACCACCAGAGGGATGGCATGTATTGAAACGAGTCTTTGTTGCGCGAGAACAGTCTATTATATTAAAAAAGGCGGTATTGTTTAGATACCTAAACTATTGCGTAACTGTACCACCAGAGGGATGGCATGTATTGAAACGAGTCTTTGTTGCGCGAGAACAGTCTATTATATTAAAAAAGGCGGTATTGTTTAGATACCTAAACTATTGCGTAACTGTACCACCAGAGGGATGGCATGTATTGTGAAAAGTCTTTTGTGGCATGAATAAGATCCATCTTATATAAAAGTCATTTGTTCCGATATCAACTATTGCGTAATTGCAAAACCTTATGTATTGTGTCGAGTCTTTCATGGCATGAATGAGGTCCATTATATCAAAAAGACTATTGTTCCGATATGCAAAGTATTGCATAGTTACTTTAGGTATAAATTACAGACAAGAGCCAAGTTACTTGGATTCATTTTGCTTCGACGTGTTATCATGTCTTAACGTTTTCTCTGCTAGAGTTATGGCCCACAAACCGTGTCGACAGTTAAATAGCGTGGCCATACGAGACGAACTACTTGCACAAATAATTCCATTGGTGAGGTCATCATGTTCGATTATCGGAGTAAAATGTGTCTGGCGAGTGCAGGGCGGAATGGCGGGCAAAGAATCAGCCTGGAGTCACATTGCAGCTAAACGAAACGAATGTGATGCCGTTGTTTCCAAAATTCCTGGAGTTGCTCTGTTCTTTTCTGCCATATCTACGTATCAATCGGCTAAACGTGATAACGTTCTAGATTCAGTTCAGCCTTCTGACGAAGAAGATGTCGTCGAAAACCAATCTCTAGAAACAACCTCTTCAACTCTATCGTCTCAGGTAAGATTAAACAAACTTCTAGTGGACGTGTTAGAAATTTTCATTTTCACTTTCACATTGAATTTTCTTTGACCTAACCTTGTTTCTTTGTTTAACGTCGAAGGTCCCAGAATCGATAACCAAATGCTCTAAAAGCAAAACATATCCATCGATCACTTACTGGGTGGCTATACAATCTGCCAATGGGGCTCCAGTTGATGCATTAGTTCGGCTCCACTCCGCTCTCGTTCAGTGTGAAGTCGAAGTGAACTCAACACGAGCATCTGCAAAGAAAGGTGGCGGCGATATACTCAACAAGTTATGTCAACTGCTCAAAGACCACAAGAATAACTTCATGACCGACCTTGTTATAGCGTCATACAAGTGTTGCCGAGACGAACTGTTTAGAGAGATATCAGGGGAGTCGCCAGAAGAAGAACAACCTTTGCTGCAATGGGATCAAGTGGTACGCATGGTGGTGATCCGACCAGAAATTTCTCCTTCCCTGGCTGTGTCTGTGAAAAGGTTGCGAGCTGTTGGCCTATATTTCGACTTGTACGACGTCAAGAATCTCCTTGGACAAGAAAACACCGTGGATCCACCGAAACAGCTGGGTGAACCTTTAACAGTGCTGTGCAATGACATTGAACGAGCATTAAAGAAACTTAATTATGGATACCGCGAGGGAGATGTCTACAAGAAACATCCCAAATCCAAATACACATATTTTCGCCTGTGCTCTATGGAAAGTTTCCTCAACTCGTTGTTAGGCAATGCTCAGTTCAAAGATCGTTTGCTCTCGAACATGGGAAAGCTTCAAGTGATTTTACGACACCCAGATTGCCAAGCAATATCCCAGTTCGAAATAGATAGAGATCTTGTTGAAGTCAACGAAGGATGGTGTTGGTCTTTCCGTCGAAACAAATTCCTTGATCAACCATTTAATGCATCTCACGCTGGCCGAACATCGCCAAGGGCGTTTATTTCCTATGACCACGACGAGGAGATGAATCCCAAGTTCTTCAAAGAAATTCTGATCAACAGTCTAAACGATGTAGAGATAACAAGTCTGTGCGAAGACTTTCTACAGTTATTCAATTGTGATACAAGAGAGCACAAGCAAAAGGTCCCCTGTTTAATCGGACCGTCGAACAGCGGCAAGACGTCTTTGTTTATGGCAACGAACAAAATCATTGACATTGCAAAAGTAGCCCGAGTTACAAAACAAAAAGAGTTCAACAAAGCGATGATAGGGGAAGACACAGAACTTATCAACTTGGATGAAGCATCCGTCGACATGATGGACATAGATGACTGGAAAATAATGACCCAAGGAGGGTGGACCGCCCACGACAGAAAGTGGAAATCTGCCAAGGGATTCATCAACAAGGCCCCAATATTTATAACGTGTCAGAAAGACCTGGACTTCGGTTCAGAAGAAGATAACGCAGCAATGGACAACCGTCTCAATAGACACTTCTTTAAAACTCTACCAGAAGTCAAAAAGGAGGCAGCGAAATGGATTCAAAGTCATCCAATGAACTGCATAGTATGGGCAGCGGAAATGTGTGGTGCCAAATCAGATACTGACGATGAAGAGGTCCTGGAGGAGGAAGTCGACTGCTTTGACAAAGGATTATCTAAGAAGGACAAAGTGGCAATACTCTCCCTGAGTCTTGATGATGCTGTCGACGAACAAGCACAAGACTTCGAAGGTACATTGGAGTTGATTTTGTACATAGAAGGGTGTGCAATATAAGTCAATGGATTATTAATTCTTATTATTCTTATTATTAAATTTTATTCTTCTTATTAATTCTTCTTCTTCTTCTTTTAGAAGGGAGTACAGATCCAGTGCCAACTGTGGTAGATCAGGTGATCGGAACAAGCCAAGACGAAAACCAAGAAAGTCATGACAGTGCGGAAGATTTCGATGACGACGACGACATTCCATTATTCGAAAGAGCGAAACTGACCTGTGCTTGGAATCTCGGTAAAGGAAGAATGATTGATGGGTTGATTGCTCAAATAAAGGCCCGTCAAAACGTGATCCGACGTGAAATCTCCAAATCTCGAAAGGCAGAATATAAGCGACGCCAAGAACATCTTAGAAGTCTTGGAGTGGACGAAAGTCTCCTTGAGATGCTACCAAGAGACCCCCGCTCACCTAGGCCAACACCACTCAGACAAGAAATTGCTGAAAAGAAGGCTCTACAAGATGAAGCAGAGGAGAAAGTTGAAGAGGAGGAGCGGATTAAGCACGTGTTCGAATCTTCTTGGCTGCACAACCAAGAACTAAAGATGGCCAAATTACAACGCGAAATTAAAGGCTGTTCTTATGGAGATGTCAAACGGGCCAAGCAATATATACTAGACACCTTCTCTGATGCTCTAAATAATTTTCACAAGAGGCACAAGACCCCAAAGGTGAAAGGTATCGAACTTCGACAGAAAATGGCCCAGACCCTTGGTATTTTACAGGAAGACGAAGTTGTACTTATTAGCTCGTTGTATGCGCCTTTACCCATGGTCCAGCAATGTAGTGGCAACGCAGAGCCGGATAAAAGCACCAGTCAACAAGAGCACCCAAGCCAAGAAGGAGAGGAAGAAGAAGGAAAGGAAGAAAGTGGAGAGGAAGAAGATGGAGAGGAAGAAGAAGGAGAGGAAAAAGAGTTTCTCATTCACCGCAAAAGAAAGGCTGCAGAAGAAGGTGAAACCACAAGCAAGAAATCCAGAAATTCTATCTGGAATTACTTGTTCAAAAAGTCTACAACATGATGATTTAGTTTTTCACTTATGATATTGAGGATTGAAATGTAATTGGTTGTTCATTGTAACCATAGTTTATTCGTTACTCATTAAGTACAATTACAAACTGAGATTGTCACGTGAAAATTTCTAATAATGAATAAACTGAATTCGTACACTGTTTATTTGAATTTGCGCATAGCCCGATTTAACAATGAACTAGTCGTTTCTGGTAGAAAGTGAAGTGCTGCGAGTTGTGCACTGCCGTACAGTACATGGTAACACATAAAAGTGAAATGTAGCTGTCAATGCATACATGTGGTTGTCCCTTAATTTTCAGCAAGGTGCATTAGTTGTAAAATAAAATAATAAAAATGTGGTATAATAATAATAATAACTTTATTACTGTGTCATGTGTTCTAGCTTACAAGAAACCTATTTCCCTCCCATATATCTACTGATTCTCATTCCCACCCTTGTCCCATTGTTCCCATCCCACATCTCCATTGATTCTCATTCCCATCCCGGTCACATTGTTCCATTCCATGTCTCTATTAATTATCATTCCCACCCGCTATAATAATCTGGTCATGGACAGACAGCTATAGACATGTACCAGCACTAAAAGCATGCAATACTTTGCACTATTTATGTTGCACGCTTGTAATAGTTTGTACTCTACTGATATGCAGTATTAAATTAATACAAATATGGATTCAATGAAATAGAGAATTGTGTTTGGTGTATATTATATACAATGTTACTGGCCAGATATCAGGAAAGATGTCGAAGCCTCATAGCAGACTTGTAGAAGATAAAAGTACATCAGGATGGATCGTATAATTTGATTCAGTAGTTGCCTCAATGCCAATGGCAATGGCATGGGCCGGATTGGTTTGACGAAGACCAACGAGCTCGATCAGGTAGATAGGTCAGCGACAGCATCGGGGATACTAACTGTGTCTTTCAAAAGCATTCAAGTACATGCTGTCTCCTTCGGTCAACTCTGATCGACTCACTGTAGAAGTAACTTAAGCTTATGTACTTCATTGTGGAACTGGACGTGACTGAGCACACAACCATAACAGCGCTGAAAACTCATAAAAGAACATGGTCTTCCCCTTGAAATGT
Organism: Actinostola sp. cb2023; assembly: GCA_033675265.1. Taxonomy (NCBI): domain Eukaryota; kingdom Metazoa; phylum Cnidaria; class Anthozoa; order Actiniaria; family Actinostolidae; genus Actinostola; species Actinostola sp. cb2023. Next base: position 37,562 of record JAUJYZ010000208.1, read on the forward strand.
CACTAAATTGTTCATCACCCCGATGAATGCTTCCAGCAATGAATAAAGTTGCATTTGACATCATGGATTTGTAGAAAACGAACACTTTCCTGGCTTGAATCAGCGAAAAATAAACGATACTCAATATCGATTGAACGTGTTGCGAGTGTGCGCTGATCAAAAGTACCGTGGCTCACAAAATCATCTCCACACACAAACCCACAAACCCACAAACTCCGTGAAATGCAGTCGAGATTCTCGTTGCATCCACATAAGTGCCCAGATCCCACACGACCACACATGACACAGGAACTCCGTCAAGATTAGTTTCGCTGCTCGCCTGGCGGCTCGCAGCAATTAGTCGTTCTGCCTTGTTGAAACTTATAGATTGGGTCTCTAAGAATAGCCGCCCATTGTCCAAGACCATGTCGTTTGATACCCGCCTTTAAGCATTCATCCTCTTCTGGCGTGAAAAGCAACAATTTTCTCTTTCGACTTGTTCCACTGGTAGAGGGTTGGTCGACACTGGAAGAGGGATGGTCACTGGTAGAGGGTTGGTCACGTTTGTCCTCGATGTCTTTATCTGTTCGGTCCTCACATGTGTCTTTATCAGGTGAAGAGTTTGGTCTATCAGAGAGCCTAGAGCAAACGTCCCCATCCAATTTGGACCCATTTTCACCGTGTAACTTCTTTAGACATTCGTGAGCTTTCGTAGCAACTTCGCGAGATCGTCGCTTTTGATAATGAACTTTGGCGACCACGGAACTATGTTTTTGATCCTCGGAGATCATTTCTTGCTCACTACTGGTAAGTTGTTGATGACTTGCGGTCTCAACGATTTGACGATATCTTGTCGGGTGAATGTACTTGCCAGTAGCGTCAAACACCATCTTGCTCATGAGTTGACCAATTTTACTGTGTTGTCCTCCTTTTTTAGTGACGAGAACATAGTCGCAGGTTGGTTTCAACAGCGGACGAATATGCGCAATGTAAGCATCTAGAACTTGCATGCTCGTATCCGACAGATACAATGAATCGAACCCAAATCGAGCCGTTGTCTTGAACTTTTTCTGATCGATAAAGCCCCCATTGCTCTTGGCCGTTTCGACCATGTCGACCGTCAAGTATTGATACGTCATTGGGCGCGATCCTTTGACTTTGATAAACAAATACACAGCTACAAACTTGGTGGCAAAAGACAGGTCTGATGGAGTTGCTTTCTTAGCTTTTTCCTTGCATAGTTTCGTCACAGTTTCATAACGTGGAAGGTGATACGTCACCACGTGCAAAAGCTCATCTAACGTAGCCCAATGTCCCTTGGATTCTAAAGTGTCAATGTCGAGATCACTTGTCCATTGCAGCCTCATCATCTTAGAAACTGTTCTGCGTGCTCGTTTCAAATAAACTTCTGTTGCTGTTAAATTCCTCAGAACAGCATCTGAAGCCACTCCATGAACTTTTCGAAAATCGATCAAGTCACTTATAGAATCCAAGTATCCAAGGCGACCAGCATGACCAAGGCCCCAGTCACTCTGCATAACATCAACAAATTTGAAGAGAAAATTGGGCGAACTTAGGCTAAAGTCCACCAAATCCCAACTCAAATCTCCTTCATCTTCGTCTTCAAAGCAAAATTTCAGATACTTGAAACTCCTTCGTACAATCTGTTGAGCTTGCCTTGTACTTTTGCATCCACCGCCACTGCCAGTCAGCCATGCTTCAAATTCTTTGCCTATAGTAGTCGTGATGTCAAAAGATGGAATAAGTTTTTTCAAACATTGTTCTTTCCCGGGATTTACTTTATCAGAATCATCTGCCTTCGATGTTGATGCGCTCGAACTCGGTTCAGAGTCAAAGAAATAGAACCAAGAATGCTTGTTTTTGACGTGTTTCCTGCATCCTCTTTGACTCGAAAATCCCTCATGATCACAAATTGGAACTGGACAATGATACGAACCATCGTTTTCGTCTTCTTCTAAATGTAATCTTTTTGGTTTTGGTGATGCACCATCTTGTTTTGACCAGTCGATGCATTTTGCACGTTTACTCATACTGGACCCGTTAATGTGAATATATCAAGTTAATTGAGTCGTAATTAAAATATTGATCCTATTTTGAATCTCTAGAGATTTAGTAGGACCAATCGACATTTCCCAAGATGGGGCATGTTCAAACAAGTCTGTTATGTTTTGCTGATTCAACGAAAAACGCATCCAAACACGCTTCAACATGAATAGGCATGATCAATCCTGTATAGGCATGCCCAATCATGTTTAAATCTGCCCAAACGTGTTTGCCCACACACGTTCAGGCGATTGAATACATTATTAGAGTTGCCTGTGCACCACCCTCTTCAGTTTTGATATCCTACACTCCCCTCTCCCCTAACAAACAATAAGTTTGCACTGGGATTCAAGAGTGGACATAAAACGTTCTCCTTTGTAAATAGGAACGATCTGTTCCTATGGCTACACAAGAGGAACACTTTGTTGCTTAAAAAGAACAAAATGTTCCTCGTGCAGAACCACAAAGGAACACTAGTTCCTATTGTTGGTCAATGTGGAACTGTTTATATATACAGAGGAACGAATAAGTCCTATTCAGTGAATTGGGACCATCAAAATGGGAACTTCAGTTCCTTTTAGATGTTGATAGGAACGGCAATTAGGACCACATGTTCCGATGTTAGTCCAAAAGAGAACACTATGTTCCTGTGTTGAAAAAAGGAACTCATTGTTCCGATTAGCTAGTTTTAAAGTTCCGATGAACACAAATTCGAAGGGAACAGTTGTTCCTGGTTTAAAGCTGTTTTTGAGTTCCGAATAAGTTCAAAGGAACGACTACAAAAACTCGCGGAACTTTCGATTAACTATAAACGGCTCTCGCGATCGGAAAAATGTATTTTTACAATTTTTAAAACAACAGTCATTATCACGGCACCAAAAACAACACGTTCACCAAATATCAAGCCATTTGCTTTTGTAAAACGTGCAAAAACAAGTGTCATCGATTTAGGGAAACGGTTATGACTATGGTAAGGGTAATGATGATGATGACTATGGTAAAGGTAATGATGATGATGACTATGGTAAGGGTAATGATGATGATGACTATGGTAAGGGTAACGATGAAGATGACTATGGTAAGGGTAATGATGATGATGATGATGACTATGGTAAGGGTGATAATGAGTATTATTATTGTTATGATGATGATGATGATGATGACTTTGGTAAAGATGATCAGATATACGATCCACTCGGTGACAAGTATGTCCTTGTAATAATCCCATCACTCAAGTATCAATACCAATTAAGCGTCACGCACCTGTTTCTCCAGCGTGACGATAATAATCATCCACATTACGTTAGCAACAGCGAACACTGTCAAGAATGAGTCACGCAAGTCTTCCAATTTCTCCTTGAGTTCCGTCACGGCACCAAATATGGCGGACTCTGGGAGGAGGCAGGCTAATCGCAGACTTTTCCAAAAGCGATATTCTTTGCCGTCGTCTTGGTTAATGGTCTTGATGTCTGATAGATGGACTTTGTTCACCAACTCTCTAGCACGGCGAATCTCTCTTTGAGCTTGGTAAACACAAATACAAACACAGTTAAAGCATTCTAGAACACAGCTTTGTATACATACTAATACAGTGGGGAGAGGTAATGTACTGTACAGATGGCAGATCAGTACATTCTACCACAATCCTTTACGGGCATGAACGTCTATACATAATAATACAGTGGGGAGAGGTATATATATATAATGTACTGTACAGAAGACGATGGGGGATCAGTACATTCCACTACAATCCTTTACGGGCATGAACGTCTATACATAATAATACAGTGGGGAGAGGTAATGTACTGTACAGAAGACGATGGGGGATCAGTACATTCTACCACAATCCTTTACGGGCATGAACGTCTATACATAATAATACAGTGGGGAGAGGTATATAATGTACTGTACAGAAGACGATGGGGGATCAGTACATTCTACCGCAATAATTTACGGGCATGAACGTCTATAAGTACATTGAGGGTTGTCCAATACACACAACCAGATACGAGTGGAGAAATCGATTCTGCCATTGGTACTAATGGTCAATTTAAATAGGTAACCCATGTCTGTTTATTTATTGTCATTGTTATTGTAATTGCTATTATAATAGTTTAGTTCTTGAAGAGCGCATTCCATATATATCTCAATGCTCTTTACAAGTAAAGTAAGAAATATGTCATTGTTATCACTATTGTGATTGCTATTGTTATCTCTATTGTTATTGTCATTGTTATTTCTATTGTCATTGCTATTGTTATCTCTATTGCTATTGTCATTGTCATCTCTATTGTTATTGCTATTAAATTGTTATCTCTATTGTGATTGTTATCTCTATTGCTATTCTCATTGTTATCTCTATTGCTATTCTCATTGTTATCTCTATTGCTATTGTATTGTTATCTCTATTGTCATTGTTATCTCTATTGTGAATGCTATTGTCATCTCTATTGTCATTGTTATCTCTATTGCTATTCTCATTGTTATCTCTATTGCTATTGTCATTGTTATCTCTATTGTGATTGTGATTGTTATCTCTATTGTCATTGCTTTTGTCAATGTTAAATCTCTATTGTTATTGCTATTAAATTGTTATCTCTATTGTCATTGTTATCTCTATTTATATAATATTAAAAAACTATATTTAAAAAAATAAAATAAAATCTCTATATGTCATTGTTATCTCTATTGTTATTGCTATTAAATTGTTATCTCTATTGTCATTGTTATCTCTATTTATATAATATTAAAAAACTATATTAAAAAAAAAAAAAATCTCTATTGTCATTGTTATCTCTATTATTGTCATTGTTATCTCTTTTGTGATTGCTATTGTTATTTCTATTGTCATTGTTATCTCTATTGTCATTGCTATTGTTATCTCTATTGTCATTGTTATCTCTATTGTTATTGTTATTGTCATTGTTATCTCTATTGTGATTGCTATTGTCATTGTCATCTCTATTGTCATTGCTTTTGGCATTGTTATCTCTATTGTGATTGCTATTGTTATCTCTATTGTCATTGTTATCTCTATTTTCATTGCTATTGCTATTGTTATCTCTAATGTGATTGCTATTGTTATCTCTATTGTGATTGCTATTGTTATCTCTATTGTGATTGCTATTGTCATCTCTATTGTTATTGTCATTGTTATCTCTATTGTCATTGCTATTGTTATCTCTATTGTCATTGCTATTGTCATTGTTATCTCTATTGTCATTGCTATATTGTCATTTTAATCTCTATTGTGATTGCTGTTGTTACTGTGATCTCTATTGCTATTGTATTGTTATCTCTATTGCTATTGTTATCTCTATTGCTATTGTTATCTCTATTGCTATTGTTATCTCTATTGCTATTGTTATCTCTATTGCTATTGTTATCTCTATTGCTATTGTTATCTCTATTGCTATTGTCATTGCTATTGTGTAGTACCTGGAGTAGGGTACTGTAGATTCTTAACAGCTCTAATCATCCTATTAACGTGACCAGCTTTGCAGATATGTAGTTCTTCGTTCAGTGATTTACGTAGAGTTTCATAATCCATAGCTTTAAGGTCTTCCAGGATGCGTGGTTCTGTGTAACCACTGTCCTTAAAGTACGTCCAGTAATTCTCCAGCCCCATCTCGAGCAGCCATTCCTCTACGCTTTCCTATTAGAAATTAGTTGTCTTAAATACTACATCTACTACTCAGGATAAGAGAGCGTAAAGTGGGGTCACACGAGCAACACAAACGCTAACGAAAGCAAACTTTAAAAAAAAGCTACAATAATGCAAGGTACGCAAGGAATGAAACATTTTCCAATCTCTTCCTTTTGCTCGCCAGTGCGACAACAAAACAATGTGATAAAACTAACAAAACAAATATGTATTGCACAGTACTGGGGACGACCATGATTTTCCCTTCACCTCCCCTCCTCTACCATTCCCTACCCTACCATTCCCTACCTCTACCATTCCCTACCCTACACCTCTAGATACTGAAAAACAAATCTGTATTGCAAAGTACTGGCAACGACCATGATTTTCCCTTCACCTCCTCTCCTCTACCATTCCCTACCCTACACCTCTAGATACTGAAAAACAAATCTGTATTGCACAGTACTGGGGACGACCATGATTTTCCCTTCACCTCCCCTCCTCTACCATTCCCTACCCTACTCCTCTAGATACTGAAAAACAAATCTGTATTATATATTGCACAATAATGGGGACGTCCATGATTTTTTCTTTCCCTTCCCTCTCCCCTTCTCCTCTCCCATTCCCTGGCTCCAATTCCTACCCTACCCCTGTAGATCCTCACCGGCACGTCTGTAATAAGAGGCACGTAAGGAATCCTCTCAATCAGATAAACAAGTTGCATTCGATGACCTCTTTTACTGATACCAATGTAGAGTAGATCCTGTTAACAAATCAAATACTATTATTGTAAGTAATAGATACAATATGAGCGGCCGAACTGTATGGTATCGTCTGTAGTGGGTGACTAATAACAAATCAAATACTATTATTGTAAGTAATAGATACAATATGAGCGGCCGAACTGTATGGTATCGTCTGTAGTGGGTGACTAATAACAAATCAAATACTATTATTGTAAGTAATAGATACAATATGAGCGGCCGAACTGTATGGTATCGTCTGTAGTGGGTGACTAATAACAAATCAAATACTATTATTGTAAGTAATAGATACAATATGAGCGGCCGAACTGTATGGTATTTACAATGATGAGCCGAAGGCGAATATTGCATGTATCTGACTTATCGAATCCAACATGTTTTACTCTAATTTGGATGATAGGAAACAGTTTGGCCGAGAAAATCCAAGTTAAAGTTGAATGCAAATGAGGACGATTCTGTATCCGATTTACAGATGTCTGCTACGCTTCGATAACATCACTTGTGTTCTGCGTAGTATCGTCTGTAGTGTGTGAAAGCATGACTTCCGCATTGTAAAATACGCGCAGTACATTACGTAAAGGGGGACTAGCACGTAAAATACGTGCAGTACATTACGTTAAGGGGGACTAGCACGTAAAATACGCGCAGTACATTACGTTAAGGGGGACTAGCACGTAAAATACGCGCAGTACATTACGTTAAGGGGGACTAGCACGTAAAATACGCGCAGTACATTACGTTAAGGGGACTAGCACGTAAAATACGCGCAGTACATTACGTTAAAGGGGGACTAGCACGTAAAATACGCGCAGTACATTACGTTAAGGGGGACTAGCACGTAAAATACGCGCAGTACATTACGTTAATGGGGACTAGCACGTAAAATACGCGCAGTACATTACGTAAGGGGGGGACTAGCACGTAAAATACGCGCAGTACATTACGTTAAGGGGGACTAGCACGTAAAATACGCGCAGTACATTACGTTAAGGGGGACTAGCACGTAAAATACGCGCAGTGCATTACGTTAAGGGGACTAGCACGTAAAATACGCGCAGTACATTACGTTAAAGGGGGACTAGCACGTAAAATACGCGCAGTACATTACGTTAATGGGGACTAGCACGTAAAATACGCGCAGTACATTACGTTAAGGGGGACTAGCACGTAAAATACGCGCAGTACATTACGTTAAGGGGGACTAGCACGTAAAATACGCGCAGTGCATTACGTTAAGGGGACTAGCACGTAAAATACGCGCAGTACATTACGTTAAAGGGGGACTAGCACGTAAAATACTCGCAGTACATTACGTTAAGGATAACTAGCACGTAAAATACGCGCAGTACATTACGTTAAGGGGGACTAGCACGTAAAATACGCGCATACATTACGTTAAGGGGACTAGCACGTAAAATACGCGCAGTACATTACGTTAAAGGGGGACTAGCACGTAAAATACTCGCAGTACATTACGTTAAGGGGGACTAGCACGTAAAATACGCGCAGTACATTACGTTAAGGGGGACTAGCACGTAAAATACGCGCAGTACATTACGTTAAGGGGGACTAGCACGTAAAATACGCGCAGTACATTACGTTAAGGGGGACTAGCACGTAAAATACGCGCAGTACATTACGTTAAGGGGGACTAGCACGTAAAATACGCGCAGTACATTACGTTAAGGGGACTAGCACGTAAAATACGCGCAGTACATTACGTTAAAGGGGGACTAGCACGTAAAATACGCGCAGTACATTACGTTAAGGGGGACTAGCACGTAAAATACGCGCAGTACATTAAGTTAAGGGGGACTAGCACGTAAAATACGCGCAGTACATTACGTTAAGGGGGACTAGCACGTAAAATACGCGCAGTACATTACGTTAAGGGGGACTAGCACGTAAAATACGCGCATACATTACGTTAAGGGGACTAGCACGTAAAATACGCGCAGTACATTACGTTAAAGGGGGACTAGCACGTGAAATACGCGCAGTACATTACGTTAAGGGGGACTAGCACGTAAAATACGCGCAGTACATTACGTTAAGGGGGACTAGCACGTAAAATACGCGCAGTACATTACGTTAAGGGGGACTAGCACGTAAAATACGCGCAGTACATTACGTTAAGGGGGACTAGCACGTAAAATACGCGCAGTACATTACGTTAAGGGGGACTAGCACGTAAAATACGCGCAGTACATTACGTTAAGGAGACTAGCACGTAAAATACGCGCAGTACATTACGTTAAAGGGGGACTAGCACGTAAAATACGCGCAGTACATTACGTTAAAGGGGGACTAGCACGTAAAATACGCGCAGTACATTACGTTTAAGGGGGACTAGCACGTAAAATACGCGCAGTACATTACGTTAAGGGGGACTAGCACGTAAAATACGCGCAGTACATTACGTTAAGGGGACTAGCACGTAAAATACGCGCAGTACATTACGTTAAAGGGGGACTAGCACGTAAAATACGCGCAGTACATTACGTTAAGGGGGACTAGCACGTAAAATACGCGCAGTACATTACGTTAAGGGGGACTAGCACGTAAAATACGTCCAAAATTTAAATACTTTAAATCCCCTCAAACAATACCATTATAATCTATAATAATGGAATCTTAAATTTGCGATTAACTTTACGTCCACCATTTAAAAACAGTTGTCGCCAGGAACTGACGTCACTTACTCAACCCAAACAAAGCAATGTTGGCTAATACAGCTAATTCAGAAAACGTTGTCGGCGATCGACTTCAAGCCTACGCGACTAGACCGAAAAGGAGTATGGGTAGATATGATAATTTACTTGCATGCTTTTCGTATTTGGTGACAATGGAAGGTGAATCTGTAAATGTATGCCTACGTGTTTTAAAACAAGGAAACAGAAGCAGATATGATTCATATTCCGTGAGAGACGTTCCTTTTTGATAGTGTATTTATAGACTCATTGATTTTTACCCATACTCCTTTTCGGTCTAGTCGCGTAGGCTTGAAGTCGATCGTCGACAACGTTTTCTGAATTAGCTGTATACGAATGTGAAGTCAGCGCGCGGGAAGATTTGTAGAATCTGAGGAATTGGACGAATCGCTTGGCAAATCTTCCATATCTTCCTCTAAGTTATAACAATCAATCGATTTTTGTTGAGTGTTTGGAGTAAGTGACGTCACGAATACAAAGGCAACGTCTTCGTGTAGCTGCATAAATTGTCCTGGTTGTTGTTTTTTAATGTGAAAACAATACAAAGCACAACAATAGAACAATAGAACAATAGAACAATAGAACAATAGCCAGGACTTTTGTGAAAACAATACAAAGCACAACAATAGAACAATAGCCAGGACTTTTGTGAATTTCGAGGGCCGATTAGGCGACACTTCAATAATGGCGGACAGCGATTTTTATGCTGTTTTAAATTGATTTTTCCAACGCCATCTCGCTTAAAGGACATTACGCTACGTTGTTACGGTATGTTATATTACGTTACGCTACGCTACATAACGTAATGCTACGTTACTGCGCAAATGCGTCTGATGTCAATAAGTACAGCGGTTTTACAACGTGATCTATGATATTCGGGAGACCATGCATGCAGTAGTGTCATGACTTTTAAATATGTTCTACTACGTTACGCGTTGCATTACGTTATGTTCTATTACGTTACATGTACGTTACGTAACTATATGTTCCGCTACGTTACGTTACGTTGCGTTACGCTATATGTTCCGCTACGTTACGTTACGTTACGTTATATGTTCCGCTACGCTACGTTCTACTATGCTACGTTACGTTATAAGTTCCGCTACGTTTTGTTACGTTACGTTACGCTATATGTTCCCTACCTTGTTGGACATACCAACAATAAAGCTGACATTATCGTAACCATTCTCGACGAAATTCCTCGTGTACAGGGACTGAAATCACAGCAAATAATAATAATAATAATAATAATAATAATAATAATAATAATAATAATAATAATAATAATAATAATAATAATAATAATAATAATAATAATAATAATAATAATAATAATAATAATAATACACAAAAATCAAAAATCAAAACATTTGCGCTAAAAAAACATTGGCACGGACCTTAGTGTCTGTATAAGAACATCTTTGTACAGCCAGTGGCACTAGGCAGCCCAACCATTGCTTCTGAGGCTACTTGCATAGGAAGCCCAACATAATACGAATTGCGCACGCGCGCTGTCTACCACAGGAAACCCATCAAAAAAGATGCGCACATACAAATAGTACAATTTCCACATTTTTAAAGATATACAAATAGTAGCCTCAATCTATTCCCCAGAGCCCACGTTCCTCTTGGTCAGCACCGAGAAACCTTTCTCGGTACTGACCAAAAGGAACGTGGTACGTACTTCACGGTCTCGGTGCTGACCAATAGGAACGAGGGCTCTTGGAACGAGATTGAATTTGCCTCAGAAGCAATGGTTGGGCTTCCTGTGCCAGTAGATTAACATAATTGATTTGGGATGCAAGACCTTTAGTTCAGAAGGGAGCCAGTCTTCCACAGGCAGCTCAGCGTACAGTTTAGGCAGCTTGGTGGCGAAGCGCACTGTTTTCCTCTCTCCTGGGAACCGCCATTTTGGTTTTTCCTCGTAAACTTTTTCTGTAACAAAAAAAAGAGAAAAGGCATAAAATAAAGATGGCAGGAAGGATGGAAGGAATGTCGGATGAATAATTAATTCGAAAGGGATGGATAATAATAATAATATAAATAATAATATTATAATAATATATAATAATAATAATGATGATAATAATAATAATAATAATAATAATAATAATAATAATAATAATAAAATCAACACCTTAACGGTTTCTCTATCAACATATATATAAATTTAAAGTCACGAAACGAAACTAACGAAACGAAACTAACGAAATTAACGAAACGAAACTAACGAAACGAAACGATGCTAAACGTCCTATTACCTGCACTTTGAGCCCTTCGATGATTGGACTTCAACGCGGACTTTGGGGGGTCAGGTAGGGGTACTATCGATAGAGAGGTGGATGGCGATTCGCTGGGAGATTCTTGGAAGTCTTTATCGCCATCGCCCGTGGCGTCAATAGGAGGACTGGGCCTGTTCTCTTCACTCGAAGGGTCGTCATCAGAGAATACACCATCTGAAGACATTTCCTAGAAACATTAGTACCAGACGGTTACCATGGTTAAGGCCGTTACGATGGCTATGATGACATTTGGTTATGATGACATTTAAGGCGGTTACCATGGTTATGATGACATTTAAGGCGGTTACGATGGCTATGATGACATTTGGTTATGATGACATTTAAGGCGGTTACGATGGCTATGATGACATTTGGTTATGATGACATTTAAGGCGGTTACGATGGCTATGATGACATTTAAGGCGGTTACGATGGCTATGATGACATTTGGTTATGATGACATTTAAGGCGGTTACGATGGCTATGATGACATTCAAGGCGGTTACCATGATTATGATGACATTTAAGGCGGTTACGATGGCTATGATGACATTTGGTTATGATGACATTTAAGGCGGTTACCATGGTTATGATGACATTTAAGGCGGTTACCATGGTTATGATGACATTTAAGGCGGTTACCATGGTTATGATGACATTTAAGGCGGTTACCATGGTTATGATGACATTTGGTTATGATGACATTTAAGGCGGTTTCGATGGCTATGATGACATTTAAGGCGGTTACTATGGCTATGATGACATTTAAGGCTGTTACCATGGCTATGATGACATTCAAGGCGGTTACCATGGCTATGATGACATTCAAGTCGGTTACGATGGCTATGATGACATTCAAGTCGGTTACGATGGCTATGATGACATTCAAGTCGGTTACCATGGCTATGATGACATTCAAGTCGGATACGATGGCTATGACGACATTCAAGTCGGTTACGATGGCTATGACGACATTCAAGGCGGTTACCATGGTTATGATGACATTGAAGGCGGTTTCCATAGTGAAGAATATGTTCAAGGCGGTTACCATGGTTATGATTACATATGAGGCGGTCACCATGGTTACAATGACATACAAGGTGGTTACTATGGTTACGATGACATTGATTATTCCTACCTCTCCAGGCCTCTCGTCTGGTGTTCTTTTTACAGGTTCTGCTGGAGCTGGTTTGTCCTCAGGACGACAGCAATTACAAAGCTGCCTGAGTTTCTCCCACACCACGTTGTACCAAGGTAAATCATCGTCTGCCTTTTTCTCCTTTGTCTCACGAGTTCCTATCAAAACCACACAAGCATTTTACATATACACTGCATTCAGTTTCGGCGTTCGTTTTACCAGGGGAGGGGAGGGAAGGTCAATATTTTGGTTAATTAAATGGTACGACAGTAACGCAAATACGATAGTAACATACAGGGTACAATACGAGTCGTTTTCGCATGTTACGGTCACGGTACGGAATCGAAGACATCTATTCAACCAGTCACAGCACGCAAACTCATTGCTCAACCAATCAGAATGCTTGGACACGGTACGAACCGTACCGTAACTACTTCCCATGCACTAATAAAGGGCCCAACGGAAATAAATGATTTTATGAACTTGATGTTCCTCATAAGATGTAATTTCCGGTCACAATAATTTGTAATATTGTAAGAAGTGCTAAAACTGTAAACAAAAATAGGCAGACAAGGACTGCATGTGGCTACTGTAAATAAACCTAGGAATAATAATAATAATAATAATAATAATATGATCAATAAGAACAATAAGAAGAAACAAGAACAAGAAAGAAATAAACAAAAAATATAGTCTATAACTACATGTAGTTACTGCGGTTTTGAAATGTAGAAGCAATATGTAGTTGGATTGATTCCTTGTTGAACTAGTATGCTTGAACTATCTGAGAGAACTTGTTCTTTGGTTCTATATAATGCTAATTTAAATCAGAAATGTAATTTTAATACAAAGTTTAATTGAAAACGGCAATTGTGACAGTGCACAGATAATTGAACAATAACAGTTGTTATCAACAATCGATATGAACAGCATTGATAGATATATCATTAGTAATTGAATATTAACATTCATTTAACAATGTTCTGTATTAAAGATCATTGAACTCAAGTTTGATGAAGTGGTGTTTATTTATTTATTTGACTTCGCCTAAATATGATAACATTGAATATACATTGTAATAAATAGTAACTCTAATTTGAAGATAAGTTTACACTCTAATATGTACATGTATACTATGATTTTATGCTATTTTGCACCAGAAACCTCAGACACACCTCTCGTGTGTAAAGATTTTTTTCAGGTTTCACCACAGGCAAACCACAGTGTTAAAGTGACATTTGCACTAAAAAATACCGAATAAAACGTGTTTTAATACATTTTAGCCCGAGTAAATGCACCATTGTTCCCCACCCTCCCTCACTGAGTCGGAATAGGTCAACCGGAGGACGTATATTATTACAAGGTAGGCAACTTTCAGGATTCCTGTGGTGAATCTCAAAACAAATCTGCTAAAATATATATCAAATCTTGTGAAAACTCATCCCTAAATCCGTCCAGTTACTAAAATACCTTCAATCTATCATGTCAGCTTAATTGTTTGGTTGTATTTTGAAGAAAATGCTGGCTTTGGGTCCAAGGACGCAAAAAAACAGCTTTCGTACTATGTGGTGCCGACAGTTAGGCTTCGACCAGCGCAGTCCTGGGGACGAAAATGTGGTGCAAAAATAACCCGCGTACCCCTTCCCTTGTATTCCTTTACTCACCTGATCAAATGGACAAACGCAACCCTACATAGGCAAACATTCGACTTCCGCTTTCGTAACTTTTAAATATTCATCGCGTGTGAATTCTTGACGCATGCAAGTTTTGTAAGACGGAATAATACAATCACCACTGTACAATAATTACAAGAAAGCTTGGGTTTCGTTCGCTATAGGTCTTATAGTCTACTGAAATTATGAAGAAAGTACAAGTTACAAGGTGTTTTGTAATTTGTATGATTCAATGCAAATATTTCGTTTGCCTTCCCACTGATTATTTGAAATGAATAACGCTTATTTGCGGACTTATTTGACATTCACATAATAACAGTAATATAAATAGCAAGCTCTGCAACATGTGCATTTTAGATAACAATCTGGGACGAAATTCAAAAGTGAAAGTTAAGAATAACATTCAAAAATGTTACTGTCATTCATCTATAGAGTGCAAACCATATGTCCGTGAAATAGTACCATTACTAAATAGCACTAAATAGTGTTATCTCCATTGTTTTCTATTGTTTCATCAGTGCTATTTAGTAGCTAATTAGTTAGTACTGTTTCACGGACATATGGTTTGCACTCTATGTTGTAGTTTAATTTTTGCTTGTAATTATTGTGCAGTGTATTGTATTATTCCGTCTTGCAAAACTTGCATGCGTCAAAGAATTCACACGCGATGAATATTTAAATATTACGAAAGCGGAAGTCGATTGTTTGCCTATGTAGGGTTGCGTTTGTCCATTTGATCAGGCGAGTAAAGGAATACAAGGGAAGGGATACGCGGGTTATTTTTGCACCACATTTTCGTCCCCAGGACTGCGCTGGTCGAAGCCTAACTGTCGGCACATAGTACGAAAGCTGTTTTTTTGCGTCCTTGGACCTAAAACCAGCATTTTCTTCAAAATACAACCAGACAATTGAGCTGACATGATAGATTGAAGGTATTTTAGTAACTGGACGGATTTAGGGATGAGTTTTCACAAGATTTGATATATATTTTAGCAGATTTGTTTTGAGATTCACCACAGGAATCCTGAAAGTTGCCTACCTTGTAATAATATACGTCCTCCGGTTACCTATTCCGACTCAGTGAGGGAGGGTGGGGAACAATGGTGCATTTACTCGGGCTAAAATGTATTAATACACGTTTTATTCGGTATTTTTTAGTGCAAATGTCACTTTATCACTGTGGTTTGCCTGTGGTTTCACAGGCTCACTACCCTCTGTTTGTGTATTGGGCTTCCTGTGTCTTATTTGATCAACAAAAGCAGATACTATTGTCAGCGGTCTCACACCGAGCGTATATAAGATATGAGACACAATCACACATCACACTTCGATACTTTAGGGTTTTCCACTTGCTTTAGCAAACATACACTACTTCTCTCTTGTGCTCTCCTCAGTCGCCGTTCCGAAATTTGAACCCACCCGCCCACCCGGATCTTGTATTCGCAATATTTAATCGAACGCGACTGCAGACTCCCATTCTCATCTCTATAGCACAAGTGAGATCGCTGAGAATAGGTTACTATTATGGCCGTAAATCACTGTCCTTTTGATACTTGAATTTCTAAAACTGCTTTCTAAATAAAGATTAATGTAATGAGTCCTGTATGTGATTTATTTAGCGATTAGAACGGCTTTTGAGAGTCATTGGGAAAAAGAGAAACGAGAAATTACTTATAAGTAATAACTTGACACTTTAAACAGGTTCACATGGAGGTGCTCGACTGCACAACTGACCAGTCGATCAGTCCACAGCTATTTATTATAAAAGACCGAACAAACACGATCGATATTCACGGCTGGAAAATAATCTCAACAAACACGTACGCCGGCCACTGAAAAACTTGAAAACATCTTTATGAACAAACACTTGACACTTTGCACGAGAGATGTGTCTTGTTTATGGTGCAAAATAGCATAGAATAATAGTATATAGGGGTGTAAACTTACGCTTCTAAGCAACGCGTTCACGAAGCGAAAAGCACATGAAAAAAACTTCATTGGAATTTTCAACGTTTCCAAATCGATAAAATGTCGACAAACAGACGAGTAAAACATCGGGTACATCGTCGCTGATTTTCGATCACCTGACTAGTTCCGAACACTATCCGAAGATTAGGGTTACTTACATTACTTACTTACTTACACACTCCATGGCATAGTCCATAGAGACAGTAGCCACAAAAACGATTCCAGTAACGCAAGTACGACAGTAACGCAAGTACGATAGTAACGCAAGTACGATAGTAACGCAAGTACGATAGTAACGCAAGTACGACAGTAACGCAAGTACGATAGTAACGCAAGTACGATAGTAACGCAAGTACGATAGTAACGCAAGTACGATAGTAACGCACGTACGATAGTAACGCAAGTACGGTAGTAACGCACGTACGATAGTAACGCAAGTACGATAGTAACGCAAGTACAATAGTAACGCAAGTACGATAGTAACGCAAGTACGATAATAGTAACGCAAGTACGATAGCAACGCAAGTATGATAATAACGCAAGTACGAAAGCTGGAAGAAACTTAATTTCTGACGTCATACGTACTAACTAACTTGTTTTCGCGCGACACTACCAAATATACTCTGTGTTGTTCTGTGCGTTACTTTTTGGAAGAGCTCTTCAAAAATAGCAACACACAGGTAACTCAGCGTTGCTACATGTCTTCTGTACTTTTTTATGCAAGTTTACATGTTTAAAACAAAGCTTTAGTTCCACCAAGAGCCCAGAAGTTAATCCTCTATCCTGCAAGCTACTTACCCCATGACCGGTCCGTAATGTTAGCCAACGAGTATATAATGAGTAGAAGGTACCCTGACGGTAGACAGCATAAGTACCACACACCATGGACCAAGCACAAAGCCTCGGTTGGATGCATCAGGGCAGCGAGAAGGAAAATCCCAACGAGTCCAGCAAGGTAGAGTGAGCTGATGTCAGCAGGAAGATTGTCTCGACATTCAATCGGTAGTGTAGTAGGTGATAACGTTGTGACAGTTAAATTGCTTGGCATTGGAGTACTACCTATTTTACATGATAAATAAACACTGACGACATTCAGTGCAAGTAAGAGGAGGGAAGAATAAAGCAGGGAAACAAGGTAGCAGGGATGCAGGGAAGCAGGGAAGCAGGGAAGCGGGGAAGCGGGGAAGCGGGGAAGCGGGGATGCGGGGATGGGGATGCGGGATGCGGGGATGCGGGGATGCGGGGATGCGGGGATGCGGGGATGCGGGGATGCGGGGATGCGGGGGATGCGAGGAAACGGGGATGCGGGGATGCGGGGATGCGGGGATGCGGGGATGCGGGGATGCGCGGATGCGGGGATGGGATGCAGGGATGCAGGGATACAGGGATACAGGGGGGAAGCAGGGATGCAGGGATGCAAGGGGGATGCGGGGATGCAGGGATGCAAGGATGCAGGGATGCGGGGATGCGGGGATGCGGGGATGCGGGGATGCGGGGATGCGGGGATGCGGGGATGGGGATGCGGGGATGGGGAAGGAAGCAGGATGCGGGGATGCAGGGATACAGGGATACAGGGATGCATGGAAGCAGGGATGCAAAGAAGCAGGGATGCAGGGATGCAGGGAAGCAGGGATGCAGGGATGCAAGATGCAGGGGGATGCAGGGATGCAGGATGCAGGGATGCAAGGAGGGATGCAGGAATGCAGGAATGCAGGAATGCAGGAATGCAGGGATGCAGGGATGCGGGGATGCGGGGATGCGGGGATGCGGGGATGCGGGGATGCGGGGATGCGGGGATGCGGGGATGCGGGGATGCGGGGATGCGGGGATGCGGGGATGCGGGGATGCGGGGATGCGGGGATGCGGGGATGCGGGATGCGGGGATGCGGGGATGCGGGGATGCGGGGATGCAGGGATGTAAGGGCAGGGATGCAGGGATGCAAGGAAGCAGGGATGCAGGGATGCAGGAGGATGCAGGGATGCAGGGATGCAAGGATGCAGGGATGGGATGCAGGGATGCAAGGATGCAGGGATGCAAGGATGCAGGGATGCAAGGAAGCAGGGATGCAGGGATGCAGGGATGCAGGCAGGATGCAGGATGCAGGGATGCAGGAATGCAGGGATGCAGGGATGCAGGGATGCGGGGATGCGGGGATGCAGGGGGGATGCGGGGATGCGGGGATGCGGGATGCGGGGATGCAGGGGGGATGCGGGGATGCGGGGATGCAGGGAAGCAGGGATGCGGGGATGCAGGGATGGGGATGCGGGGATGCGGGGATGCAGGGATGGGGATGCGGGGATGCGGGGATGCAGGGATGCAGGGATGCAGGGATGCAGGGGATGCAAGGAGGGAGCAGGGATGCAGGGATGATGCAGGGATGCAGGGATGCAGGGATGCAGGATGCAGGGATGCAAGGATGCAGGGATGCATGCAGGATGCAAGGATGCAGGGATGCAAGGAAGCAGGGATGCAAGGATGCAGGGATGCAGGAATGCAGGGATGCAGGGATGCAAGGATGCAGGGATGCAGGGATGCAGGGATGCAGGGATGCAGGGATGCGGGGGAGGGATGCAGGGATGCAGGGATGCAGGGATGCAGGGATGCAGGGATGCAGGGATGCAGGGATGCAGGGATGCAGCAGGGATGCAGGGATGCAGGGATGCAAGGATGCAGGGATGCAAGGAAACAGGGATGCAGGGATGCAGGGTGCAGGGATGCAGGGATGCAGGGATGCAGGGATGCAGGGATGCAGGGATGCAGGGATGCAGGGATGCAGGGATGCAGGGATGCAGGGATGCGGGGATGCAGGGATGCAGGGATGCAGGGATGCAGGGATGCAGGGATGCAGGGAGGGATGCAGGGATGCGGGGAGGGATGCAGGGATGCGGGGATGATGCAGGGATGCAGGGATGCAGGGATGCAGGGATGCAGGGATGCAGGGATGCAGGGAGGGATGCAGGGATGCAGGATGCAGGGATGCGGGGATGCAGGGATGCAGGGATGCAAGGATGCAGGGATGCAGGGATGCAGGGATGCAGGGATGCAGGGATGCAGGGATGCAGGGATGCAGGGATGCAGGGGCAAATGCAGGGATGCAGGGATGCAGGGATGCAGGGATGCAGGGATGCAGGGATGCAGGGATGCAGGATGCAGGGATGCAAGGATGCAGGGATGCAGGGATGCAGGGATGCAGGGATGCAGGGATGCAGGGATGCAGGGATGCAGGGATGCAGGGATGCAGGGATGCAGGGATGCAGGGATGATGCAGGGATGCAGGGATGCAGGGATGCAGGGATGCAGGGATGCAAGGATGCAGGGATGCAGGGATGCAGGGATGCAGGGATGAGGATGCAAGGATGCAGGGATGCAAGGATGCAGGGATGCAGGGATGCAGGGATGCAAGGATGCAGGGATGCAGGATGCAGGGATGCAGGGATGCAGGGATGCAGGGGTAGGAAGCAGGGATGCAGGGATGCAGGGATGCAAGGATGCAGGGATGCAAGGAAGCAGGGATGCAGGGATGCAGGGATGCAGGGGATGCGGGGATGCAGGGATGCAGGGATGCAGGGATGGGATGCAGGGATGCAGGGAAGCAGGGATGCAGGGATGCAGGGATGCAGGGATGCAGGGATGCAAGGAATGCAGGGATGCAGGGATGCAAGGGATGCAGGGATGGATGGAAGGGATGCAGGGATGCAGGGATGCAGGGATGCAGGGATGCAGGGATGCAGGGATGCAGGGATGCAGGGATGCAAGGATGCAGGGATGCAAGGATGCAGGGATGCAGGGATGCAGGGATGCAGGATGCAGGGATGCAGGGATGCAGGGATGCAGGGATGCAGGGATGCAGGATGCAGGGATGCAGGGATGCAGGGATGCAGGGATGCAGGGATGCAGGGATGCAGGGATGCAGGGATGCAGGGATGCAGGGATGCAGGGATGCAGGGGCAGGGATGCGGGGATGCAGGGGCAGGGATGCAGGGATGCAGGGATGCAGGGATGGGGGATGCGGGGATGCAGGGATGCAGGGATGCAGGGGGATGCAAGGAAGCAGGGATGCAGGGGGATGCGGGGATGCGGGGATGAAGCAGGGATGCAGGGATGCAGGGATGCAGGGATGCAGGGATGCAGGGATGCAGGGATGCAAGGAAGCAGGGATGCAAGGATGCAGGGATGCAGGATGCAGGGATGCAGGGATGCAGGGAAGCAGGATGCAGGGATGCAAGGATGCAGGGATGCAGGGATGCAAGGAAGCAGGGATGCAGGGGCAGGGATGCAGGGATGCAGGGATGCAAGGATGCAGGGATGCAGGGATGCAGGGATGCAGGGATGCAGGGATGCAGGGATGCAGGGATGGGATGCAGGGATGCAGGGATGCAGGGATGCATGGGATGCAGGGGAGGGATGCAGGGATGCAGGGATGCAGGGATGCAGGGATGCAGGGAGCAGGGATGCAAGGATGCAGGGATGCAGGGATGCAGGGGCAGGGATGCAGGGATGCAAGGCAGGGATGCAAGGATGCAGGGATGCAGGAATGCAGGGATGCAGGAATGCAGGATGCAAGGATGCAGGGATGCAGGGATGCAGGGATGCAGGGATGCAGGAAGCAGGGATGCAAGGAAGCAGGGATGCAGGGATGCAGGGATGCAGGGATGCAGGGATGCAGGGATGCAGGGATGCAGGGATGCAGGGATGCAGGGATGATGGGATGCAGGGATGCAGGGATGCAGGGATGCAGGGATGCAGGGATGCAGGGATGCAGGGATGCAGGGATGCAGGGATGCAGGAATGCAGGGATGCAGGGATGCAGGGATGCAGGGATGCAGGGATGCAGGGATGCAGGGATGCAGGGATGCAGGGATGCAGGGATGCATGGATGCATGGGATGCAGGGATGCAGGGATGCAGGGATGCAGGGATGCAGGGATGCAGGGATGCAGGGATGCAGGGATGCAGGGATGCAGGGATGCAAGGATGCAGGGATGCAGGGATGCAGGGATGCAAGGAAGCAGGGATGCAGGGATGCAGGATGCAGGATGCAGGGATGCAAGGGAAACAGGGATGCAAGGATGCAGGGATGCAGGGATGCATACCAAAAAACTGAACACGTGGATGCAGGAAAATGCAGGGATGCAAGGAAGCAGGGATGCAAGGAAGCAGGGATGCAGGGATGCAGGGATGCAGGGATGCCAGGAATCTCGCATGGGACAGGATGCAAGGATTCAGGGATGCAGGGATGCAGGGATGCAGGGATGCAGGGATGCAGACGGATGCAGGGATGCAAGGATGCATGCGCAGCCTAAAATCAGGATAATCAGGGATGGGGAATGCAAAAATTAAACGTGATTTTGCAGGGATGCAAGGAAGCAGGGAAGCAGGGATGCAGGGCAGGGATGCAGGGATGCAGGGATGCAGGGATGCAGGGATGCAGGGATGCAGGGATGCAGGGATGCAGGGATGCAGGGATGCAGGGGATGCAGGGATGCAGGGATGCAGGGATGCAGGGATGCAGGGATGCAGGGAGCAGGGCAGGATGCAGGGGAAGCAGGGATGCAGGGATGCAGGGATGCAGGGATGCAAGGAAGCAGGGATGCAAGGAAGCAGGGATGCAGGGATGCAGGGATGCAGGGATGCAGGGGGATGCAGGGATGCAGGGATGCAGGGATGCAGGGATGCAGGGATGCAGGGATGCAGGGATGCAGGGATGCAGGGATGCAGGGATGCAGGGATGCAGGGATGCAGGGATGCAGGGATGCAAGGAAGCAGGGCAGGGATGCAAGGGATGCAGGGATGCAGGATGCAGGGATGCAGGATGCAGGGATGCAGGGATGCAGGAATGCAGGGATGCAGGGATGCAGGGATGCAGGGATGCAGGGATGCAGGGATGCAGGATGCAGGGGATGCAGGGATGCAGGGATGCAGGGATGCAGGGATGCAGGAATGCAGGGATGCAGGATGCAGGGATGCAAGGGATGCAGGGATGCAGGGATGCAGGGATGCAGGGATGCAGGGATGCAGGGATGCAAGGCAGGGATGCAGGGATGCAGGGATGCAGGGATGCAGGGATGCAGGGATGCAGGGATGCAGGGATGCAGGGATGCAGGGATGCAGGGATGCAGGGATGGATGCAGGGATGCAAGGATGCATGCGCAGGGATGCAGGAAATCAGGGATGTAGGAATGCAGGGATGCAAGGAAGCAGGGATGCAAGGAAGCAGGGATGCAGGGATGCAGGGATGCAGGGATGCAGGGATGCAAGGAAGCAGGGATGCAAGGAATCAGGGATGCAGGGATGCAGGGATGCAGGGATGCAGGGATGCAGGGAAGCAGGGAAGCAGGGAAGCAGGGAAGCAGGGAAGCAGGGATGCAGGATGCAAGGAAGCAGGGATGCAAGGAAGCAGGGATGCAAGGATGCAGGGATGCAGGGATGCAGGGATGCAAGGAAGCAGGGATGTAGAGATGCAGGGATGTTGGGATGCAGGGATGCAAGGAAGCAGGGAAGCAGGGATGTAGAGATGCAGGGAAGCAAGGAAGCAGGGATGCAAAGATGCAAGGAAGCAGGCACTTACTAGTTTTCCGGTTGTCGCAATCTGATCTTTTGTTGAGATCCATGGCAATCTGTGCTGCCATGCCTACAACTGCAAACGCCATCAGCAAAGAGAACATAACAGTCAGAACCTTGGCGACCTTGAGCTGGAAGGTTTGCTTGGTATAGAGACATATGAACGCAAATCCAAACGTAATCAAACAAAGAAGGACTAAGATAAGAGCATCGTTATCCATTCCTGGTAACTTGGAATACTTTAAGGCGCCCGTGATGATAAGGATGACAGTTGCTGGCCTACAACATGGAAAGAAAACCTTGAAAAAATGAACTGGAGGCAGGGAGGTCAGCGGTGATTACTGTCCCGGACTAATTCCTTATTTGGTAAACAAATCTATATTTGGAATGTGACTCGTGGTCCTCAAATTACAATCGATATCATCAAATTTATAAAACCGTGAAACACATCAAAACTATACAACTATGAGACATAAATATGTCTTTATTTTTATAAACGCCTCAGAAGATATAGTTCTGATAGTTGGGCTTCCTGTGTACATGCTCGTTTCCAGTCTACTACGCGGTCTACTTACGATATGAGTGTGGAGATCACCATTAATGCTTGGTAAAAGATAAACACTACAGAGATGTTGTCGTTATTTTCAACAGTGACTTTCCATTCGCTGACTAACTGGATGAGGTTCACAAGGGTCGACGGGATCCATCGACGTCTCTGTTGGAAGAATTCATCAAACGTGTCTGGACAGAATGTACTGTCTTCTGCGGCTGCGCAGTACTCGAGCCGCCATCCAGACTGTACCATCAGTGTGCACAGCCAGCGGTCTTCCCCTAAGAGAGATGGCATGGTTTACGGTAAGTACTTCATGTAAGCCCACTTGAAATGGTCTCTATTCTTTATAGCCGTTCTATTTGAAGTTTTTGTATTATCTGTCACAATTGGCAATGTGCGTACTTATACTACATTGAAAAGATGAACAAATTGTGACAGATAATACAAAAACTTCAAAAGAACGGCTATAAAGAATAGAGTCAATTTCAAGTGGGCTTACATGAAGTACTAGCCTGGTTTACAGTGTCAAGACCGAGTAAATTGGTAACAAAATCAGGCCACATTGTCACCAACAAAGAGCACAAAACAAACGTCTCCAGTCTACTTTGTGCAACACGTTGCAACGTGCCGGAATGGAAAACGTTGCAAGTTGTGCTCTTGAGTGGTAATCAATTAATCAATCAATTAATCAACCAAACAATCAATCAATCAATCGAACAATCAACCAAACAATCAATCAATCAATCAACTAAACAATCAATCAATCAATCAATCGATCAATATCTTATTTACCCAAATAACGCCTAGGAGCATAGCTAATACGCACACCAACGTCATACAGCTCGCAACACAACAATGCTGCGCGAACGGTTACACGACGTTGTTGCCCATGTGCTTGGCCTTAAGGACGTTCGCGGGCAAAAAAACTATGCATGTTTTTTCCTGAAACTTCGTATGGTGAAATATGATCATTATAGAAGCTAATTGAGCAAATAAAAAATGGGGGTCACCGACTTCGCTATGGAGCCAGATTGCTTCAAAGTATACCCTTTATGTTTTGATAAAACACGTCTTGACACATTGAGAATCTAGCGTGGATTAAATGCACGCTGCATTCTACACTCTCACGTGGATTAGATTCCCAGAGGGGGGTAGTCTCAATAGCCTAGTACATGACCCCAGATATGTCATGCCCGGATGTTGTCATGCCAACAATTAATGTCATGCATATTAATATAACTTAACAGCAAATGCAGTCAGAGAAAAAACATAAAAATCCTATTCGCGAGCAAATATTTCATTTTTCTGATCGAAAATTACGTTCGTTAAATCCACGGAAAGTCGAGAATGACAGGTATTTATTTGTAGAAAAACTAAAAGGATTGCAAAAATTTTCCTCAAATGGCTATCTAAGAGTTTATAGAATAAAATTCTGATTGTGTACAAAGATTTGTGAATATATAGAAACAACCTGTAGTTTTTGGCTCATATTTACAGTCACCACGTAGCCATCGACGACTCTTTCGCGTGAAGGTAGATTGAAGTTTTCATCTAAATTCGTGTTTTTATCCAAATCTATCCATGTTTTTTTCTTTAAATTTGGTACATGGGGAGCTTTTATGATTCTTTGTAAAATCTCAAATTAAAAAATGGGGGTCACCGATATCGTTCTCGAGATATTAGCCGATGAAAATCGTCTACGTAACATGCGTGACTGGCTGCCATCTTGGACGTGAGGAAAGAAGACTGGACCGAGATGATTCGAACCTTGATTTTATGCGCAGAAAAGATGCGCGTGAACAATGCGCGCGAACGTCCTTAAGTTACAGATACACGGTGTAACATTGCGCACGATATTGCTGGCAATATGATTACATCGTATATCTCTGCAAACTTATTGAAGTACAATGTGATCATACTACTTCTGGAACATTGCGTGCAATTTTGCTGGCAATATGATTGCAGCGTGTGTCCACCTCTGCAATTGTCGTGGCCAAGGTTGAAGTACAATGCGATCCTACTTCTGGAATATTGCGCATGTTCAAAACAAAAATACACGAACAAATAGAGTTGAGAGAGAGAAAGCGATGGGCTCATCTATCTTCTCCCATCCCACTACACTGTCCGCGCCGGGTTATTTTAAAACTCTACTCGAGAGCCAGCTGTCAGACAATCAGTATCGAAGAAGATCAATGGCTAGCTAACGAGTCACATACCCATATCTTTAGTTAGACTATCAGTATCACATACCCATATCTTTAGTTAGACTATCAGTATCACATACCCATATCTTTAGTTAGACTATCAGTATCACATACCCATATCTTTAGTTAGACTATCAGTATCACATACCCATATCTTTAGTTAGACTATCAGTATCACATACCCATATCTTTAGTTAGACTATCAGTATCACATACCCATATCTTTAGTTAGACTATCAGTATCACATACCCATATCTTTAGTTAGACTATCAGTATCACATACCCATATCTTTAGTTAGACTATCAGTATCACATACCCATATCTTTAGTTAAGAAGTCAAGTGACGTGTTCACACGTGACGCGTAGATGGGTAGAACTTCCCGTATGGCACGTGCACGATAAACACTAAAACATCCAGGTGAACAGAGCACAGAACCAAGTACATGATTGGCTACCTGACAGAAATAATGCACAATAGCTAATTAATATATCATCAATATCAACCTTATCATCATCCGCCGCCCATCATCATCATCAGCAAGCAGTAGCCGCAATCACTAGGGCCTTTAGATCGAGGATGGCGACGCCGGGGACAACGTGAGAGAAATAAAAACCCTAAGTCAACTATTGTTTTTCTAATTTAATGTTTGTCTTGAATTTCGCTATATAATTTGTACCCTGGCTTCAGAGTTGCGTATTTGTACCTTACATCGCCAGGGATTGATTGCAAACCAGCTCGACACTAGAGTTTCTGTTTTAACAAACAGAACAGCTTCATCTGTACTTCGTCCAGTTATAAACCAAACAGAAGGTGACGAGTGCAAGTGCGGGAGAAGTGCAGTAAAGGAAACGAATTTCCACAATTATCTTGACCGCTCTCAGTTCTTCCTGCAAGAACTGATGAAGGGGTTCTAGTTTTCTATTCTTATTTTTAACGAGGGAGATCGAAGTGTAGTGAAAAACATGAGTTTAATTCCGCACTTCTTGACCGCTCTCAGCTCTTCCTGCGAGAACTACATACTTTCTTTACAAACATGCATTCTTTATTCAGAACTGATGAAGGATAATGTGCGTCCGTGGAGATTAATCCGAGGAAGGATAGGAGAAAACAAAGATTGAAGTATGTCTGAAGGGGCTCTATATTTTTATAATCCTGACCGCCTCCCTCCCACATCACACCTTCTGAAACCAGTGGCCAATGGCGTAGTCAAAGACTTGGTACCAAACAACTGGTCCAGACCCCAAAGGATGCGTGCGCCCACAAACGGCGCCAACTTTCTCGTCTCTCATCATCAAGTCCAACAGAGCCTGCACTGACTCATGGGTAAACCTGACATCGGCATCAGTTGCAAGGATGTATGTGTTGTCGTCATTGGTTTCCATGGTTTCCTCTTTGTAGTCCAAGACATATGACATGTACATTGCTTGGCTCCATCTCTTCTTGTTTTTAACCTGAGATGAGCAACATAATCACAGACCTCGTGAATATCATGTCAAGGTCAAGAGAATTTATTGTTTGCTTTGTAAATAAATAAACATCACCATAATCACCACCACCACCACCACCATCATCTTCTTCATCCTCATCCTCATCACCACCATCACCATCACCACCACCACCACCACCACCATCATCATCCTCATTATCATCATCATCGTCAACATTATCCACATTATCATAATCATCAGCACCACTGACACCACTACCATCATCTTCTTCATCCTCATCACCACCATCACCACCACCACCACCACCATCATCATTATCCACATTATCATTATCATCATTATCATATCATCAGCACCACTGCCACCACCATCATTATCCACATTATCATTATCATAATTATCATATCATCAGCACCACCACCATCATTATCCACATTATCATTATCATCATTATCATTTCATCAGCACCACCACCACCACCATCATTATCCACATTATCATTATCATCATTATCATATCATCAGCACCGCCACCACCACCATCATTATCCACATTATCATTATCATCATTATCATATCATCAGCACCGCCACCACCACCATCATTATCCACATTATCATTATCATCATTATCATATCATCAGCACCACCACCACCACCATCATTATCCACATTATCATTATCATCATTATCATATCAGCAGCACACCACCACCACCATCATTATCCACATTATCATTATCATCATTATCATATCATCAGCATCACTGCCACCACCACCACCATCATTATCCACATTATCATTATCATCATTATCATATCATCAGCACCACCACCACCACCATCATTATCCACATTATCATTATCATCATTATCATATCATCAGCACCACAGCCACCACCATCATTATCCACATTATCATTATCATCATTATCATATCATCAGCACCACTGCCACCACCACATCACCATCACCTAAAGTCAACGATTTTGTAGGCGATTGACCCACCATACCTTGAGATTGTCCTTCAAATGGATATGAAACGGCATGCCTCCAGGAAGCCTCCACCTCAGCTGCATGCCGTAGGGTGTCTTGAGCTTCATGCAATTTTCAATCTGAACTTTGAGGGTCTTGGGAACTAGGCTGATGAGCTGTAGTACAAAGTCGTTCAACACATCTCCCTTCACGGCCCCGTCGAAGAACACGTGAGACTCAAATTGTCTCTTGGAGCCTTGTCGGGCAGTGTCTACATCATGGAGGGAGTGCAGTAGCTGCTCCATTTCAGTCTCATTCTCGTGGTACATGGTGGTGCAGATGTAGACGCACGATTTCTTGGCTATCTCTCGCTGGTTGACTTGGAATTCGTCGGTTATTCTGTTCTTACGGTTTAGAAGAAGGTTTTGCTCCAGGAATGCACCTTCAAAGAAAATAGTTCAATTAGAAAATACAATAACTATAATATGTACTTATTGACTGGGTGGGAGGACCGGACGGGAAACTATTTGGCTTGAGGTCATGCCGTACGGAAGGAGCGCAGCGAGGTCCATGTTGAATGACCAAGAGCCACTTTTCCCGTCCGGTGCTCCCACTCAGTCAATAAGCATTTTATCATATGACCCAGTTTTTTGTTACAAAGAGGGATGGAAAAACCCGGTACCCTGTAAAACAAATAAATATAGCGCGCGGAAACAGATCAAATGTTAGATTGGTCCGTCCGGACCCCTTCACGTGACTTTTACCTTTAGCGGCAACAGATAAATTAGAAACTATTATTTAAAAAAACGAATAACAATTAAACTGCGCTATGGCAGCAAATCATAATGCCTGCGCGCATTGGCTGACAAACTAACTTCAAGGATTGTGTTCCAGTATTTATAGCCATCCGGCACGTACGACCACACAATTGCATATGTTGTAGTTAAGTTTTTTCTCGCAGCAATTTTTTTGCTTCTTTTTTCCCCCCCCCCAACTTTATTGTGCTCACTTATAATTACATTGAGATATATGCATATCTGTGTATATATTCAATTCATGGTTTCAAGGCAAAGAAACAATATAATATACTTGACCTGAAACCTGTGAAATATTAGCTGCAGCATAAACGGTACATTAAATAATTAATATATTTATTTTATTTTATTATTTTTAAATTAATTAGAAAGTAACGAATTAATGAATTGACATTTCTATTTTAATTTTATTCAAAACAACGTTTTTTTCAAAATTTGCGTTGCCAAACTCGGGGTGCGGCTTATCTGTGAGTGCGGCTTATATGCCGGTGAATATGGTAATTTGATTTGATTTCATTCATTCATTTATTAATTACGACTCACCATTGTAGACTGGCAGCCAGAACAAAGACGATTCCTTGGCCATGATGAGCGTTTGTTCTTTCCATAAATAAACACCAGTGGACAGAACCTGAGCCAGCCACAGAGAAATAGCCAGCGGTATCAAGTAATCGTCATGAAGGTCGCCACACTTAAAAGGGACTGCAACGGTACAGCAAATGGCCCGGACGTAGATCAGAAACATTGAAACTGGTGTGGCCAAGAACAGTGGAATAAAGAATGCAAGTCTTTGCATACACATTGCACAAGCAAGCCAGCCTAAATGACAAGTGAAATTCATCTGTTACGAAGATACATCGGCGGTACATACAGTCATTCTCAAAAACGTTGTCCAAATGAAAAGACTACAACACTACAATAAAGTCACGTGATTCACTATGTATTCAATTTCCTCGCGTGGAATTTAAATTTGACATGCAAAAGTACACGGCATTGTGAGAAATGAATGTAATGCCGCTGGTATCAACTCGCAGTTCCGCGCGCAGAAATTGAAAACATAATGAACCACGTGACTTTATTGTAGTATTGTAGTCTTTTCATCTGGACAACCTTTTTGAGAATGACTGTATGATGTACTTATTATATAGACAACCACTGGATATGAGCAAGCGTGCGCTCTGATTGGCTACTGATCATGAAGGGGGTCATCACGCAGGCCATAGATTGTGAACCTGTGGGGGTTCAAACCCAGGGACTTCGGTTACCGTATTTACTCATCTTAAGCGCTGCGGCACTTTTTGGGGTTTTGGATGCGGCGTTAATTCGGGGGCGGCGTTAATTCGGGGGCGGCGTTAATTCAAGGGCGGCGTTTATTAACAAATAATGAACATCTTTATAAATGATTTAATGCGTTAGTCAAATGTTAACAAAATAAACGTTTTGAAATGTTCAAACTTCGATTAAGCGCCGCTTTGTGTGAATAAATACGGGGCTTATTCGAGGGTGGCGCTTATTAATAATTTTGCTATCAGATGCGGTGCTTAATCGGGGGAGGTGTTTAAACGAGTACTATACAGTAGCCCATATAGCAAAATACTTTTATCAAGGTTTTAAATAATCAAGCTACAAACTACTGAATTGCTCGAGGATCCAGCGGTTTTTGCCCGGCGCTCCGAAGTGCCGTGCCAAAACCGCGGGATCCTCGAGCATGCAAACTGCTGTCTGCAAGTTTTTTATGTGAGGACTTGATCACTGGGATAACAGCCTAACGCTGTAAGTAGATACCACTCTTGTGAGTGGAATTCAGTTACCTAGAAAGTTTCCTGCAAAGCTTGTAAAGATCTGTGCCATAAAATGAGGGAAGGCTGGATGGTTGATGGATAAATGCTTAAAACCTCCATTGAGCTTTGTCAGATCAGCCACGTGGAAAACATAGCAAAAAAGGGCGGCAATCAAAGGCGTAAATATCAACTTCACCAGGCCAGAAATGATGGTAGATTTACTACGAGCTGTTTCTATGTATGCAAGTTCTTCCTCGTCGTTTGCGTTGCTCTCAGTGCTGTTACCGGCTATGGTTGGCGTGCTTCCCTACAAAAACAAAGCAGCATAAAAGCTTTGCTTGCTTACACAGAAGTTAAGAATACTTTGTCTACAAAGATATTCGTGACAAAGCTGTAATTATTATTATTATTATTATTATTATTATTATTATGTAGTTCGATTTTGCATTTTTGTGCATGCCTGGCGTCTGCGTTGTGAGTGCAGAAATCCTGTACTGTGACCTCTAAGGTCATGACATCTCGTGTTGCATATTTGATACAACACAGCCGCTCATGCTGTGAACACTACTTCCAAACGGCCTGAGTTTGTTGATTTGGCAACCATGTGCGAAGTACGGAACCTGGTTGGCCGCCATCTTGCCGAAACGCTGTAGGTGATTATCGAGAAAAAGACCGAAGTTATCGCGCGTTTGATTTTCTGTAATCACCTGTGTCTGATTATACTAATATATAATATTTGATAGATTTGTCATACCATGATGTCATTTTTGAAGACAACATCATTCTCATTATCTCTGGGTTCAATCTGCAGAGTCTGTAGCTTGCTACTCCATGCAATTGACACAAGTAGAAGAGAAATTGGAATCCCAATGAACTCTTTGATATTTTCTTTATCAATAACCTATAGCACATGGAAAACAAAGTTGATAAATTGGTACAGTTACATGACCTCTCTGTATATATTCATGTAGCTATATACTGCCAGTCAATTACAGAAACGTTGTAGTTTTGATATATGTACATATACGATGCATAAATACCTAATGAGATGCATAAATACCTAATGAGATGCATAAATACCTAATGAGATGCATAAATACCTAATGAGATGCATAAATACCTAATGAGATGCATAAATACCTAACGAGATGCATAAATACCTAATGAGATGCATAAATACCTAATGAGATGCATAAATACCTAATGAGATGCATAAATACCTAATGAGATGCATAAATACCTAATGAGATGCATAAATACCTAATGAGATGCATAAATACCTAACGAGATGCATAAATACCTAATGAGATGCATAAATACCTAATGAGATGCATAAATACCTAATGAGATGCATAAATACCTAATGAGATGCATAAATACCTAATGAGATGCATAAATACCTAATGAGATGCATAAATACCTAACGAGATGCATAAATACCTAATGAGATGCATAAATAACTAATGAGATGCATAAATACCTAATGAGATGCATAAATACCTAATGAGATACATAAATACTTAATGAGATGCATACATACCTAATGAGATGCATAAATATATAATGAGATGCATAAATACCTAATGAGATACATAAATACCTAATGAGATGCGATCCAAAGGTACAATTTCTTCGTCAGATTTAAGTTACTGAGAGAGAAGTCATTTTTATTTAGTATTTGGGCTATTTAGTACAAATTCCTCAGTGTTGTGTTATACTTTGAAGTGTAAACAACAACCTGTCAGTTTTACGTCAGGAATGCCATTTAAAAGTAGCTTTGCATCTCATTAGGTATTTATGCATCTCATTAGGTATGTGTATATGTATATATCAAAACTGCAACGTTTCTGCAATTGACTATATGTATATATACACCTATTTCAATAAACGTTGTCACGTTCAAAGCAACAAGCGTCAAGCCAAGACCGAAGTGAATGCTGGTTTTGTGTTGGCAAATTATTCAAATTAGACCTATTTTCTATGGAACGAAGTGCGATACGCAAACAAGCACGTGAAAATGTTCACATTTTGTAATTAGTCCGCTTATAGAAACAATTGTGATTTAAATAATTGTCAACACATAACCAGCATTCACTTCAGTCTTGGCTTGACGCTTGTTGCTTTGAATGCGACAACGTTTTTTGAAATAGGTGTATATGTTTTTGCATTTACTATGCAACAAATTGTTGTAATTAGCATAATTGCTGTGGGGGACTATATACTTCCCTATATAGAACTGTAAAGCTATATGGGGACATGCTGCATGCAGGCAAACCGGATCAGTAATAGTTTTCAGCAATTTTAGTCTGGAACAGAGTTAGAGTGCAAACCATATGTCCGTGAAACAGTACTATTACTAAATAGTACTAAATAGTGTTATCTCTATTGTTTTCTATTGTTTCATCAGTGCTATTTAGAACTAATTAGTTAGTACAGTTTCACGGACATATGGTTTGCACTCTATGAATCTTTTCATAGTATTTCTTTGGGTGTTTCTTGGTGTTGCAGTCTGCATTGTATTCTTTGGTTAGGTTTCTTTGTATGCAGGGTATTGTTTTGGTTCAGTCAAGTTCATTCTTCTCGTCCTTTGTGTTCATTGTCTAACGTCGGCATCTGGTGTTCTGCAACACCAAGAAACCTCCATTTATTGGCATTATGTGGTTATACTCAGTACTGTCTGTACATTTTGTAATAAAAATATATGGAATTACAACATAACTTACGTGATATGACAGAAGGCAAATCCCAACAACCTCAAGAACAAGCGAAATAACAAGAAAGGTAAATGAGATCCTATTGGCTCTTATTTTGTGTCTCATCTTTATGATCTCGCTTATTATCGGGACGAGGAACACGCTGTTCATAATGACGACACAGTGAGCAGCTGTCAATGGCGTATAAAGAACTATGACTATGATGAAGTAAGACAGTCCAATAACCTCCAGCAATGCAGCTATAACGGCCTGAAAAAGATGGTAAAATAGAAGCTAAAGGAATTTTAAGAAAGAAATCCTTGTAGTTATTTTATAAAAGCATTAATACACGCTTGCCGTGTCTTTGTTCTCTGTTAAAAACACGCGGGATATGTTGGGAGAACAAAGAAAATGTTGAAAATCATGCACTCGCCTACGGCTCGTGATTCCCAACATTTTCTTTGTTCTCCCAACATATCCCGCGTGTTTTTAACAGAGAACAAAGACACGGCAAGCGTGTATCATATTTATCATTTTCCCCGTTCTTTCCATATATATTTCATTTCATATTTCTTCTATTCTTCTAGTTTTAAACTGTATCAATTTTATATTTTTACTTCCACTATATATATATATATATATTGATTTTATATTGATTTTTTATATTGATTTTTTTTTAATGATTTTTAATTGATTTTATATTTATCCCATGTTAATTTATTTTTATCATTTTTATTTTATTTATCTCACTTTAGATTTATTTTCTTTATCCCTACATTCCCCATCCATCTTCCTTTTCTATCCTTTCACCTCTCCTTAATCACCACTCCACCCTCCCCTCCCTCGCCTCTTTTCCACAGTTTACCAACCTCGATCCACTCCCCCGTCCACACCATATATCCAACATTTTTAGTTAATTTTCATTTTTTCCACTTCCTTCCTCATGCATTCGCTATCTTTTAATTTCCTTCATTCTATTTTTCACTTTTCTCTCTCCCTTCTCTCTTTCTTTCCATTGCATTCGCCTTCTATTAAAATTGCATTCGCATATCAGAACCACCTCCCCCCCCCCTTTGATTCCTCTGAATGACACCTAGTATTTTATTTAAAAATAAGCATTACAAAATAACATATATATATAACGCGCGCTCTGATTGGCTAAAAAACTATGTGATATAAGAGCACAGAAACATGGTTTTCGTGATCTTGAAAAACCTTGAAGCGATGCAGTGGATTTGATCGACCACAAATAATTTTTTTCTGTTGTCAAACATGTCTTATTTACTAAACAAAAGCCATAGAATTACAGTTTTTCTTGTTTAGTTAAGTTCAAGTTCTATCTAAATGTGATTTTGATTTCTCAATTTGCAAGAATTGAGCTTCAAACACACAAAGAAACTTCCTTGCTCGTGTAGACGCGGCTTTATAATAGAACCATTCAAAGCTCTTGTATAGAACACGATGACATATTCAAGGAAGTCATCAGTAGTTTCATGCTGAGAACGGGACAAAAGATTCACACCTTCAGAATTGTTATTCCACCACAAATATTTCAGGTACGTGGAATTCAAAACCGCTGTTCGCATTAAAACGGGCTTGCGGCTTGTTATAGTTTCATAGCCACCTTTATTTATAAATATAACATCAAATTACCTATCACAAATTGCAGTCCACTCAGTTAGAGCATAGTTAACTATGGTTAGAGTGATTCCAATAAACCTGGGCACTACTAATTAGCTCGCTGTCAGTGTTTATTAGATGCAAAGAAACAAAGAAAACAAAAGAGAGTGTCTAGCTAATATTGTGAAATGGTATAGCTAGTAAAGCCACATCTACACGAGCAAGATTTCCTTGACACATTTTCCTTGACAAGGAAAACTTGCTCGTGTAGATGACAAAAAATTGTCAATTTTTCCTTGTCAAGGAAAACTTGCTCGTGTAGATGCGGCTTAACAATTTATACAATATCATCTATAAAAACCGTTCAGTAATGCTTATTATTAGATGTTAGTAATTGATGCATGACTTGCAAAATTAATTAGTTTAGCTTCACCAAAATAGGTAGTTTGATACAAACTGTTTGAAGTGGCTAAATGCAGTGATATCATAACAATTTAAGCCGTCATCTACACGAACAAGTTTTCCTTGACAAGGAAAAATTGACAATTTTTTGTCATCTACACGAACAAGTCTTCCTTGTCAAGGAAAATTTGCTCGTGTAGATGCGGCTTTATTGACGTCGATTAATTATGCTCATGAATCGGCACCCAGAAACTTCAGGGAATTTGGCTCAGTTGAGCAGGAAGTTGAGAGTTATATTCTAAGTAGAGATTGAAATATTATAGAGGACATATTATATAATTATTTCATGTCATCGATCGCGAGGATACTAGCTATCTTATTAGTTATTTTATTTTAATAGATTTGTACATATATATTTCATATTCATATTTTATAGTTTAAGAATATTGTTTTTTATTTTTATTCTGTAAAGCGCATTAGATCATATTTACATGTAATTTTTGCGCTATAGAAGTATTAAATTATTAGTATTAGTAGTAGTATTATTAGTATGAATTCAAGCTAAAACTAGTTTAATTGTACTAAAAAGACAAATTCTTACCCAAAATATCGCAGTCTTTGTTGGCCAGGGATGATGTACACTAAACAAGCTTCCCCAGAACGCTCTTATAAACGACATGAACTGTGGAATCATCAGCACCAACACCATCATAATAAACGTAGTTTCCTTAGAGTAATCTACAGCATGCTTTCTAGTGCAGCCACTGCGTGTATTATTGTAGAAAATACCAATCGAGATCAAGGAAATCTTGCTCGTAACGACACAAGCGAGGACAAGTAGAGACAAAATAATCGCAAAGAACCATTTGAAGATTGAAAGCCAAATAGAAGGTCGCGGATCGCGGACTTTTTCGATGGCAAGTTTTGGCTTTGAATGGACAGTTAGCTTGATCTCCTGCTCATCTGCCATCGCTTAGACTTCTTTGAACTGCAGGATGAATTCTAGACTCATTGGAGCTTAGCTTGTGTAATTGTAACATACTTTGGTCATGTGCGCATGGGTAGCGATAAAACGCAGAAACTGAAACGGCTGAAAGCTGAAACTGAAACGGCTGAAACGGCCGAAAAGTGCATGGTAAAACGCCGAAAATGGTTGAAACGACTGAAACGGCCGAAAGACGGTAAAACGCTGAAACGGCTGAAACGACTGAAATTGGATCAGATTACATATACAAACTAGACGCTCTTGTAGCGTTAAGTCGGGCTTCTTAAAGCAAGCAGTGGTTGCTGCGATCGGTAATCTCGACTGAATCTGATTTGCTCTCGACCATATATCCATTGTCAATGAAATATTGTCAATGGCAATAAAGCTCGAGCAAGAGCCCGCTCGCCGTAGACTAATGCATCAAACACGTAGGCAAGGTAATTCATTAACGCACTATGGTTTAGAATGATCATAAAGTATTGTATATGTACAATAATCAAATCTCCCAGCACAAGAATAGCTTTTTCTAGAATATCACAATCATCAAGAGTATTTACCATGTCTTCTACTGGATACATGAAATTCCATACACAGGACGTGACGAGATAACGATCGCTTCTACAATACTAATGAAATGTAACCTATTTGAACTAAATATAGATATCTTATAGTGCGATTAAAACGAGCTCGATAGAACTTGCTTTCCTTGCAATTTCAGTACTGCGATTTCACAAACTCAGCGAATCATGAATGACAATGACATAGTTTATTTGTTACAAATACAAATACCGTATACATAAACTATTATCGGTCGGCTGAAAACCTTACAATTGAAGGGGTGCCCATGAAAACTGCGTATGTGACTATTTTGATGATTTTCAAAATGTTATGCAATTGCTTCAAAAATACACCTACTGGCTTCTAAATACTTATATAAACATGATTTGGTGATTTTTAGATCGATTACACTCGAATTTTGGGCACTACAGTATATTTAATTTCTACTTGAATTCATTGACAGGATAGTTTGTGAAAATATGCAAATTAGGAAACTTTTACGCGTCAGTGATCTGTACGTGTTGTTCACCAATAACAAACCTTCAGATGTGAATGATTTCAACCTTTCACTTCCAGAGATTTTAGAAGTTTTTAGCGAATTTTGTTGCCATGGAAATCTTGACAGCTCGCGGGCTCAAACTATCACGCGGTTAAGTTGTCTCGTGGCGTGGCTATCGGTTCTGGAAGTGCTTCGCAGAACTGGGCCACTTTGCCACAATTTAAAGTCTTTTATTGCCATGTTTTCACCACAGAAGCCCCCAGAACAGCATCATTAAGCTTGACTGGTGGTAGAGGCCATTCTCCTGGAAGAAATCAGGGGCGAGGTGCAATTTCACGATGAAACTGAATCTGCAAACACGGTGTCAGATTTGCAAAATGGCGGATTCAGCAGAGTGAGAGTTGTTATCTCTGGTCGTTCTGTGGTGAATTCGAGGACCTACTAAGGCAGTTTTGGCGACTTTCGACTAGTAAAGAATGCAACCGGTGCATTAGTTTGCCTGTAGGCCCGGGTGATAAAAGACTTTATAAAATATCTCTAAAACATGGAGGTACGGAATGTCGTTGACAAAAATGTTCATGATATCCCAGAATGCAGTTCGGTCGTGCGTTGGAAAACAACAGGGATCCTGAAATAGTCGAATTCGAAAATCCCCGAATAAATCAAGAAGAGAGATGGAAGTTTGCCGAGCAAGTGGCGTTTTGTTTCACAATGATGTATTTTGGAAGAAAATCAAAATCAAATGTCGCACATTGTCATGACGTCAAAAACGCGCATTTTTGATTTCTACGAAAAACGGCAAACTGCAAAACAAGCACTTTTTCTAGTGTAATCGATCTAAAAATGACCAAATCATTTATATAGGTATCAATAAGCCAGTAGGTGTATTTTTGAAGCAATTGCATAACATTTCGAAAATCATCAAAATAGTCACATACGCAGTTTTCATGGACACCCCTTCAATTGTTCTCTTCTCTTCACCGCAGGCTGCGTGTATCAACTCACTTCGTTCTAAGTTCTGAAGATCTCTAAACCCTTTGCAGTACTAGTACTGGATTGATAAATCCATATCTCTATGAATTATTGTGGTTATTTTGAAAACAAGACGACATAAATTGTGAAATCAGACTCGACCAGTCTCGTATTGATAAATCATGTTGTTAGAGCCTTCGGTGATTATCTTAGCGGCCGGCACAGGGCGCATGCGCTGTAGAACCCAACAAGGCGCATGCGCTGTAGAACCCAATATGCGTTCTGGGGTCAAAGAATACGAAGAAGAAGAGAACGCTCTGCATTTTTAGAGTCGGGTTTCCACAGGAAGCCCGACTAAAAAGCAATCGGCTGAAATTTAGCTTGCGTAGCGCAAGCGCTCAAGCGTTTTTTAGGCCGCGCGGAAGATTTTTTCGCCAAAAAACGAAACATCTTCCACGCGGCCTAAAAAACGCTTGCTACGCAGGCTAGGCTGGTATATAGTTTTATTGTAATCGCGTATATTTCTTATAGTTCTTACGCTATAAGTCGCTTCAGAAGTTTTCCAGCAATCATGGGAAAGTCAAAACGCACTTCTCAATGCCCAGGATGCCATACAGCCAAAGAATTGCACGACTTCGGCGATCCTGGCAGAGATTGCACCGGGCCGAAATCACCGCCACCACAAGACTCTCCAGACGGCTGGTCAGCTTCGCCACCAAAGGAAAATACTTCACCCGCTGGATCATCATCCACAATGGATTCTCTTTTAGCAGCGATCGGCAACCTTGCCATTCAAGTTGACAAGATCGCCTCGAATCAGGCTCGACTGAACGTCGAAGTTGACGCTCTAAAAAATAACAACCACGACGACAAGGGTTCGCCCAGCTCATCGTATCAGCTAGGCCATCTCAGTGGCTTCTGCATCATCATCGGCATCCCAAACCAAGCTAGAACAGGCTATTCTTCGCGGTGAATTTGTCAATTTTATTGACCTCTTAAAATCACAACGCGAACATGTCACGCAAGAGGCAAATGCTGTCACCCTAGACGATCGCGGCAATCTCATACTGCAAAAGGCTCGTCCTCAAACAATCGACTCTTTTTCCACGTGGCTCTCCGCGTGGTTTGAGTTCGAAAAAATCATTGTTTCTGCTCACCCCGAACGGTACGCAGAGCTAGCCGAGTATCGCGTGGTAATCCATAAAGCAAACCGGAAATTTGCCTGGCCAGCGGTGAACGCCTACGACATACGCTTTCGCCAGGAAACGGCCCGTTCTGGCGGACGTCGTTTCGACCAAATTGACCATACGCTTTATATTACCACCCTGGACGCTACGGCCTAGCCTGCGAATACAGCCGCTTTTTGGCGGTCGCGCCACAGGGTCTCCCGCAAAAAAGCGCCGTTGTGAGGGCAACATTCCTGTACTGTGACCTCTGAGGTCATGACAGCTCGTGTTGTAAATCTGATACAACACAGCCGCTCATGTTGTGAACACTACTTCCAAACGGCCTGAGCTTGTTGATTCGGCAATCAAAATTATTGTAGAACATGATTTTATTCATCTGTGCATATGATAAGTCCGATACAATCGCCCGCGGCTCGACATTGTAATATTTTGTTCTGGTCGTTCTGGTTTCGGTGAGCTTAATTTATGCAAATAATACGATTACCAGCAAGCTGACCAATCAGCTTCTTGACCAGAATCGGGTCAAAAATGACGTCACAGTACAGGAATGTTGCCCTCACAACGGCAGACGCTTCTTTCGGGAGATCCCTGTGGCGAGCGTAAAAAAGCGGCTGTATCCGCAGGCTAGCTACGGCCCTGCGAAAGGATGCAAAACAGTGCTTCCGCTGTAAATCATTCGACCACGAAGCTAAGGAATGTCCCTTTCTCCCGGCGCCGGCGCTGGAGACGTCGGCGCAGAACAAGAACTCGGCGACACCTTCCAACGCTCCATCTACTGCCTGGAAAACCGAAAGATGGTACCACGACGGGAAATAAGGATGTAACGTCTTTCAACGCCACGCCTGCAACCTGGGTACCGGGTGTAAACGGGCTCATATGTGCAAAGCCTGCCGAGGAGTCAATGTCTTCTATACTATTGTTTCTATTGTTTAAATACTCAATTGTGATTGGATAATTTGTATGAAAATTTGTTTGGGTGGCCTTGGTTGGTGTAGTCACACTGTAAAGCAATATTGGCTTGTTGTATATGTAATCTGATCCAATTTCAGTCGTTTCAGCAATTTCAGCGTTTTACCGTCTTTCGGCCGTTTCAGCCGTTTCAGTTTCCGCTTTCAGCCGTTTCAGTTTCCGCGTTTTATCGCTACCCCACATCGAAGCAGTTCTTGGAAGGAAACCGGAAATGACAGTAGCATGTCTGGGCCGAGTACTACTGTCACGCGACACAGGAAGTGCATGGCGATGTGAGCTTCTGAGAATATAAAGCCTTAGCTATATATGGGCCAAACCAGCTGAAACGAGGAAAACAAATCCTGTAGAATTGCTGAATACGATTCAGATCTCTTTCAGACGTAAAAATCGCAACTTCACATGATTTTTTAAAACAAATCTCTGAAATCCGCGAGGAAAACACAGGGATCCCGCACACGAAATGACAAATACTGTTTGATCAATCAAAACTCAATCAGAAGTTTCGATGACGTGGGACATCCTTATTCTTTGAAATATTTATTTTCATTGGTTCGGGTGAAAGCCTTTCTCTTTTCTTTTCCTCTTCCTGTTTGCCTTTTCGTGACTCTCATCACCAGCCTCTCTCATCTACACATCACTGTCTAACTAGACGCTTTACAAGCGTTCACTCGTGCCCGGCCAGGCGCGATTGAGTACTGGGATGCACTGCAGCATGAAAGACGCATACTTATGGGCCTCCACCTTCCATTCGTGAGGGAGCTGTGAAGAACGAAGAGATCAGGAACGATGGTCGCTACGTAGCGTCTGGCTTCGCTCGATGTCAACATTCATGTCAACACGGCCTAAGATATTCGCGAACTGAACTGACAGAGACACATGGAAGCCTTGACTTTCCTCCAACAAGGTTTGCGAAGAAAGATGTCTCGTGTTCATAAACCATGTGATCAGTCAGTCTCGTGGTCTCGTTCCC
The DNA here is from genome assembly GCA_033675265.1 of Actinostola sp. cb2023. Lineage (NCBI taxonomy): Eukaryota > Metazoa > Cnidaria > Anthozoa > Actiniaria > Actinostolidae > Actinostola > Actinostola sp. cb2023. The sequence goes on from JAUJYZ010000208.1 coordinate 78,976, forward strand.
AGTCTCATTCCATTGCAGATTCGCGACGTGAACAAACAAAAAAAAAAAATGTGCTTTAATAGTCACCATAGGTGTATTCACTACTTAAACGTTTCTTACGTTTCTCAATGTTTAGATCTGAGATAACGATTATAGTGGTCAAATCAGTGTTTGGTTACTTGTTGGGTGACTCGGTAGAACATGCAGAATTTGGAATTGCCCGGCACCCGACAACATAATACCGGCCAGCTCAAGACTTTGTATAAACGACTGGTTAAGAATGCTAGCAAAATCAAAAAAAACATACTTAGATTTTAGGGAACTGATTCAACAGTTTTTTTGCGGTGGAACTTGCTTCGCTGATTGCCCTGAAAGTTGGAGCTCTGCCGGTCTTGATGCGTAACGCGGCGATGGACAATAACGAGATTGTCTGCGCTGCATGGTTGGAGCTCTGCCGGTCTTGGTGCGCAACGCGGCGATGCACAATAACGAGATTGTCTGCTGGTTGGTGCACTGCCGATCTTGGTGCGTAACGCGGCGATGGACAATAACGAGATTGTCTGCTGGTTGGTGCACTGCCGGTCTTGGTGCGTAACGTGGCGATGGACAATAACGAGATTGTCTGCTGGTTGGTGCACTGCCGGTCTTGGTGCGTAACGCGGTGATGCACAATAACGAGATTGTCTGCTGGTTGGTGCACTGCCGGTCTTGGTGCGTAACGCGGCGATGCACAATAACGAGATTGTCTGCTGGTTGGTGCACTGCCGGTCTTGGTGCGTAACGCGGCGATGCACAATAACGAGATTGTCTGCTGGTTGGTGCACTGCCGGTCTTGGTGCGTAACGCGGCGATGCACAATAACGAGATTGTCTGCTGCATGGTTGGAGCTCTGCCGGTCTTGGTGCGCAACGCGGCGATTTGTCTGCGCTGCATGGGTGGAGCTCTGCCGGTCTTGGTGCGTAACGCGGCGATGCACAATAACGAGATTGTCTGCTGGTTGGTGCACTGCCGGTCTTGGTGCGTAACGCGGCGATGCACAATAACGAGATTGTCTGCTGGTTGGTGCACTGCCGGTCTTGGTGCGTAACGCGGCGATGCACAATAACGAGATTGTCTGCTGGTTGGTGCACTGCCGGTCTTGGTGCGTAACGCGGCGATGCACAATAACGAGATTGTCTGCTGGTTGGTGCACTGCCGGTCTTGGTGCGTAACGCGGCGATGCACAATAACGAGATTGTCTGCTGGTTGGTGCACTGCCGGTCTTGGTGCGTAACGCGGCGATGCACAATAACGAGATTGTCTGCTGCATGGTTGGAGCTCTGCCGGTCTTGGTGCGCAACGCGGCGATTTGTCTGCGCTGCATGGGTGGAGCTCTGCCGGTCTTGGTGCGTAACGCGGCGATGCACAATAACGAGATTGTCTGCTGGTTGGTGCACTGCCGGTCTTGGTGCGTAACGCGGCGATGCACAATAACGAGATTGTCTGCTGGTTGGTGCTCTGCCGGTCTTGGTGCGCAACGCGGCGATGCACAATAACGAGATTGTCTGCTGGTTGGTGCACTGCCGGTCTTGGTGCGCAACGCGGCGATGCACAATAACGAGATTGTCTGCTGGTTGGTGCACTGCCGGTCTTGGTGCGCAACGCGGCGATGCACAATAACGAGATTGTCTGCTGGTTGGAGCTCTATCGGTCTAGCTAGCTGTGCTCCTTGACAAAAGACGCATTTGCTCAGGCTTAGCCTCAATTCAGTGTAAATTATTCACAAATACCGACGAGAACGCGAAAAAGTGTTGACATTCAACAATGGAAACCATCTTTAATAGCTGATATCGAAGTTACACTCCAATGACTCTGAACAACGGTTTCAAGTCGAGGCTATCGGGTCAGAACAAAAACTTGACCCTATAGCCTCGACTTGAAACCTTTGTTCAGAGTCATTGGAGTGTAACTTCGATACCAGCTATTGCACAGGTTATTCTCTGGATTGAGGCTAAGCCTGAGCAAATGCGTCTTAATTTGTCAAGGAGTACAGCGGTGTCTAAACAACTCGAAACTGGAGTATTGTCGATTGTTAGTTTCAACTTTTCTTCTGACATTCATTTTTCACAGCTTGGCGTTTGACATATTATCTCACAACAGCACCATTATCCTTCCTTATCATGATATCATTGTGGGAATCGTTCATTTTAAAACATCCTCAGACATAACTCAGGCGATTCCATGTTTCTTCCATGAAATGAAAGAGATGACAGTCATAGAATGTCGGCATACCTTTTAGAGCAGGCCAGGGGATAAGATTGTTCTAAGTTAAACTAGCTAGCTATAGAGCCAAAGGTTCAAAGCTGACTTGAGACAAAAAAAACTATTCTAAATCGTCAACTACTCACTGCAGTCTTCATCAGAGTGGCTACAAACTCGTTCATCAAAGTATGACTGATTCTTGCTGCTAGCCTGGGAGGCATTTATAAACTAGGTAGAGGGGCCGTAAGGAGGGAGGGGGGTGCTGCGCACGGTTCACGACTATTAAACACGGCCCCTCTATGTACATACACGATATATTCTCATATCTTCTGTCGTTTAACGAGATAAAATACCGAACTGAATGTCCCTAATTCATCGTCTTCATGTCCAATGCTCTTAGCACACGGCTGGGGACTAGAGAAAAACGTAGAGCTTTAGAAGATATATCTAGCAGAACTTGGAACTAATCTTTAACTAATACGGCCGAACTGTATGAGCATTGAGATATTCATATGGAATGCGCTTTTCAAGAATTAAATCGTTATTATTAATATTATGGCATAGATCAAACTACGATGAACTACGAATTTCAATCGCAATGTAAAATAATCGTAAATGTGATGTTGAGGTGCTGTCGATCATGCGCATTGTGTACACCGCCCTGTGTTACAGGCAATCGGCTCTTTTTCACTGATAGAGTGATTTCAATAAACCTGGGCATTACTAACTCCACCAATACACACTATTAGACACTCACTCTTTTGTTTTCTTTTGTTCCTTTGCATCTAATAAACACTGACAGCTAATTAGTAGTGCCCAGTTTTATTGGAATCACTCTATATAACTCTCATAAACAAAGCATAGTTTAGCAAGAGTCAGAGGAACATTTCTCGAGCCCAGACCTCATATTGCGCAAAAGCGCATGCGCAGTAAAACAATAATAACTGGCGAAGAACATCAAAATATAAAATTTAATTCAGCGGCAAAATTCATTGTTGGGTATAATATATAAATCATAAATTCTGTTGTACAAATTTTTTATAAAAATATATATGAAATTCTATGTCTATAATCTTCCGTTATAATCTTTCTGTCGTTTGAGTTCTTGAAAAGGCGCTGTTTATTTACGGTTGATTCCCTTTCCAACCCATTATCAATCTCGTACCCAGAGCCCACGTTCCTCGGTGCTGACCAAGAAGAACGTGGGATCTGGGCACGAGATTGACCCATTATTAAAAATCTGAATATCTCTTTCAAACACAAACACCGTGTGCGCGCAACCGAAAAATGGTCTTTCTAATCAGTTTGAGTTCCAGCTAAGAACAATTCCTAGCGAGACCGGAAATGACGTCTATTAATCAAATAATTTATGCGAAATATTATCCTCGTCACCAGGTTCTTCGCGTTCGTTCTTTAACGAAAAGTCTGGAAACGAGCTTGCTGTGTTCCTCTACCAAAGTGCAAGTGTACTCCAAAATGTTTTGAATGTAAAAATCTTATAAGCAAGCATCGCCCAAAGCACCCAGATAAGGCTTGTCATACTATATCTAGGTGGGGGAGGGGGAGGTTAAGGGGGGAGGGGGAGTGTCATTTGGAACGATTCCCGCAAAGGGAAACGTCCCGCCTGCGAATTTCTGAGCGCGCAAGGTACCATAGGGTTCCAAGAGGATCGACTTTTACTTCTGACAACTGCTTTAAAAAGTGTTGTCGGTCAAAACGACTCAAAACTACTCGTCAAGACCGAAAGGGTGCATGGGTAATATTGGTTTTAGTTTTCGACATAACGAAGCCAGGTACCAACACAATAGCAGAGTGTCTATGACACAAATGGTTCTACGAAATTCTTCTTTTTTCCTAAAAACGATTTTGAAACAATTACAGCCGTTCTCAGAAAGGTTGTCTGTGTCGTAACTGTCACGTGACTGAGACCAAAGCGCTTGATAAAGAAGTTAATGTAATAATTTTCAGTTTCAGTGAAATGCCGTTCCGAAATAACTATCTTTGCGAAGAATGAACCAGTGTCTATCACGTGACAGATTTCATGGACAACATTAATGAGGACGACTGCGCATGTGCAGTGACGTAATTCATACAATGTGCGGTGTTGTGGTGCTATTGTACTCAGACAGACCATCTTCAGACAGGAGAGGCTGGTACACTCCGCCACCAGAGCTGATGCGACGGCGTCCTGACACACAAAAACACGTTTGTTATGATAGCGATACTTATATATAATCGGGCAATTTTGGTTCGATTCGGCGAAATATCAGGGTGAGTTAGGTCGAGCCATGTTTCGTATTTTGGCGAGACGTAGTCGAGACCCATGGCAAGACCTAAGAGTCCTGATATTTCGCAGAATCGAACCAAAATTGACCGATTATTGATTTATCATCCCACTCTTTTCGCCGAAATGAAAGAATATCACTGTTCTGATTGGCTAACTGATTATAGTGGGATGATAATATCCAATAATATATGTCTCCCTACCTGTTTTCCGTCTCATTCGTTTATGCTTCTTCTGAAAGAATATCACTGTTCTGATTGGCTAACTGATTATAGTGGGATGAAAATATCCAATAATATATGTCTCCCTACCTGTTTTCCGTCTCATTCGTTTATGCTTCTTCTGACGGATCTGGTCAAGATCCTCTTGCGTCGGCTCTCCTGGCAGGTTCTCGTCTTTGAATGCCCACGACAGTTGGTAAGGACCACGCTTCCATGGAGCACGCGCCAGCAGATGACATACCGTAGACATCCGATGCCATATCATCGTGAGACACTGTATCACGATCACCAGGCCGTACACGATGAGGAAAGCAAAGCCGATGGCGTTGGTGCCTATGATCTTTAACTCTGTCTATAGGTGAATCAAACAAGATTAATGTCATCAGGAAACATTCGCGGGTGAAGGCGGCGATGGTGGGCGTGGTACAGGTAGTAAGGGGTGACTCAATGGTGACTCAATCCTTGATAGTAGTATGAATGGACACCATCGTGACCAAAGAAAGTGTTAGTGTTGCTGTTTTAGTGTTCGTCTTATGCTCTGCTTCTTAATATCACTTCAACTACGCTTAACGACGACTGCACCACTGATGTTGTAGTCGTTGATGATGATGACCATGGTAAGGCTAATGATGATGATTATGGTAATGATGATGATGATGATGATACTGCACGTTCGTATTTTGAACGAGCTTCGCGCTCCTGGACGACACGTGTCGAAATAAACTATTGTATTGTATTGTATGATGATGACTATGGTAAGGGTAATGATGATGATGATGATGATGATGATTGTTATTATTATTATTATGATGATGATGATGACTATGGTAATAATGATTATGATGATGATGATGACTATGGTATGGGTGATAATGATGATGATTACTATTATTATTGTTATGATGATGATGATGATGACTATGATGAAGATGATCAGATACGATCCACTCGGTGACAAGTATGTCCTTGTAATAATCCCATCACTCAAGTATCAATACCAATTAAGCGTCACGCACCTGTTTGTCCAGCGTGACGATAATGATCATCCACATGACGTTAGCAACAGCAAACACTGTCAAGAATGAGTCACGCAAGTCTTCCAATTTCTCCTTGAGTTCCGTCACGGCACCAAATATGGCGGACTCTGGGAGGAGGCAGGCTAATCGCAGACTTTTCCAAAAGCGATATTCTTTGCCGTCGTCTTGGTTAATGGTCTTGATGTCTGATAGATGGACTTTGTTCACCAACTCTCTAGCACGGCGAATCTCTCTTTGAGCTTGGTAAACACAAATACAAACACAGTTGTCCAATACACACAACCAGATACCATGTCTGTTTATTGTCATTGTCATTGCTATTGTCTTATCTCTATTGTCATTGCTATTGTTATCTCTATTGTCATTGCTATTGTCATCTCTATTGTCATTGCTATTGTTATCTCTATTGCCATTGCTATTGTCATCTCTATTGTCATTGCTATTGTCATCTCTATTGTCATTGCTATTGTCATCTCTATTGTCATTGCTATTGTCTTATCTCTATTATGATTGCTATTGTCTTATCTCTATTGTGATTCCTATTGTCATCTCTATTATGATTGCTATTGTTATCTCTATTGTCATTGTCATTGCTATTGTTATCTCTATTGTCATCTCTATTGTCATTGCTATTGTTATCTCTATTGTCATTGTTATATCTATTGCTATTGTTATCTCTATTGCTATTGTTATCTCTATTGTCATTGTTATCTCTATTGTCATTGCTATTGTTATCTCTATTGTCATTGCTATTGTTATCTCTATTGTCATTGCTTTTGTTATCTCTATTGTCATTGCTATTGTCTTATCTCTATTGTCATTGCTATTGTCTTATCTCTATTGTCATTGCTATTGTCTTATCTCTATTGTCATTGCTATTGTCTTATCTCTATTGTCATTGCTATTGTCTTATCTCTATTGTCATTGCTATTGTCTTATCTCTATTGTCATTGCTATTGTCTTATCTCTATTGTCATTGCTATTGTTATCTCTATTGTCATTGCTATTGTCATATCTATTGTCATTGCTATTGTCATCTCTATTGTCATTGCTATTGTCTTATCTCTATTGTCATTGCTATTGTCTTATCTCTATTGTGATTCCTATTGTCATCTCTATTGTCAATGCTATTGTTATCTCTATTGCTATTGTATTGTTATCTCTATTCTCATCTCTATTGTCATTGCTATTGTTATCTCTATTGTCATTGTTATATCTATTGCTATTGTTATCTCTATCGCTATTGTTATCTCTATTGTCATTGTTATCTCTATTGTCATTGCTATTGCTATCTCTATTGTCATTGTTATCTCTATTCTCATCTCTATTGTCATTGTTATCTCTATTGTCATTGCTATTGCTATCTCTATTGTCATTGTTATCTCTAATGTCATTGCTTTTGTTATCTCTATTGTCATTGTTATCTCTATTGTCATTGTTATCTCTATTGCTATTGTTATCTCTATTGCTATTGTTATCTCTATTGCTATTGTTATCTCTATTGCTATTGTTATCTCTATTGCTATTGTTATCTCTATTGCTATTGTTATCTCTATTGCTATTGTTATCTCTATTGCTATTGTTATCTCTATTGTCATTATCTCTATTGTCATTGCTATTGTTATCTCTATTGTCATTGTTATATCTATTGCTATTGTTTTCTCTATTGTCATTGTTATCTCTATTGTCATTGCTATTGTTATCTCTATTGCTATTGTTATCTCTATTGTCATTGTTATCTCTATTGTCATTGCTATTGTTATCTCTATTGTCATTGTTATATCTATTGCTATTGTTATCTCTATTGTCATTGTTATCTCTATTGTCATTGTTATCTCTATTGTCATTGCTATTGTTATCTCTATTGTCATTGTTATCTCTATTGTCATTGCTATTGTTATCTCTATTGCTATTGTTATCTCTATTGTCATTGTTATCTCTATTGTCATTGCTATTGTTATCTCTATTGTCATTGTTATATCTATTGCTATCTCTATTGTCATTGCTATTGTTATCTCTATTGCTATTGTAATCTCTATTGTCATTGTTATCTCTATTGTCATTGTTATATCTATTGCTATTGTTATCTCTATTGTCATTGTTATCTCTATTGTCATTGATATTGTTATCTCTATTGTCATTGTTATCTCTATTGCTATTGTTATCTCTATTGCTATTGTTATCTCTATTGTCATTGTTATATCTATTGCTATTGTTATCTCTATTGTCATTGTTATCTCTAGTGTCATTGGTATTGTTATCTCTATTGTCATTGCTATTGTTATCTCTATTTTCATTGTTATATCTATTGCTATTGCTTTCTCTATTGCTATTGTCATCTCTATTGTCATTGTGATCTCTATTGTCATTGTTATCTCTATTGTTATCTCTATTGTCATCTCTATTGCTATTGTTATCTCTATTGCTATTGTTATCTCTATTGCTATTGTTATCTCTATTGCTATTGTTATCTCTATTGCTATTGTTATCTCTATTGCTATTGTTATCTCTATTGCTATTGTCATTGCTATTGTGTAGTACCTGGAGTAGGGTACTGTAGATTCTTAACAGCTTTAATCATCTTATTAATGTGTCCAACTTTACAGATATGTAGTTCTTCTTTCAGTGATTTACGTAGAGTTTCATAATCCATGGCTTTCAGGTCTTCCAGTATGCGTGGTTCTGTGTATCCACTGTCCTTAAAGTACGTCCAGTAATTCTCCAGCCCCATTTCGTGCAGCCATTCCTCCACGCTTTCCTATTAGAAATTAGTTTTCTTTACCTATGGAGTCTCTACTACTCAGTATAAAAGAGAGCGTAATGTGGGGTCACACGAACAAAGCAAACGAAAGCGACATTAATTACATGTGAGCTACAATAATGCAAACGCAAGGAATGAAACATTTTCCAATCTTTTCCTTTTGCTCGCCAGTGCGACAACAAAACAAAATTCTCTTCCCTACCCCTCTAGATACTGAAAAACAAATCTGTATTGCACAGTACTGGGACGATCATGATTTTCCCTTCACCTTCCCTTTTCTCTTCTTCCATTCCCTTCTCTCCCATTCCCTTCTCTCCCATTCCCTTCTCTCCCATTCCCTTCTCTCCCATTCCCTTCTCTCCCATTCCCTTCTCTCCCATTCCCTTCTCTCTCATTCCTTTCTCTCCCATTCCCTTCTCTCCCATTCCCTTCTCTCCCATTCCCTTCTCTCCCATTCCCTTCTCTCCCATTACCCTTCTCTCCCATTAACCCTCTCCCATTCCCTACCCTACCCCTGTAGATCCTCACCGGCACGTCTGTAATAAGAGGCACGTAAGGAATCCTCTCAATCAGATAAACAAGTTGCATTCGATGACCTCTTTTACTGATACCAATGGAGCGTAGATCCTGATGACAAATCAAATACTATTATTATATAGTAGTGTAGTATCGTCTGTAGTGGATGAAAGCATGACTTCCGCTTTGAAAAATACGCGCAGTACATTACGATGAATTTACGTAACGTTACGTTCGGCTAGGTTATGTTATATTACGCTACGTTGTTAAGGTACGTTACATTACGTTATGCTTATGTTATATTACGCTACGTTGTTAAGGTACGTTACATTACGTTATGCTACGTTACGTTACATTGCGAAATGTTCCATTACGGTAAATGTACGTTACGTAACTATATGTTCCACTAAGTTAACGTTCTACTATGTTATGTTACGTTATATGTTCTGCTACGTTACGTTACATTCTACGTAACTATATGTTCCGCTACGTTACGTTCTACTATGTTACGCTACGCTATATGTTCCGCTACGTTACGTTCTACTATGTTACGTTACGTTATATGTTCCGCTACGTTACGTTATATGTACCGCTGCGTTATGTTCTACTATGTTACGTTATGTTATATGTTCCGCTACGTTATGTTCTACTATGTAACGTTACGTTATATGTTCCGCTACGTTACGTTACGTTATATGTTCCGCTACGTAACTATGTTCCGCTAAGTTAACGTTCTACTATGTTACGTTACGTTGTATGTTCCGCTACGTTACGTTACATTGCTACGTAACCATATGTTCCGCTACGTTACGTTCTACTGTGTTACGTTACGTTATATGTTCAGCTACGCTACGTTACATTGTTACGTAACTTACGTACGTTAAATTACGTTATGCTACGTTACGTTACATTGCGCAATGTTCCATTACGGTAAATGTACGTTACGTAACTATATGTTCCACTAAGTTAACGTTCTACTATGTTATGTTACGTTATATGTTCTGCTACGTTACGTTACATTCTACGTAACTATATGTTCCGCTACGTTACGTTCTACTATGTTACGCTACGCTATATGTTCCGCTACGTTACGTTCTACTATGTTACGTTACGTTATATGTTCCGCTACGTTCCGCTACGTTACATGTACCGCTACGTTATGTTCTACTATGTTACGTTATGTTATATGTTCCGCTACGTTATGTTCTACTATGTTACGTTACGTTATATGTTCCGCTACGTTACGTTACGTTATATGTTCCGCTACGTAACTATGTTCCGCTAAGTTAACGTTCTACTATGTTACGTTACGTTGTATGTTCCGCTACGTTACGTTACATTGCTACGTAACCATATGTTCCGCTACGTTACGTTCTACTGTGTTACGTTACGTTATATGTTCAGCTACGCTACGTTACATTGTTACGTAACTATATGTTAAGCTACGTTCTACTCTGTTACGTTACGTTATATGTTCCGCTACGTTACGTTATTTGTTCCGCTACGTTATATGTTCCGCTACGTTACATGTTCCGCTACGTTCCGTTATATGTTCCGTTCCGTTCCGTTATATGTTCCGCTACGTTACGTTATATGTTCCGCTACGTTACGTTATGTTCCGCTACGTTACGTTATATGTACCGCTACGTTATGTTCTACTATGTTCCGTTCCGTTATATGTTCCGCTACGTTACATTATATGTTCCGCTACGCTACGTTATATGTTCCGCTACGTTACGTTATATGTCCCGCTACGTTACGTTCTACTATGCTACGTTACATGTTCAGCTACGTTACGTTACTTTACGTTACGCTATATGTTCCGCTACGTTATGTTCCCTACCTTGTTTGACATACCAACAATAAAGCTGACATTATCGTATCCATTCTCGACGAAATTCCTCGTGTACAGCCACTGAAATCAGAGCAAACAACGTTATTACAAATATATTTCTCGATTAAAAGTAGCCTCAATATCGTCCCCAG
>JAUJYZ010000208.1:92500-160730 GCA_033675265.1 Actinostola sp. cb2023
CGCAAGTGCGATAGGAACGCAAGTGCGATAGGAACGCAAGTACGATAGGAACGCAAGTACGATAGGAACGCAAGTACGATAGGAACGCAAGTACGATAGGAACGCAAGTACGATAGGAACGCAAGTACGATAGGAACGCAAGCGATAGTACGATACGATAGGAACGCAAGTACGATAGGAACGCAAGTACGATAGGAACGCAAGTACGATAGGAACGCAAGTACGATAGGAACGCAAGTACGATAGGAACGCAAGTACGATAGGAACGCAAGTACGATAGGAACGCAAGTACGATAGTAACGCAGGTACGATAGTAACGCAAGTACGATAGTAACGCAAGTACGATAATAACGCAATTACGATAGTAACGCAAGTACGATAGTAACGCAAGTACGATAGTAACGCAAGTACGATAGCAACGCAAGTACGATAGCAACGCAAGTACGATAGCAACGCAAGTACGATAGCAACGCAAGTACGATAGCAACGCAAGTACGATAGCAACGCAAGAACGATAGCAACGCAAGTGCGATAGTAACGCAAGTGCGATAGGAACGCAAGTACGATATTAACGCAAGTGCGATAGGAACGCAAGTACGATAGGAACGCAAGTACGATAGGAACGCAAGTACGATAGTAACGCAATTACGATAGTAACGCAAGTACGATAGTAACGCAAGTACGATAGCAACGCAAGTACGATAGCAACGCAAGTACGATAGCAACGCAATTACGATAGCAACGCAAGTACGATAGCAACGCAAGTACGATAGCAACGCAAGTACGATAGCAACGCAAGTACGATAGCAACGCAAGTACGATAGCAACGCAAGTACGATAGCAACGCAAGTACGATAGCAACGCAAGTACGATAGCAACGCAAGTACGATAGTAACGCAAGTACGATAGCAACGCAAGAACGATAGCAACGCAAGTGCGATAGTAACGCAAGTGCGATAGGAACGCAAGTACGATAGGAACGAAAGTACGATAGGAACGAAAGTGCGATAGGAACGCAAGTACGATAGGATTCGATAGGAACGCAAGTACGATAGGAACGCAAGTACGATAGTAACGCAATTACGATAGTAACGCAAGTACGATAGTAACGCAAGTACGATAGCAACGCAAGTACGATAGCAACGCAAGTACGATAGCAACGCAAGTACGATAGCAACGCAAGTACGATAGCAACGCAAGTACGATAGCAACGCAAGTACGATAGCAACGCAAGTACGATAGCAACGCAAGAACGATAGCAACGCAAGTGCGATAGTAACGCAAGTGCGATAGGAACGCAAGTACGATAGGAACGCAAGTGCGATAGGAACGCAAGTACGATAGGAACGCAAGTACGATAGGAACGCAAGTACGATAGGAACGCAAGTACGATAGGAACGCAAGTACGATAGGAACGCAAGTACGACTAGGAACGCAAGTACGATAGGAACGCAAGTACGATAGGAACGCAAGTACGATAGGAACGCAAGTACGATAGGAACGCAAGTACGATAGGAACGCAAATACGATAGGAACGCAAGTACGATAGGAACGCAAGTACGATAGGAACGCAAGTACGATAGGAACGAAAGTACGATAGTAACGCAAGTACGATAGTAACACGAGTACGATAGTAACGCAACTCTGTGTTGTTCTGTCCGTTACCTTTTGGAAAAGCTCTTCAAAATAGCAACACACAGGTACAGGTACTTTTTTTGAAGTTCATATATGCCAGAACAAAGCTCGAATCCCACCAAAAAGTCAATCTATACTATCCTGCCAGCTACTTACCCCATGACCGGTCCGTAATGTTAGCCAACGAGTATATAATGAGTAGAAGGTACCCTGACGGTAGACAGCATAAGTACCACACACCATGGACCAAGCAGAAAGCCTCAGTTGGATGCAGCAGGGCCGCGAGAAGGAAAATCCCAATGAGTCCAGCAAGGTAGAGTGAGCTGATGTCAGCAGGAAGATGGTCTCGACATTCGATCGGTAGTGTAGTAGGTGATAACGTTGTGACAGTTAAATTGCTTGGCATTGGAGTACTACCTATTTTACATGATAAATAAACACTGACATTTACTGCATCTAAGAGGAGGGAAGAATAAAGCAAGGAAGCAAGTTAGCAAGGCAGCAGGGAAGCAAGCATGGAAGCAAGCAAGTAAGCAGGGAAGCAAGGAAGCAAGGAAGCAAGGAAGAAAAGGAAGCAAGGAAGCAAGGAAGCAAGGAAGCAAGGAAGCAAGGAAGCAAGGAAGCAAGGAAGCAAGGAAGCAAGGAAGCAAGGAAGCAAGGAAGCAAGGAAGCAAGGAAGCGAGGAAGCGAGGAAGCGATGAAGCAAGGAAGCAAGTAAGGAAGCAAGGAAGCAAACAAGGAAGCAAGCAAGGAAGCAAGCAAGCAAGAAAGGAAGCAAGGAAGCAAGGAAGCAAGGAAGCAAGGAAGCAAGGAAGCAAGGAAGCAAGGAAGCAAGGAAGCAAGGCAGCAAGGAAGCAAGCAATGAAGCAAGCAATGAAGCAAGCAATGAAGCAAGGATGCAAGGATGCAAGGAAGCAAGGAAGCAAGGAAGCAAGGAAGCAAGGAAGCAAGGAAGCAAGGAAGCAAGGAAGCAATGAAGCAAGGAAGCAAGAATGCAAGGGAGCAAAGAAGCAAGGAAGCAAGCAAGGATGCAAGCAATGAAGCAAGCAAGGATGCAAACAATGAAGGAAGCAATGAAGCAAGCAATGAAGCAAGCAATGAAGCAAGCAATGAAGCAAGCAATGAAGCAAGCAATGAAGCAAGCAATGAAGCAAGCAATGAAGCATGGTCTCGACATTCGATCGGTAGTGTAGTAGGTGATAACGTTGTGACAGTTAAATTGCTTGGCATTGGAGTACTACCTATTTTACATGATAAATAAACACTGACATTTACTGCATCTAAGAGGAGGGAAGAATAAAGCAAGGAAGCAAGTTAGCAAGGCAGCAGGGAAGCAAGCATGGAAGCAAGCAAGTAAGCAGGGAAGCAAGGAAGCAAGGAAGCAAGGAAGCAAGGAAGCAAGGAAGCAAGGAAGCAAGGAAGCAAGGAAGCAAGGAAGCAAGGAAGCAAGGAAGCAAGGAAGCAAGGCAGCAAGGAAGCAAGCAATGAAGCAAGCAATGAAGCAAGCAATGAAGCAAGCAATGAAGCAAGGATGCAAGGAAGCAAGGAAGCAAGGAAGCAAGGAAGCAAGGAAGCAAGGAAGCAAGGAAGCAAGGAAGCAATGAAGCAAGGAAGCAAGAATGCAAGGGAGCAAAGAAGCAAGGAAGCAAGCAAGGATGCAAACAATGAAGCAAGCAAGGATGCAAACAATGAAGGAAGCAATGAAGCAAGCAATGAAGCAAGCAATGAAGCAAGCAATGAAGCAAGCAATGAAGCAAGCAATGAAGCAAGCAATGAAGCAAGCAATGAAGCAAGCAATGAAGCAAGCAATGAAGCAAGCAATGAAGCAAGCAATGAAGCAAGCAATGAAGCAAGCAATGAAGCAAGCAATGAAGCAAGCAATGAAGCAAGCAAGGAAGCAAGCAATGAAGGAAGCAAGGAAGCAAGCAATGAAGGAAGCAAGGAAGCAAAGAAGCAAGGAAGCAAGGAAGGAAGGAAGCAGGGAAGCAAGGAAGGAAGGAAGCAGGGAAGCAGGGAAGCAAGGACGGACGGAAGTAAGGAAGGAAGGAAGGAAGGAAGGAAGGAAGGAAGGAAGGAAGGAAGGAAGGAAGGAAGGAAGGAAGGAAGGAAGGAAGGAAGGAAGGAAGGAAGGAAGGAAGGAAGGAAGGAAGTAAGGAAGGAAGGAAGGAAGGAAGGAAGGAAGGAAGGAAGGAAGGAAGGAAGGAAGGAAGGAAGGAAGGAAGGAAGGAAGGAAGGAAGGAAGGAAGGAAGGAAGGAAGGAAGGAAGGAAGCAAGCAATGAAGCAAGCAATGAAGCAAGCAATGAAGCAAGCAATGAAGCAAGCAATGAAGCATGGTCTCGACATTCGATCGGTAGTGTAGTAGGTGATAACGTTGTGACAGTTAAATTGCTTGGCATTGGAGTACTACCTATTTTACATGATAAATAAACACTGACATTTACTGCATCTAAGAGGAGGGAAGAATAAAGCAAGGAAGCAAGTTAGCAAGGCAGCAGGGAAGCAAGCATGGAAGCAAGCAAGTAAGCAGGGAAGCAAGGAAGCAAGGAAGCAAGGAAGCAAGGAAGCAAGGAAGCAAGGAAGCAAGGAAGCAAGGAAGCAAGGAAGCAAGGAAGCAAGGAAGCAAGGAAGCAAGGCAGCAAGGAAGCAAGCAATGAAGCAAGCAATGAAGCAAGCAATGAAGCAAGGATGCAAGGATGCAAGGAAGCAAGGAAGCAAGGAAGCAAGGAAGCAAGGAAGCAAGGAAGCAAGGAAGCAAGGAAGCAATGAAGCAAGGAAGCAAGAATGCAAGGGAGCAAAGAAGCAAGGAAGCAAGCAAGGATGCAAACAATGAAGCAAGCAAGGATGCAAACAAGAAGCAATGAAGCAAGCAATGAAGCAAGCAATGAAGCAAGCAAGGAAGCAAGCAATGAAGCAAGCAATGAAGCAAGCAATGAAGCAAGCAATGAAGCAAGCAATGAAGCAAGCAATGAAGCAAGCAATGAAGCAAGCAATGAAGCAAGCAATGAAGCAAGCAATGAAGCAAGCAATGAAGCAAGCAATGAAGCAAGGAAGCAAGCAATGAAGGAAGCAAGGAAGCAAGCAATGAAGGAAGCAAGGAAGCAAAGAAGCAAGGAAGCAAGGAAGGAAGGAAGCAGGGAAGCAAGGAAGGAAGGAAGCAGGGAAGCAGGGAAGCAAGGACGGACGGAAGTAAGGAAGTAAGGAAGGAAGGAAGGAAGGAAGGAAGGAAGGAAGGAAGGAAGGAAGGAAGGAAGGAAGGAAGGAAGGAAGGAAGGAAGGAAGGAAGGAAGGAAGGAAGGAAGGAAGGAAGGAAGGAAGGAAGGAAGGAAGGAAGGAAGGAAGGAAGGAAGGAAGGAAGGAAGGAAGGAAGGAAGGAAGGAAGGAAGGAAGGAAGGAAGGAAGGAAGGAAGGAAGGAAGGAAGGAAGGAAGGAAGGAAGGAAGGAAGGAAGGAAGGAAGGAAGGAAGGAAGGAAGCAAGGAATTAAGGAAGCAAGGAAGCAAGCACTTACTAGGTTTCACGTTGTCGCAATCTGATCTTTTGCTGAGATCGGTGGCAATCTGTGCTGCCATGCCTACAACTACAAACGCCATCAGCAAAGAGAACATAATAGTCAGAACCTTTGCGACCTTGAGCTGGAAGGTTTGCTTGGTATAGAGACATATGAACGCAAATCCAAACGTAATCAAACAAAGAAGGACTAAAATAAGAGCATCGTTATCCATTCCTGGTAACTTGGAATACTTTAAGGCGCCCGTGATGATAAGGATGACAGTTGCTGGCCTACAACATGAAAAGAAAACCTTGAAAAAATGAACTGGAGGCAGGGAGGTCAGCGGTGATTACTGTCCCAGACTAATTCCTTATTTGGTAAACAAATCTATATTTGGAATGTGACTCGTGGCCCTCAAATTACAATCAATATCATCAAATATATAAAACCGTGAAACTATAATACAAACCATCAAACCTATACAACTATGAGACATAAATATGTCTCATGATCGATCAGAAGATATACAGCTATTAAAAAAATAATAATAATAATACTTTATTATTTATAAAGCGCTTTTCCTAGTACTCAAAGCGCTATCTAAATTATAATTACAATGATAAAAATACTAATACTATAATTCCTAAAAAAATTAATCTATTAACATACATGTATACAAAAAAGGTTGGTGAAGGTTTTGTTGCATCTTGCATCATCCATACCAAGCCAGAAATGTATTGTGGATCATATATAAATAATGTCAGCATGCACATACAGAAGAAAATATACTGGCTCCATATTGCGAAGACAAAGTTTGGGAAAATTCCCAGAGTCCACATTGTTGTGACCTTTCGCTGATTCCATTCACATCGCCCATAGTGCATTTCGGGCTTGGTATGCAACATGCAACAAAACCTTCACCAACCTTTTTTGAATTGGCTGTTGTTCCAGTCTGTGGCAAATACATTGGAAGACTGGGTACGAGTGTTATAACCAATGAGATAGCAGTTCTTATATTTTGACAATATTATCTCCAATTTAAAAACTGTATAGCCTATCCAATGTGCTGGAGATATAGAACGTTGAATCCATTCAAGTGATATTTCCACTAGTCTTTCATCGAGGGCAAACACCTCGAAAAACTTGTAACTAATTCAGCCAATCAAATCATACAAACCTAGTCTTCCAACATTTGCCACAGACTCGATAGTTGGGCTTCCTGTGTACACGCTCGTCACCAGTCTACCACGCGGTATTTGTAGGTCTACTTACGATATGAGTGTGGAGATCACCATTAATGCTTGGTAAAAGATAAAAACTACAGAGATGTTGTCGTTATTTTCAACAGTGACTTTCCATTCGCTGACTAACTGGATGAGGTTCACAAGGGTCGACGGGATCCATCGACGTCTCTGTTGGAAGAACTCATCAAACGTGTCTGGACAGAATGTGCTGTCTTCTGCGGCTGCGCAGTACTCGAGCCGCCATCCAGACTGTACCATCAGTGTGCACAGCCAGCGGTCTTCCCCTAAGAGAGATGACATGGTTTACAGTGTCAAGACCGAGTAAAATGGACAACAAAATCGGGCAATATTGTCACCACCAAAGAGCACCAACCAAACGTCTGTTGCAGAACGTACTTCAGCCCACTTCGTACATGTTGCATGCAACCTAACCTGAGTATCCGGCCTGATACTCAAGTTAGTTGCAACGTGCCGGAATGGAAAATGTTGCTTTGCAGGTTGTGCTCTTGGGTGGTAATCAATCAATCAATCTTTTATTTACCCACATAATGCCTGAGAGCCTGAGTTTGGTAATACGCACGTCATACAGCACGCAAAGCAACAATGCACGATTGCAGGTTGCACAATTTCGTTGCACGATTTCCTTGGCCTTAAGTTATAAGTTAAGATTGTGAGAGCCAGTAGAAGAATAGCCACTTCGTGGATCTTCTGAGTAAAATATTTATTTATTTATTTATTTATTTATTTATAACAGGCACACAGTACAACATTGCGCGTGAATGGATATAGCTGGCAATATGACTGCAGCATGTGTCCACGGTTAAAGTGCAATGCGATCCTACTCCTGCAACATTACGCGCAACAAATTTCAGAGGTAGACACGCTGAATTCGTGCATGTTCAAATACAAATAGACGAACAAAGAGAGTTGAGAGAGAGAAAGCGATGGGCTCATCTATCTTCTCCCATCCCAATATATCATCCGTGGTTATGTTAAAACTCTCCTTAAGAGCCAGCTGTCAGACAATCAGTATCGAAGAAGATCAATGGCTAGCTAACGAGTCACATACCCATATCTTTAGTTAAGAAGTCAAGTGACGTGTTCACACGTGATGCGTAGATGGGTAGAACTTCACGTATGGCACGTGCACGATAAACACTAAAACATCCAGGTGAACAGAGCACAGAACCAAGTACATGATTGGCTACCTGACAGAAATAATGCACAATAGATAATTAATATATCATCAATATCAACCTTATCATCATCATAATCATCGTCGTCGCCACAACCATCATCATTAGCAAGCAGTAGCTGCAATCACTAGGACCTTTAGATCGAGGATGGCGACGCCGGGAACGTGTGAAATATAAGCCCTAAAGGTGCAGTAATACGGGCAACAAAATCGTGAAACTTGTCGCGCAACATTGTTGCGTTGCAAGTTTCAGAGCAATGTTTCTCGTATTACCACCGTTCGCGCAACTTGTCTCGCGCAACACATTTTCGTGTTGCAAGTTGCAGAACTCTGTTGCGCAAAGTAGAAGCTCTTTCTACATCATGCAACTATTGTTTTCATAATTTAATGTGAGTCTTGAATTTCACTATATAAAACAGCTCGACACTCGCGTTTCTGATTTAAGAAACAGAACAGCTTCGTCTGTGCTTCGTCCAGTTAAAAACCAAACAGGTGACGAAAGAGCACGCGCGGGAGAAGTGCAGTAAAAGACACGAATTTCCACAATTATCTTGACCGCTCTCAGTTCTTCCTGCGAGAACTGATGAAGGGGTTCTAGTTTTCGATTTTTACTTTTAACGAGGGAGATCGAAGTGTAGTGAAAAACATGAGTTTCATTCCGCACTTCTTGACCGCTCTCAGCTCTTCGTGCGAGAACTGAAAGATTACAATTAAAGTGCATGTGAACTTTTCTGTATCAATTCTAAATGAAGTTATATTTAAGATTTATAAAATGGTTTTCCATGTTTTGTGCTCTTATATCAACACGCGGGATGTTGGGAGAACACGAGAAAAGCTTTAAAATCACGAGCCTCCGGCGAGTGATTTTAAAGCTTTTCAAGTGTTCTCTCAACATCCCGCGTGTTGATATAAGAGCACAAAACATGGAAAACCATTTTATAAAGCTTTTATAAAATAACTGCAAGGATTTCTTTCGTAAAAATCCTTTATTTACGCGAGGTTTTACTGATCAAATTTTCAATTCTCCTGAAAAGCGTCAGAAATCGCCCATCATCCAATCAAATCTCACGAAAGAAATCAAAATGGCAAAGCGACTCTACAACTTTCATCAGTGTGCCGTTTCCCCGTTTGGTGTTTTGACACGAAAAACGTTTTGAAGAATGCTATTTTCTGTCAGAAAATTACAGAAGAATGCTTGTTACACTTTGTTTTTGTATTCTGTGAACACGAAACACGAAGAAAAGTGAGAAAAGCTGAGCCGAATCACGATCAATGACGAAGAGTCGTCAAACTTTCTGAAATATTTGACATCTTGATGAATGGAGCACGAAGTCAGGTAGCCAATATCCACAGTTTTTGTCGTATTTTTTAATCTTTTCGTCGCTTTTCTCGACAAGAATGTATAAACGATGGACGTTTCTGAGACATTTGAAGATATTTTTTCTCTTTGACATATTTTACTAGAGATATGAATGTTCTGGCGAACCCGCTGTGTAGCTACAAGAATCGCTCTGTTTTCACTCTTTTGTCAGTATAAATACGGCTATCTTTTCTTGATATTTTCAGTCGTACACTTGAGAAAATATATGTAGCTATATAACTTACAAAATGGTTAGTATGTGATTGAGAAAACTGAGCCGTTATATTTAGTTTTCTTCGTTATTGTGGACAACAATAATTGGACAATTCGTCGAGTTTGTTTCTTGCCGTGTTTGAATTCTTGCAAAATTAATTTTCGGTTTAAAATCATCAAAACTCACATCTACATAGAACTTGAACTTAACTAAACAAGAAAAACTGTAATTTAGTAAATAAAACATGTTTGACAACAGAAAAAAATACTTTTGTGGTCGATCAAATCCACTGCATCGCTTCAAGGTTGTTCAAGGTCATGAACCATTTTATGTACTCTTATATCACATAGCTTTTTAGCCAATCAGAGCGCGCGTTATATATATGTTATTTTATAAATGCTCATAAGACATGCCTAATAGCGTAGTTAACTGGATTATAGATTTTCTAACACACCGCTATCAGAGAATTAAACTGGCTAACAGTTGCTTTTCGGAATGGGGTTCCGTGCCCTCAGGCGTTCCCCAGGGGACCAAACTAGGCCCCTGGTTGTTCTTGATCATGATTAACGACCTGAGAGTTCATGAAGAATGTTTGTGGAAATTTGTCGATGACACAACTGCTTCCAAGATCATTCCGAAGAATCAACTAGGCAATGCACAACTTATTACTGATAAAGTAGGTGAGTGGTCTACTGCTAATAGAATGCATAATAGCGACAAATGCAATCTGATGAAGGGGCTCTATATTTTTATAATCCTGACCTCCTCCCTCCCACATCACACCTTCTGAAACCAATGGCCAATGGCGTAGTCAAAGACTTGGTACCAAACAACTGGTCCAGACCCCAATGGATGCGTGCGCCCACAAACGGCGCCAACTTTCTCGTCTCTCATCATCAAGTCCAACAGCGCCTGCACTGACTCATGGGTAAACCTGACATCGGCATCAGTTGCAAGGATGTATGTGTTGTCGTCATTGGTTTCCATGGTTTCCTCTTTGTAGTCCAAAACATATGACATGTACATTGCTTGGCTCCATCGCTTCTTGTTTTTAACCTGAGATGAGCAACATAATCACAGACCTCGTGAATATCATGGAAATAAAATGTGTTTTAAGATTATATTTTAGATTAGGAGGGCCATAAGTTTATCACCTTTAGTTGTAATATGTATTCCACCCTCGTGAAATAAAGTGTATTATTATTATTATTATTATTATTATTATTATTATTATTACTATTACTATTACTATTATTATTATTATTATTATTATTATTATTATTATTATTATTATTATTATTATTATTATTATTATTATTATTATTATTATTATTATTATTATTATTATTATTATTATTATTATTATTATTATTATTATTATTATTGTGCTGTTCATTCTGATGGGATGTGTTACCATAAAATGAATTGTCAGGGCAAAAGAAGGACAAAATGGAGCACCATTACATATTATCATCATCATCAATTACCACCAATACATCAAACACAACCGACTTATTCGCAAAATAGGGTCCACAGTCGATGGGTGATACTACAGAGGACGAGTTAGTTATAACTAGGTCAAGATAGGGTCCACAGTCGATGGGTGATACTACAGAGGGCGAGCTAGTTATAACTAGGTCAAGAATGTTGTTGTTTGGTTTGTAAATAAATAAACATCATCATCACCATCACTACCATCTTCTTCTTCATTTTCATCATCATCTATTACCACCACTACATCATCATTACCATGATCACCATATCACCACCACCATGATCTTCTTCATCCTCATTATCATCCTCATTATCACCACCACCACCACCACCATCATCCTCATTATCATCATCATTATCCACATTATTATCATCACCACCACCACCACCACCACCACCACCATCATCATCGTCATTATTATCATCATCATCGTTATCATTATCCACATTATCATCACTGCGATCATCATCACCACCACCACCATGATCATCCTCATTATCATCATTATCAACACCACTGCCACCACCACATCACCATCACCTAAAGTCAACGATTTTGTAGGCGATTGACGCGCCATACCTTGAGATTGTCTTTCAAGTGGATATGAAACGGCATGCCTCCAGGAAGCCTCCACCTCAGCTGCATGCCGTAGGGTGTCTTGAGCTTCATGCAATTTTCAATCTTAACTTTGAGGGTCTTGGGAACTAGGCTGATGAGCTGTAGTACAAAGTCGTTCAACACATCTCCCTTCACGGCCCCGTCGAAGAACACGTGAGACTCAAATTGTCTCTTGGAGCCTTGTCGGGCAGTGTCTACATCATGGAGGGAGTGCAGTAGCTGCTCCATTTCAGTCTCATTCTCGTGGTACATGGTGGTGCAGATGTAGACGCACGATTTCTTGGCTATCTCTCGCTGGTTGACTTGGGATTCGTCGGTTATTTTATTCTTACGGTTTAGAAGAAGGTTTTGCTCCAGGAATGCACCTTCAAAGAAAACAGTTCAATTAGAAAATACACAAATAATAATAATAATAAACTGCGTTATGATAGCAAGTCACATGGGAATGCCTGCTTTGGCTGACAAACTAACTTCAAGGATAATGTTTCAGTATTTATAGCCATCCGGTACATTATTCGACCATACAATACTCCAGTTTCGAGTTGTTTACGCACCTTGACAAAAGACGCATTTGCTCAGCCTTAGCCACAATTCAGTGTAAATTATTCACAAATACCAACGAGAATGTGAAAAATGTTGACATAGGACAATAGAATCATTTTTTAATTCCACGGGTTATTCTCTGGATTGAGGCTAAGGCTGAGCAAATGCGTCTTTTGTCAAGAAGTACAGCAGTGTCTAAACAACTCGAAACTGGAGTATTGCATATGTTGTAGCTAAGTTTTTTCTCGCAGCTAATTTTGTTTTAATGCTTCAGTTCAATGTTTCAAGGCAACGAAACTATAGAACATACTTGACCTGAAACATTAGCTGCAACATAAACGGTACATATATACGTTATCATTATTTTATTTTATTACTAATTATTAATTAGAAATTAATGAATTAATGAATTAACATTTCTATTTTAATTTTATTCAAATAAACGGGTTTTTTTTCAAAATTTGCGTCGCCAAACTCAGGGTGCGGCTTATCTGTGAGTGCGGCTTATAAGCCGGTGAATATGGTAATTTGATTTGATTTCATTCATTAATTTATTAATTACGACTCACCATTGTAGACTGGCAGCCAGAACAAAGACGATTCCTTGGCCATGATGAACGCTTGTTCCTTCCATAGATAAACACCAGTGGATAGAACCTGAGCCAGCCACAGAGAAATAGCCAGCGGTATCAAGTAATCGTCATGAAGGTCACCACACTTAAAAGGGACTGCAACGGTACAGCAAATGGCCCGGATGTAGATCAGACACATTGATACTGGTGTAGCCAAGAACAGTGGAATAAAGAATGCAATTCTTTGCATACACATTGCACAAGCAAGCCAGCCTAAATGACAAGTGAAATACATCTGTTATGAAGATACATACGGTATATATAGCTAATTGCATAATAGTTGTCGGGTCGAAAATCATAAATCATAGAAGCTGAGACCGCAAGGATGGATGGGAAATCAGTTCATAACCCGCATTACATGCAGATATATTCAATGTTCTCGTATTTTTGAAGGTATATGAGCTATTTAACTAAGATCCTACAAGTCTGGATAAAAAGGTCGATGATTTGACGGTGTTATAAGAGAGTTTTAATTTACCAGAATTCCTTTTGGTCATAGCTTTCATGATTTTCGACCCGACAACGATTATGCAATTAGCTATATATGTACATGTACTACTCTGATCATGAAGGGGGTCATCACACAGGCCATAGATTGTGAAAAGCCTGTGGGGGATCAAATGCAGGGACTTGGGTTACCGTATTTACTCGCTTAAGCGCTGCGGCGCCTATTAAATTTTGGGGGGATTTTGGATGCGGCGTTAATTCAAGGGCGGCGTTAATTCAAGGGCGGCGTTTATTAACAAATAATGAACATATTTATAAATTATTGAATGCGTTAGCCAAATGTTAACAAAAGAAATGCGTTGAAATGTTCAAACTTCGATCAAGCGCGCCGCTTTGTGTGAATAAATGCGGCGCTTAATCGGGGATGGCGCTTATTAATAATTTTGCTATCAGATGCGGCACTTAATCGGTGGATGCATTTAAAAACGAGGGCGGCGCTTAAACAAGTAAATACGGTAGCCTATATAACAATTAAAACACTTTTATCAAGGTTTTAAATCATCAAACTACTAACAGCTCAATTGCTCGAGGATCCAGTGGTTTTTGCCCGGCGCTCCAAAGTCACCCGGGACCCGGCCGGGTGTCTTAATTCGGAGCGCCGGGCAAAAACCGCTGGATCCTCGAGCATACAAACTGCTGTCTGCAAGTTTTTTATGTGAGGACTTGATCACTGGGATAACAGCCTAACGCTGTAAGCAGATACCACTATTGTGAGTGGAATTCTGTTACCTAGAATGTTTCCTACAAAGCTTGTAAAGATCTGTGCCATAAAATGAGGGAAGGCTGGATGGTTGATGGATAAATGCTTAAAACCTCCATTGAGCTTTGTCAGATCAGCCACGTTGAAAACATAGCAAAAAAAGGCGGCAATCAAGGGCGTAAATATCAGCTTCACCAGGCCAGAAATGATGGTAGATTTACTACGAGCTGTTTCTATGTATGCAAGTTCTTCCTCGTCGTTTGCGTTGCTCTCAGTGCTGTTACCGGCTATGGTTGGCATGCTTCCCTGCAAAACAAAGCAGCATAAACTCCTGAATCATGATAAACATTGAGTTGCGAAGATAATTTTTTGCTTGCTTACACAGATTGAAGCACACGTTGTCTACAAAAACATTCAAAGCATTTTTGTGGCATACTTGTCTGTACATGCATGTACTGAGCCTACTTAAACAGTATTTTAACAGGGGTGTGGCCAGGATTTCCCATTGGGCGGGGGGGGGGTGGGTGTGGGGGGGGGGGGGGGGGTCACACTCCATATCGTTCACCACCACCAAATCCCCCCCTCCTCTCCTCAAACATGTAAATTTAAAGAGTAGACCCAGAGGAAGGGGGTCTCAGGCACCCTGTGACCTCCCCCTGCCTACGCCCCTGGTTAAATAAATTATAGGTTGATAATTAATATTGTTTGTTTGTACACACATACATGAGCGGCAGCAAAATAAGAGAATTAGTTTCAATTAATGAGCATTAATTTATGCAGCCACTAGCTAGACTTCTGTCAATCATAAACATCAAACATTGTCTGATTTGAATATACACCTATTTCAATAAATGTTGTCGCGTTCAAAGCAACAAGCGTCAAGCCAAGACCGAAGTGAATGTTGGTTTTGTGCTGGAAATTATTTAAATCACAATTGTTTCTATAAGGACTAATTACAAAATGTGAACATTTCCACGTGCTTGTTTGCATATCACACTTCGTTCCATAGAAAATAGGTCTGATTTCGATAATTTGCCAACACAAAACCAGCATTCACTTCGGTCTTGGCTTGATGCTTGTTGCTTTGAACGCGACAACGTTAGTTGAAATAGATGTATACTGCATGCACTTGCTCTTCTCTGATGTGTATCTAGAGATCAACAGCATACATATGTACATTGTACTGTATGTGCATGCGCTTCTCTGATGTGTATCTAGAGATCAACAGCATACATATGTACATTGTACTGTATGTGCATGCGCTTCTCTGATGTGTATCTAGAGATCAACAGCATACATATGTACATTGTACTGTATGTGCATGCGCTTCTCTGATGTGTATCTAGAGATCAACAGCATACATATGTACATTGTACTGTATGTGCATGCGCTTCTCTGATGTGTATCTAGAGATCAACAGCATACATATGTACATTGTACTGTATATGCATGCGCTTCTCTGATGTGTATCTAGAGATCAACAGCATACATATGTACATTGTACTGTATGTGCATGCGCTTCTCTGATGTGTATCTAGAGATCAACAGCATACATATGTACATTGTACTGTATGTGCATGCATGCGCTTCTCTGATGTGTATCTAGAGATCAACAGCATACATATGTACATTGTACTGTATGTACATGTGTATCTAGAGATCAACAGCATACATATGTACATTGTACTGTATGTGCATGCGCTTCTCTGATGTGTATCTAGAGATCAACAGCATACATATGTACATTGTACTGTATATGCATGCATGCGCTTCTCTGATGTGTATCTAGAGATCAACAGCATACATATGTACATTGTACTGTATGTGCATGCGCTTCTCTGATGTGTATCTAGAGATCAACAGCATACATATGTACATTGTACTGTATGTGCATGCGCTTCTCATGTGTACTAGAGATGTATGTACATTGCATGCATGCGCTTCTCTGATGTGTATCTAGAGATCAACAGCATACATATGTACATTGTACTGTATGTGCATGCGCTTCTCTGATGTGTATCTAGAGATCAACAGCATACATATGTACATTGTACTGTATGTGCATGCGCTTCTCTGATGTGTATCTAGAGATCAACAGCATACATATGTACATTGTACTGTATATGTGCATGCGCTTCTCTGATGTGTATCTAGAGATCAACAGCATACATATGTACATTGTACTGTATGTGCATGCGCTTCTCTGATGTGTATCTAGAGATCAACAGCATACATATGTACATTGTACTGTATGTGCATGCGCTTCTCTGATGTGTATCTAGAGATCAACAGCATACATATGTACATTGTACTGTGTGCATTGTACTGATGTATCTGTGCATACATGTACATTCTCTGATGTGTTCTCTGATGAGATCTAGAGATCAACAGCATACATATGTACATTGTACTGTATATGCGCTTGCTGATGCGCTTCTCTGATTGTACTGTGCATGCGCTTCTCTATGTGTATCTAGAGATCAACAGCATACATATGTACATTGTACTGTATATGCATGCATGCGCTTCTCTGATGTGTATCTAGAGATCAACAGCATACATATGTACATTGTACTGTATATGCATGCATGCGCTTCTCTGATGTGTATCTAGAGATCAACAGCATACATATGTACATTGTACTGTATATGCATGCATGCGCTTCTCTGATGTGTATCTAGAGATCAACAGCATACATATGTACATTGTACTGTATATGCATGCATGCGCTTCTCTGATGTGTATCTAGAGATCAACAGCATACATATGTACATTGTACTGTATATGCATGCATGCGCTTCTCTGATGTGTATCTAGAGATCAACAGCATACATATGTACATTGTACTGTATATGCATGCATGCGCTTCTCTGATGTGTATCTAGAGATCAACAGCATACATATGTACATTGTACTGTATATGCATGCATGCGCTTCTCTGATGTGTATCTAGAGATCAACAGCATACATATGTACATTGTACTGTATATGCATGCATGCGCTTCTCTGATGTGTATCTAGAGATCAACAGCATACATATGTACATTGTACTGTACATGCATGTACTGAGATCAACAGCATACATATGTACATTGCATGCGCTTCTCTGATGTGTATCTAGAGATCAACAGCATACATATGTACATTGTACTGTATGTGCATGCGCTTCTCTGATGTGTATCTAGAGATCAACAGCATACATATGTACATTGTACTGTATATGCATGCATGCGCTTCTCTGATGTGTATCTAGAGATCAACAGCATACATATGTACATTGTACTGTACTGTGTTGCATGCGCTTCTCTGATGTGTATCTAGAGATCAACAGCATACACATGTACATTGTACATATGTACATTGTACTGTATGTACATTGCATGCGCTTCTCTGATGTGTATCTAGAGATCAACAGCATACATATGTACATTGTATATGCATGCATGCGCTTCTCTGATGTGTATCTAGAGATCAACAGCATACATATGTACATTGTACTGTATATGCATGCATGCGCTTCTCTGATGTGTATCTAGAGATCAACAGCATACATATGTACATTGTACATTGTACTGTATATGCATGCATGCGCTTCTCTGATGTGTATCTAGAGATCAACAGCATACATATGTACAACATGCATGCATTCTGATGTGTATCTAGAGATCAACAGCATACATTGTACATTGTACTGTATATGCATGCATGCTTCTCTGATGTGTATCTAGAGATCAACAGCATACATATGTACATTGTACTGTATATGCATGCGCTTCTCTGATGTGTATCTAGAGATCAACAGCATACATATGTACATTGTACTGTATGTGCATGCGCTTCTCTGATGTGTATCTAGAGATCAACAGCATACTGATGTGTATCTAGAGATCAACAGCATACATATGTACATTGTACTGTATGTGCATGCGCTTCTCTGATGTGTATCTAGAGATCAACAGCATACATATGTACATTGTACTGTATGTGCATGCGCTTCTCTGATGTGTATCTAGAGATCAACAGCATACATATGTACATTGTACTGTATGTGCATGCGCTTCTCTGATGTGTATCTAGAGATCAACAGCATACATATGTATGTACTGTATGTGCATGCGCTTCTCTGATGTGTATCTAGAGATCAACAGCATACATATGTACATTGTACTGTATGCATGCATGCGCTTCTCTGATGTGTATCTAGATCAACAGCATACATATGTACATTGTACTGTATATGCATGCGCTGATGTGTATCTAGAGATCAACAGCATTCTCTGTATGCATGCATGCGCTTCTCTGATGTGTAGAGATCAACAGCATACATATGTACATTGTACTGTATATGCATGCATGCGCTTCTCTGATGTGTATCTAGAGATCAACAGCATACATATGTACATTGTACTGTATATGCATGCATGCGCTTCTCTGATGTGTATCTAGAGATCAACAGCATACATATGTACATTGTACTGTATGTGCATGCGCTTCTCTGATGTGTATCTAGAGATCAACAGCATACATATGTACATTGTACTGTATGTGCATGCGCTTCTCTGATGTATCTGTATCTAGAGATCAACAGCATACATATGTACATTGTACTGTATATGCATGCATGTGCATGCGCTTCTCTGATGTGTATCTAGAGATCAACAGCATACATATGTACATTGTACTGTATGTGCATGCGCTTCTCTGATGTGTATCTAGAGATCAACAGCATACATATGTACATTGTACTGTATGTGCATGCGCTTCTCTGATGTGTATCTAGAGATCAACAGCATACATATGTACATTGTACTGTATGCATGCATGCGCTTCTCTGATGTGTATCTAGAGATCAACAGCATATATGTACATTGTACTGTATTGTACTCTCTGATGTGTATCATGCGCATATATATGTACTGTACTGTATGTGCATGCGCTTCTCTGATGTGTATCTAGAGATCAACAGCATACATATGTACATTGTACTGTATGTGCATGCGCTTCTCTGATGTGTATCTAGAGATCAACAGCATACACATACTGTACATTGTACTGTATGTGCATGCGCTTGCGCTTCTCTGATGTGTATCTAGAGATCAACAGCATACATATGTACATTGTACTGTATATGCATGCATGCGCTTCTCTGATGTGTATCTAGAGATCAACAGCATACATATGTACATTGTACTGTATATGCATGCATGCGCTTCTCTGATGTGTATCTAGAGATCAACAGCATACATATGTACATTGTACTGTATGTGCATGCGCTTCTCTGATGTGTATCTAGAGATCAACAGCATACATATGTACATTGTACTGTATGTGCATGCGCTTCTCTGATGTGTATCTAGAGATCAACAGCATACATATGTACATTGTACTGTATGTGCATGCGCTTCTCTGATGTGTATCTAGAGATCAACAGCATACATATGTACATTGTACTGTATATGCATGCATGTGCTTCTCTGATGTGTATCTAGAGATCAACAGCATACATATGTACATTGTACTGTATGTGCATGCACTTCTCTGATGTGTATCTAGAGATCAATAGCATACATATGTACATTGTACTGTATGTATGTATACATGCAATATAGTATTATTAGTATTATTATTATACACAAAGATGTAAACACAAGTGACTGGCGTAAAACATGTACATCCATAAATAACACTTATTTGATAGATTTGTCATACCAGTAAGTCATTTCTGAAGGCAGCATCATTCTCATTATTTCTGGATTCAATCTGCAGTTTCTGTAGCTTGCTACTCCATGCAAATGATACAAGTAGAAGAGAAATTGGAATCCCAATGAACTCTGTGATATTTTCTTTATTAATGACCTAGAGCACATGGAAAACAACAAAAGTTATATATACATGTAGCTCTGTAAATTCATGTAAAGCTACAGTAGTCATGTATGATTTGCCATGCAACAAATTGTACTTGTATTAATGTAATAATATTATAATTGCCATGGGGGGAGTATAGACCCTATGCATAAATGGTAGAATCGTAAAATCTCATTCACTTTGTTGTTGGGAATTATTTGAATTATTTGTTATTTGAAGAGAGTGTTATCAAAAATGAACACACCAAATTTTAAGGCTGTACTACGAAATCTTGAAAAGATATAGTGACTTGAAATTACAAAGATTTGTGCCAGAAACCGGACTTTGGCCCTAAATGCCTCGTTTCCATGTATTTTACACCTTTCAAACGTGCACTTACTACTTTATGATATATAGTTTCATTTTTATTAATGCACTTTTGGGGTAATTACTATTAAAACTGTGGATGATCTTTCAATCTATTATTTTACCCTTATACTTAACTCGTTATTCTTTCAGTTTTTGCAAATTTATGCAAATTCAAGAAATCGAGTATTGCATCTAGGGTGTATACTCCCCTATTAAAATCTATATGGAGACATATTCCGACAAACATATGGTTTTCAGCAATATTCTATAGTCTGGAACAGATGTATCGATCTTTTGATATAGCATTTATTGTCATTATATGCACAAGACATGTACTGTTAGTTGCATGTTTATTATATGTGGTTACTCAGTATACATGTACATATATTTTGTAATAAAAAAATACAAAATGACAACATAACTTACATGATAGGACAGAAGGCCAATCCCAACAACCTCAAGAAGAAGCGAAATAACAAGAAAGATAAATGAGATCCCATTGCCTCTTATCCTGTTTCTCATCTTTATGACCTGGCTTATTATCGGGACAAGAAACACGCTGTTCATAACGACGACACAGTGAGCAGCTGTCAATGGCGTATAAAGAACTATGACTATGATGAAGTAAGACAGTCCAATAACCTCCAGCAATGCAGCTATAACGGCCTGAAAAAGATGGTAAAATAGTTGGTTCATTATCGTCACAAGTCTACAAAATATATACAGTAATAGGGACCTAAATAACATCTAGAACATGTAGTGACACATAGGATAAATGGCAGCTAAACAACGGCACTATTATTTATTACAGTATTCAAAAATTATCGTTGGATTTACATGAAATAGTGACTTAATAATTTATAATTCTCCGAAGGCAAATTAATTATTGGTGAATATTTACCAAGATGAAGTCAAGTAAATATTCACCAATCATCACTAAGCCTCAGAGGCGAATAATTGTTTAATAGTATAATATACCGTAGACTGCCGCTTATAATTCCCCCCCCCCCCCATTTAAAAGCCCCACCCCCTTCCCCCCCGGTTATAGGCCGTTCACTTGTGCCCTGGTGCGATTGCGTTCTGAGATGCAGTTCATCATGAAATTAAGACACACTATGGGCCTCCAGCAACACACAAGTCCCTTGACTACGGGGTAATAATCTATGCCTGTGGTACGAGTCGCATAGATAAAGATCTCGAATCAGTGCGTACGTCTTGAGGTTGAATAGGTCAGATGGTTCTGATAAAATAAACTTCCATCATTATATTTCTTAGCCTGCGTAGTTGGCTCTTGGGGAAGGGAGAGGAGAGGAGAGGGGGAGGAGAGAGGAGGCGAGGGGGATTGGGGAAAAAAAGGAGGGGAGAGGGAGAGCCTGCCCGCAAGGCCGGGTATTTTAGATAACCGCCTACTTTTAAACAACGCGAGATCGAATTTCACCAACCAATCAAATTGCACCGGAAATGAGAGAGATTACAAGGTCAAGGGGCAATTCACACGCAGAACCCCACAAAAATAGTAAATACTGGACAAAAATTCAAACTAAAACGCAACGAATTTTCTTTGGGGTCGGTTAAAGTCAAGAAGTAATAATTTACACTTTATTTGAGTTTAAATAAGGCGGTCTATCTATCTATCTAAGCTGTAACTCACGTTCAAGGACTAAACCACGATACACGCCAAACGGTTATGAAGATATTCAGCTGAGCCGCAGCAACAACTTGAATTTGCACAATTTAATGTGTTCCGCCGATTGGGCAAGTCAGCAGCAAGGTATTAAACCCAGAGTGTTCATTTTCTTCAATGGTGAAATCGCCACAACACGGCCATGTCTGTTCTCCATTTTAACGCTAGTAAAAGCCCGGTAAAAGCTTGAAAATTTCGAGTTTTTCCGAACGTACCCCGTGGGAGTACTCCAAGCACATCTTTTCCCGATAAAAGAACCCTTACGGCTTGATCTTGCTCTTGTTTTAATTGAACTTCTCTAATAAATTACATCCACTATAAAATACTAAAGGGGTCTGGGATGTGTTAGAATATGTCTGTTAATCACATGTCACTTTAGTCAATTTAGACCAATAGAAATTCGCGGCTTCTGGCGGCCGCGGGTTATCAAAAAACCCAGGGCTTGCTTGCAGGCTCTCATTCCCTTCCCTTCTCCCCAATCCCCCTCTTCGCTCCCCTCCTCGTCCCCAGACCCATCTCCCCCTCCCCCTCCCCCTTTCCCCTTTCCCCTTTCCCTGCCCCAGTCTCAGAGCCTGGCTACGCAGGCTATAATATTTCTCAGAAATGTGTTTCCTTTTATTGTCCGATACCTTTTTTTTAAACGGGTTTTCACGGTTTTCAATAGTTTTTATCAAACTATTTTGGCGAAGCTAAACTATATAATTTATTTTGCAAGTCATGCATCAATTACTAACATCTTCAAAAATACTTATAAGCATTACATTTAAAGGTTTTCTAGATGAAATTGTAATTGCTACTACGTAGCTTCAGAAACATAAATTATGGAAGTAACTTCGTGGAAGCTAGATCATTCCAATAATCAGAAAAGAAAGAAAAACTCATCAACTCATAAACACCCAGAAACTTCAGGGAATTTGGCTTTCGAGCAGTAAGTTGAGAGGTATATTCAAGCTAACTGTACAAATATAACTGAACTAAAAAGACAAATTCTTACCCAAAATATCGCAGTCTTGGTTGGCCAGGGATGATGAACACTGCTTCCCCAGAACGCTCTTATGAACGACATGAACTGTGGAATCATCAGCACCAACACCATCATAATAAACGTAGTTTCCTTAGAGTAATCTACAGCATGCTCACCAGAGCAGCCACTGCGTGTATTATTGTAGAAAATACCAATCGAGATCAAGGAAATCTTGCTCGTAACGACACAAGCGAGGACAAGTAGAGACAAAATAATCGCAAAGAACCATTTGAAGATTGAAAGCCAAATGGAAGGTCGCGGATCGCGGACTTTTTCGATGGCAAGTTTTGGCTTTGAATGGACAGTTAGCTTGATCTGCGGCTCATCTGCCATCGTTTAGACTTCTTAGGACTGCAGGATGAATTCTAGATCATCGGATCTTGTGTTGTAACATACTGTAAGTCATGTGCACATCGAAGCAGTTCTTGGAAGGAAACCGGAAATGACAGTAGCATGTCTGGGCCGAGTACTACTGTCACGCGACACAGGAAGTGGCGATGTGAGCTTCTGAGAATAAGCCTTAGCTATATATGGGCCAAACCAGCTGAAACGAGGAAAACAAATCCTGTAGAATTGCTGAATACGATTCAGATCTCTTTCAGACGTAAAAATCGCAACTTCACATTTTTTTAACAAATTTCTGAAATCCGCGATGAAAACACAGGGATCCCGCACGCGAAATGGCAAACACTGTATACCACTTTGATCGGTTTCAATCAAAACTCAATCAGTAGTTTCGATGACGTGGGACATCCTTATTCTTTGAATATTTATTTTCATTGGTTCGGGTGACTGGCCTTTCTCTTTTCTAGTTCCCCTTCCTGTTTGACTTTTCGTGACTCTCCGTGACTCTCATCACCAACCTCTCTCATCTAGTACACACCACTGCCTAAATAAAAAACATGAAGAAACGAAATTGATGACATTGCAGAAGCCTTTCTCACTCGCGTACACGACGTACCGATGGTACATTCTCGCTAGGCTTTTACCAAGGTAAGTGATATGAAGTCAATCTACTGCACTGAACTGTAGTATAGCTATTTTAATATAGTCTTAAAAATCAGAGGGTGCACTGATCGGGTTTTAACACGTGGGCGCCAAAACTGACACAAAAGCAAGCAAACAAGTCCAGTGTATAAGTTACTCACGTCAGTATCGAGTTGATCCCGGGGTTGATGTAGTAGTACGATCGATTGATATGCTATTCTGTGTAATGTCTTACTTTTAGATTAACTCATGACTTGACCATGTATTTGAATTATGGAAGAACCACAGGCAGCCCAACATAATACATTTCTATGCACAGGGAGCCCAAAATAATACGCCTTGCGCGCGGGCTCACAGGAAACCCAGCAATGATTGGGCTGCCTGTGATAGAACACGTTAGTTACCAGGTTACAATCTACGAAATCGGAAGCATCTCATTCATTCATTCATTCATTCATTCTTTCATTCATTCATTGATCCATTCATTCAGTCAGTCAGTCAGTCAGTCAGTCATTCATCATCAGAAGTACATAACTTCTGCATTCATCCATTCATTCATTCATCCATCCATTCTTTCATTCATTCATATTTCCATCAATCCATTCATTCATTTTTTTGTAAATCTTTTTATCTTTATTTATTTTGATTTCATTTTATACAGGTCCCATATTGATAGCAGTTTTTATAACTGAAATGGTTAACCTGTTAAAACATGTTATTATTATTATTCTTATTTATTCATCCATTCATTTATTCATCCATTCATTTATTCATCCATTCATTTATTCATCCATTCATTTATTCATCCATTCATTTATTCATCCATTCATCCATTCATCCATTCATTTATTCATCCATTCATTTATTCATCCATTCATCTATTCATCCATTCACCCATCCATTTATTCATCCATTCATTTATTCATCCATTCATCTATTCATCCATTCACCCATCCATTTATTCATCCATTCATCCATCCATTCATCCATTCATCCATTCATCCATTCATCCATTCATTTATTCATCCATTCATTTATTCATCCATTCATTTATTCATCCATTCATTTATTCATCCATTCATCTATTCATCCATTCACCCATCCATTTATTCATCCATTCATTTATTCATCCATTCATCTATTCATCCATTCACCCATCCATTTATTCATCCATTCATCCATTCATCCATTCATCCATTCATCCATTCATTTATTCATCCATTCATCCATTCATCCATTCATCCATTCATTTATTCATCCATTCATCCATTCATCCATTCATCCATTCATCTATTCATCCATTCACCCATCCATTTATTCATCCATTCATCCATTCATCCATTCATCCATTCATTTATTCATCCATTCATTTATTCATCCATTCATCTATTCATCCATTCATCCATCCATCCATTCATCCATTCATTTATTCATTCATTCATCCATTCATCCATTCATTTATTCATCCATTCATCCATTCATTTATTCAACCATTCATGTATTCATCCATTCATTTATTCATCCATTCATTTATTCATCCATTCATCCTTTCATCCATTCATCCATTCATCCATTCATTTATTCATTCATTCATCCATTCATCCATTCATCCATTCATTCATCCATTCATTTATTCATCCATTCATCCATTCATTTATTCAACCATTCATTTATTCATCCATTCATTTATTCATCCATTCATCCATTCATCCATTCATTTATTCATCCATTCATTTATTCATCCATTCATCCATTCATTCATCCATTCATTTATTCATCCATTCATTTATTCATTTATTCATCCATTCATTTATTCATCCATTCATTTATTCATTTATTCATCCATTCATTTATTCTTCCATTCATTTATT
Source organism: Actinostola sp. cb2023 (assembly GCA_033675265.1). Taxonomy (NCBI): domain Eukaryota; kingdom Metazoa; phylum Cnidaria; class Anthozoa; order Actiniaria; family Actinostolidae; genus Actinostola; species Actinostola sp. cb2023. Next base: position 117,912 of record JAUJYZ010000208.1, read on the forward strand.
CACCATTCATTTATTCATTCATTCATTCATTCATTCATCCATTCATCCATTCATTCATTCATTCATCCATCCATCCATTCATTTATTCATCCATTCATTTATTCATCCATTCATTTATTCATTCATTCATTTATTCATCCATTCATTTATTCATCCATTCATTTATTCATCCATTCATTTATTCATCCATTCGTTTATTCATCCATTCATTTTTATTCATCCATTCATTTATTCATCCATTCATTTATTCATCCATTCATTTATTCATCCATTCATTTATTCATCCATTCATTTATTCATCCATTCATTTATTCATCCATTCATTTATTCATCCATTCATTTATTCATCCATTCATTTATTCATCCATTCATTTATTCATTGATTCATCCATTCATTGATTCATCCATTCGTTTATTCATCCATTCATTTATTCATCCATTCATTTATTCATCCAATGTATATCAAACGCATAATAGGGAATGAGGGCATTTAAATTTGACATCAGTTTCTGAGTGTTAAAAACTGCCTATTTTCTTCATCGATCGACGATCAACTGGAACATAATCAGAAGCTATTTATTATTGTGCAATCAAATTAGGCCGATAATAATCGAAAACAATTCAGAACTTAAAAACTTAAAAACATGCTCAGAAAAGCTAGTAATACGATTCTCCTATCGACCCTTTGATAATATGCCTACATGTATAGCGGATATGACCTAACAGTTTTTTAGTCTGTGTATCCAGCCCCTCTTCTCCCCCATACCCCCCCCCCCCCCCCCCCCTCCTCCCTGGGTGGTCAGGCTCTCCAGGGCTCCTGATATCTCCCATTGCCTTAAGGAGAATTCAATTTTATGAAATCGCTTGAAAATCAAAACTAGACGCTTTAATAAGCGTTCACTCGTGCCCTGGTGCGATTGAGCACTGGGATGCATTGTAGCATGAAAGAAGTATCCTTTAGGCCAAGAGAATGAAAGTCATAGATTTGCGTCCACCGCCCGCATGCACCGAAAGCTACCGCCGAAAACTTTCATTATTTACAAAAAAAATCATTATTTGCACAAAAAAAGGCACTTCATCACCCAGATGTAAGTTCCAAATCATACACGCCAATTTAGAAAAGCCACTGATCCGAAAGAGACATTAGACAGCACTGACCTCAACACATCTACTTGGCATTTTCACGCATACTTCCTTCAAATCGTTTTATCTGACGATCACAAGACGACATAACCTTCCCCGAACAAGGTTTGTGAAGAAAGAGGTCGACTGTCGATAAAACCTCACAGATCAGCTTTTAGTGATCTCGTTCCCAGACCCACTCAATTGCATATTGTGCTTAGCCATCAAAGCTATATTCACTGCTTAAACATTTCTGTATGTTTAGATCTGAGACTGAACGATTATAGTGATCAACTCAGTGTTTGGCTACTTGTTCGATTCGGTGACTCGGCACTCGACAACATAATAGCGGCCAGCTCAGAATTTGTATAAACGGCTGGTTAAAAGAGTCAGTAACAGGTCTAGCAAAATCGAGAAAACATATTCAGATTTTGGGAAACTACCGATTACGTGAGTTTTAACTTGACGGCTCAACTTGACCTTGACCTCCGATGCCTCCTGATTGGTTTGTGATTTGTAATCTCTCTTGCGGTCAGACTTCTTGTCGCGTTGTTCCATTTTGCGTCGACTACCAACAACAACAAAAAAAGACGGTCTGCAATCTAATAACAATTTGTTGGAAATATACTGAGAAATTGTAATTATATGTTGGAAAAATGTTGTTGAATATTCTCCAAAATTATGGCAATATGTTGGAGACTTGGATTCACGGCATATTTCCCAGAATTCTGTGCGCTCAAAATCTTGAAAATCTGTCAGTATGTCAATATACTCTGGTTTTTATATTTACTCTGTATTTCCAATTCCAATTCCAATTCCAATTCCAATTCCAATTCCAATTCCAATTCCAATTCCAATTCCAATTCCAATTCCAATTCCAATTCCAATTCCAATTCCAATTCCAATTCCAATTCCAATTCCAATTCCAATTCCAATTCCAATTCCAATTCCAATTCCAATTCCAATTCCAATTCCAACGTTGCAAGAGCCATCTTTATCGATTCAGTGAATGCTTACGCTATTTTCTTCTCAATATATTGCAGCTACAAAATGGAGTGTAGTCACGAGAAAACAAACAAGAGACAGACGACAGAGAAGATGAAACTCGCCGAAGATTCACGTTCGTTTTGCTTGTTGCCACCAAAACCGTCACATGCCATAATTACGCGTCGACATGAATTCAACAAAATATACGAAGAAATGCGCCGTTTGAAAAACTCGAAAGGCAGCGAAATTACCGCTGTTTTTCTATCGGGGAATCCTGGATGTGGAAAAACGGAAATGGCACGACAACTCGGCGAACGATTATCGACTGATTGTGATTTTGTATTTACGATGAATGGATCCACCGCTGACACCTTATTGCAGTCGCACGTGGCATTTGCCAATGTACTCCAGCGTGACAAGCCTAGTATCGATAACATTTGTGGATTAGACTACCAATCTGGGACGGAGAAAATAGCCCATTTGCAAGCACTGATTGCATCTGGGATGGCGAGAAATTCATCTTGGTTGATTATCGTTGATAATGCAACAGTAGATGTTGAATCAATGTTCGGCCATTGGCTTAAAATAGGGGAGGAATCAAGGCACGGCCAAGGGCAGTTGTTGGTTACCACCAAGGATACTAAATCCATTGGTCCTCAGAGTTCTCACACCTTTCACATGTGCCTAAGTGCCGGTATGAACTCATCTGACGCGTCCCATGCGCTTACTCAGATATCAGGCCTACCAGGATGCGAAAGGTCCATTTTGCAAGTGGCACAGGCTCTTGGTTTTCAGCCACTGGCGCTAGCCTGCACAGCAGTTTCTATGCAACAAACAGCACAAACACAAGCCACCGACAACTGGGAAAGGTGCCTGAAGGAACTTGAAGAAGGTATGAGAAAGATGAAGCAAGAAACTACAATGTTTTCAAAGTCCATGATGAATGCTGTGATGATGGCCATTGGAAAAGAAAAAGATAAAGATGAGGTCACGAGACACACAATGCAGTTGTTGTCATTCGTGGCTCCTGACACCATTCCTCTTGAGTATGTTGTTAGATATGTGAAGAATTGTTTGTCGCCGGATAAACAAGAAGCTGTTGGAGAGGCCATCTCGTCGTCTTCGCTGATACTCTCCAAGGAAGATGAAGTCAAGAAAATTACTCTTCATCGCATTGTCTATGATTGTCTCCAAATTTCCAATGTGAATATTTGTACAGAGATGAAGTGGGATATCTTGTGCGAGGTCGTCGTTAAAGCTTTCTCTAACCTTGCTGAATTTGATGAGAAGAGAGTACAAGCTCAAGCTACCACAAGACCATTAGTTGTCCACATTAAACACATTGTACGTCAGCTGCAAATGTTCATAAACGATTCTCCTGATGTAATGAATAGACTTCTGTCTGACGATAACAATAAGTTTACAAGGAGCGTGTCATCAATAGTGAAGGTCTGTGTCGCGCTTGAAGCGTCCGAGATGACTTCAATTTGCTTTCGCTTCTGCATGAGAATCCAAGAGCACTTTTCTGATGAGACTACTCCAGCAGCAGCGCTTATCCTTACCAGCCTAGCAGACGTATTCAGAGAATTAGATCAACAAGACGAAGCCCAAAGTTGTCTAGAGAGAGCATTAGAGATTGAAGAAGAAGTATACGGCGAGGAGCATCCAACATTAGCTGCTACTCTTATCAAACTGGCAGATATTTATTTTGCCCTCGAAGAACCCGATCAAGCCCAAGAAGGGTACGAGAGAGCTATAGAGATTCAACAGGCCACGCTCGATAAAAACCATCCAGACATAGCTGTTAGCTTAGGCAAGTTGGCAGAACTTCACAGGTGTCTTGGGGAATATGTTGAAGCTAAATCGTGTTTTGAGAAAGCCCTCGAGATTCAACAGAGTGCATATGACGAGAAGCATCCAAAGGTAGCTGAGACTCTTGGTGGTTTGGCTTTCGTTTTCTTCTCTCTTGGAAAATACGAAGAAGCCAAAATCAGTTTGGAAAGAAAATTGGACATTGAACAGACTGTTTTTGGCGAAAAACATCCTAAATTTGCTAAAACCCTTGATAACCTAGGAAATATTCTTAGGCATCTCGGGAAGTACGAAGAAGCTAAACTTCATTTAGAGAGAGCACTAGAGATTAAACTCAATGCACCCGAAAAAGACCAAAAGGCATTGGCTGATACGCTTGGCAACCTTGGTAACATTCTTGTTGACCTCGGTCAATATGAACAAGGAAAAAGTCATTTAGAGAAGGCTTTGGAAATTCAGCAGTGTATATACAATGTCGAAGGCCATCCATCTCTAGCTATGGCACTCGGTAACCTTGGAAACGTACTTGTTGACCTCGGCCAATACGAAGAAGCCAAGGAGTTGTTGGAGCGGGCACTGAAGATGCAGGAAACTCTTTATCCTGAAAACCATCCCATGATAGTCATTACCCTTGGCAGCTTAGGAGACGTTCTGAATCAACTGGGACAATACGAGGAAGCTAAAGAAAGTTTGGAAAGAGCAGTGGAGATGCAACAAGACTTGCATGGCGATAAACATCCAACGTTAGCTTCTGTCCTGAGTAACTTATCGAAAGTCCTCATAAGTCTTGGAAAATACGAAGAAGCCAAAGGATGCTTAGAAAGAGCACTGGGAATTGAAGAGTCTGCATATCACGACAAGCATCCAGTACTCGCTGTTACTCTCGTAAACCTGGGAATTGTTCTTAAAAATCTTGGTCAATTTGAAGAAGCAAGACGATATCTAGAAAGAGCACTGCATATCCAGGAATCAGCTTCAGGTGAAAAGCATCCCAGTTTAGCTGCCACGCTTGGTAGTCTAGGAAACGTTTTGAAGCGTCTGGGGAAGTACGACGAAGCCAAGCAATGTTTAGAGAGAGCATTGGAAATTCAAGAGGTCGCGTATGATAAAAATCACCCATCAATGTCTATAACCCTTGATAACTTAGGATCAGTTCTTATGCACCTGGGCCAGTATGGGCAAGCCAGAAATTGTATCGAAAGAGCATTGGAAATACAGGAGACTAAATTTGGCGAAAAACACCCCGATTTAGCCACTATTCTAGCAAACTTGGGCGTTGTTCTTTTTCATCTGGAAGAACATCAACAAGCTAAACACGTTTTAGAAAGAGCACTGGACATTCAAGAAAAGACATGTGGTGAAAACCATCCATTACTAGCCGTTATCCTAGGCAACATGTCTAATGTCTTTGGAAGCCTTGGCCAATATGAAGAAGCCAAAAGGTGTTCAGAAAGAGCACTGGAGATTCAACGAGCTGCATTTGATGAAAATCATCCGTCGTTTGCTGACACCTTTGTCAGCCTAGGAAATGTTTACGCTCACCTTGGGCAGCACACTGAAGCACTGAAGTGCTTCGAGAAAGCACTGAGTATACAGCAGTCTACACTTGATGATAAGCATCCAGAATTAGCCACTACCCTTGTTAACCTAGGAGCCGTTCATACCGAACTCCAACAGTACCAAGAAGCCAAAACTGTTTTAGATAGAGCGCTGGATATTGAGGAAACTGCATATGATGAAGACCATCCTACGTTGGTTGTTACCCTTGGGAACTTAGCTGACGTTCTCCGAAACCTTGGCCAATACGAAAAAGCCAGGAAGTGCTCAGAAAGAGCACTGAGGATATACCAGGCTACTTATGGTGAAGAGCACCCAGCATTAGCTCCACTGCTACGCAGTCTTGGAATGATTTTAAGACATCTGGAGCAGCACAAAGAAGCCCAAAAGTGCCTGGATAAAGCACAGGAGATCCAACAGAAACAGAAAGTATAAAGGTATGTTATCTTGGTAAATCGTCAGGGCCGTACATAACCCAAAATTCAAGGGGGGGGGGGGGGGGGGGGGGCAGTACGTATTTAACAGCAAAAAAATAAATAAAAATAGTACAGTTCTCAGTACGTTTTGGTATCTTTTTCGCCTTGCACTGAGGGGGCAACTACTCCGCCCCTGCCCCTGTGCTGTGTACGGCCCTGATCGTGAATTTGTTTGTACTGCTTGGCAGAAATATGTTTAATACTTAGATTTTCCACAGTTCATTATGGGAGGCATTCTCGGAAATATTCCGGGCGTTATTTACTGGTCTAAATACTTCAGTTTCGAGTTGTTGTCAGATACCGCTGTACGCCTTGACAAAAGACCTATGTGTTCAGCCTTGTTTATTCATTCATTCATTCAGTTGGTTGGTTGGTGGGTGGGTTGGTGGGTTGGTGGGTTGGTGGGTTGGTTGGTTAGTTAGTTGGTGATTCAGTTATTCAGTTATTCAGTTATTTAATTCTTTCTTTCTTTCTTTCTTTATAGGGATTGTTTTGCAGTATAAGAAAGATGTTAAAAAAAGACAGAAAGACAGAAAGGAAGGGTCGAAGAAACACTTTGCACACCACAGCGCGAGTGAGGTATTCTCTACTGACGTCATCGTTTCCATGGATTTTAATTAGTTTCATTAATTCAAATGAGTTTCGTCATCGTTACTATAGCAACCTCACCACTCCTTTCTAGCTGTAATTAGCGTTATTGTTGTATGGAGTGACGTCACCGTTACCATGGACGTTTTACGTCATAATTTTGTAAATGACGTCACTGTTACTTAGTTACTAGCGGCTATAAAGGCCTTGAAATTCCTTCAGAATTTTTATTCATTTCAACATCTAAAAGAAATCAAATCTAGAAGAGAAACAATGTCTTTTTCAAGCAAATCGAACCAGGAGAAGGCCGAAGATGGAAAGCGCTAGCGAAGCAGATTTTTGGGGTTCTTCAATTCAAAAAACGTAATCCCCAAATAAGCCAGAGCAACACAGACACGATGGTCGAAAACACGGGATGCAAGGCTGAAAGTAGCAAGACGCCAAGAAAGGACGACTCTATGACCGTGAGCATGGATTTGAAGGACAGTAGCAAGACATCCATGACGCCAAGAAAGGACAACTCTATGAACGTGAGCATGGATTTGAACGATACTAGCAAGACATCCATGGCGCCAAGAAAGATAATCGACGAAGGTGAAGATGAGTCTCCTTTTATGATGATGGAATTTGAAAAGCCATTACGACAAGTAGACGAGAGCTTTTTTCACAAAAAGAGACGAGCCAAGAATTATTTTGAACGAAAAACACTTTTTGCGATGAAAACACAATCAAACTGATTTCTCGGACAAGAAAGAAACTCTACTTGAAGGCAAGAATAGAATACGGAATAGTCGTGTAGTTATTAGAAATCATTTTCATATGTTTCTTTGTTGTAAATAATTAGTGTGCCATCGCTACCACTCTATAGTCGTTTGTGTTATAGTTGATATACATTGAAGTTGAAGTTCAGTCGCTGTATCGGTTAATCAGTTTGCTATCAAGTAAAATAACTGAGTACCACTTAGTACTCGAACCTACACGGCGGTCAAACGAGAGACCTCCACATATTCTGAACGAAAACCACGTTTTCTTCGCAATAGAAAGTCGCTGTTTTCAAAAATACAAACCTACCTGAACTTTAGTTTATTTTGTATCTCCGACCAAATACAAATAATTTTCAAACTAATGTACATGACACATGTAAAACAAGTGATTACAGGACGGGGCATCTCGTTTATTGTACAGTTTAAGGTGACTCCAACATAATTGCGAGTGCATTCTGTGATTTTTTAAACTCGCTCGTATCGCGTCAAAAACACTCGGATATTTCTGCATTTAACACATGTAATAACTGAAACATGTAGGCTTTTAAGGGTGTATTCAAAATTTTATTTTTCAGTTGCGTTTGCCGTTACGGGCCGATTTTCTAACAGTGGTTTTTCATAATATTGTCCTCCTGTTCGCTCAAAAATCGTACGATTTCTACGAAACTTCAGATTCTTGTTAAATAGATTGTCATAATTTTGTCTGCCGGGTTTAAAAAAAATCTCTCGACTGCAAGTTGCGCGGCCTAAAAACTGACCATCAAAATTATGCTGCGCAACTTGCAGTCGAGAGATTTTTTTTAAACCCGGCAGACAAAATTATGACAATCTATTTAACAAGAATCTGAAGTTTCGTAGAAATCGTACGATTTTTGAGCGAACAGGAGGACAATATTATGAAAAACCACTGTTAGAAAATCGGCCCGTAACGGCAAACGCGACTGAAAAATAAAATATTGAATACACCCTTAAAAGCCTACATGTTTGAGTTATTACATGTGTTAAATGCAGAAATATCCGAGTGTTTTTGACGCGATACGAGCGAGTTTAAAAAATCACAGAATGCACTTGCAATTATGTTGGAGTCACCTTAAACAATGCGAAGAACAGCAATAAATTGTACGTGTGAAGGACTCATTCCCTATGAACACCGCGGGCCATAACACCGTGGGCACCGGCACAGCCCTAACACAACATAAATACATCCACCGATGTGCATTCCAACTCGTTAGAAAATTTACAATTTCAAAAAAAAACCATTCAATTCTTGCGACCTTCATCCCAAGGAGAATGCGAAGCCTACCCCATCAACCTTTGCGAGCGCAAAGAAACTCTACGTCGCAACTCATCCCCAGTTTCCCGCAAACAACCAGTATTCAATATGGCGGACGAGCTGGCGCTACTGGAGCATGCGTATTGAACAGAAAAAAAACGAGCAGAGCCTGGTGACGAAAACGCATCTTTGGACCATCGTTTTCATCCCCTAGTGTGGACGGTTGAAAACGATGTGAAAACGCTAGTGTGGACTCAGAGCTTTTTATCCGTTTTCGGTCAAACGAAAACAGAGGTTTTCATAAACGGATTAGTGTGGATGGGGTGTGAGTTTCCTAACGAGTTTTGTCGTCGTTACTATGGCAACCCCACACCCAGCTTATTATTTACGGAGTGACGTCATCGTTACTTGGTTACTTATGTTGTTGTTGTTCGGTTACTAAGGTTCAAAACGCCATAAAGTGCTTTGTGTTTTTTTAATCATTTCTCCTTCGACCTCTGACAGAACTCGAAACTAGTAAATAAATAATGTCTTTTTCGATGGTCGTAAACGGCACGGACTGCAAGGCTGAAAGTAGCAAGACGCCAAGAAAGGACGACTCTATGACCGTGAGCATGGATTTGAAGGATAGTAGCAAGACATCCATGACGCCAAGAAAGGACGACTCTATGACCGTGAGCATGGATTTGAAGGATAGTAACAAGACATCCGTGACGCCAAGAAAGGACGACTCTATGAACGTGAGCATGGATTTGAAGGATCGTAGCAAGACATCCATGACGCCAAGAAAGGACGACTCTATGAACGTGAGCATGGATTTGAAGGATCGTAGCAAGACATCCATGGCGCCAAGAAAGGACGACTCTATGAACGTGAGCACGGATTTGAAGGATGGTAACAAGACATCCATGGCGCCAAGAAAGGACGACTCTATGAACGTGAGCATGGATTTGAAGGATGGTAACAAGACATCCATGGCGCCAAGAAAGGACGACTCTATGACCGTGAGCATGGATTTGAAGGATAGTAGCAAGACATCCGTGACGCCAAGAAAGGACGACTCTATGAACGTGAGCACGGGTTTGAAGGATGGTAACAAGACATCCATGGCGCCAAGAAAGGACGGCTCGATGAACGTGAGCATGGATTTGAAGGATCGTAGCAAGACATCCATGGCGCCAAGAAAGGACGACTCTATGAACGTGAGCATGGATTTGAAGGATAGTAGCAAGACATCCGTGACGCCAAGAAAGGACGACTCTATGAACGTGAGCACGGGATTTGAAGGATCGTAACAAGACATCCATGGCGCCAAGAAAGGACGGCTCGATGAACGTGAGCATGGATTTGAAGGATCGTAGCAAGACATCCATGGCGCCAAGAAAGGACGACTCTATGAACGTGAGCATGGATTTGAGGATCGTAGCAAGACATCCATGGCGCCAAGAAAGGACGACTCTTTTCACGTGAGCATGGATTTGAAGGATCGTAGAGACATCCATGGCTACAAGAAAGGACGACTATTCTGAACGAAAAAACGTGAGCACGGGTTTGAAGGATCGTAACAAGACATCCATGACGCCAAGAAAGACAAGAACGACGAAGATGAATTTGAACAACAGAACAGATGATGATGGAATTTGGAGAACATTTCGACAACAGAACACGAGAGAACAGAACAGAAAGAACAGACGAGAGAAGAAGAGACCTCATCAGACATATTCCAACAGATTCTGAACGAAAAAACACTTTATGCAATGAAAAACACAAACAAATTGATTTGTAGGACAGAACAAAGAACAGAATTTAAAGAACAGAACAGAACAGAACAGAACAGAACAGAACAGAACAGAACAGAAGAACAGAACAGAACAGAACAGAACAGAACAGAACAGAACAGAACAGAACAGAACAGAACAGAACAGAACAGAACAGAACAGAACAGAACAGAACAGAACAGAACAGAACAGAACAGAACAGAACAGAACAGAACAGAACAGAACAGAACAGAACAGAACAGAACAGAACAGAACAGAACAGAACAGAACAGAACAGAACAGAACAGAACAGAACAGAATACAGAACAGAACATGCAGAACAGAACAGAACACACTTCCACTTTTCATTCGGCGAATTGATAGACTTATCCTAGACCGATCAAAACGACTTTTGCACCAGTTATCGGGCAAAGATGGAAATTTAGAATTATGTCAATTTCAGCTCGATCGTGGTTTCCTTGGCAACGGTAAACGAAGATCGTTGAAATCAGTTTTTCTCAAATATCTCAAGATTTCGATGAGCTCTTGACTAGCGACTATATGCATGATAAACTACATACTAAGGCAACGTATCTGAGACAGAATTCAAACTATTTGATCAGAGCGATTTTGAATAATTCGCATAAAGAATGTATATTGCGAAAAAAACCACGTTTTTTTCGCAATAGAAAGTCGCTGTTTTCAAAAATACAAACCTACCTGAACTTTAGTTTATATTGTATCTCTGACCAAATACAAATAATTTCAAAAATACTAATGTACATGACACATGTAAAACAAGTGATTACAGGATGGGGCATCTCGTTTATTGTACAGTTTACACAATGCGAAGAACAGCAATAAATTGTACGTGTGAAGGAGATGGCATCAACTCACCGGCTGAACATACTCACTCATTCCCTATGAACACCGCGGGCCATGACACCGTGGGCACCGGCACAGCCCTAACACAACATAAATACATCCACTGATGTGCATTCCAACTCGTTAGAAAATTTACAATTTCAAAAAAAAAACCATTCAATTCTTGCGACCTTCATCCCAAGGAGAATGAGAAGCCTACCTCATCAACCTTTGCGAGCGCAAAGAAACTCTACGTCGCAACTCAGCCCCAGTTTCCCGCAAACAACCAGTATTCAATATGGCGGACGAGCTGACGCTACTGGAGCATGCGTATTGAACAGAAAAAAAACGAGCAGAGCCTGGTGACGAAAACGCATCTTTGGACCATCGTTTTCATCCCCTAGTGTGGACGCAGAGCTTTTTATCCGTTTTCGGTCAAAGGAAAACGGAGGTTTTCAAAAACGGATTAATGTGGACGGGGCGTGAGTTTCCTAACGAGTTTTGTCGTCGTTACTATGGCAACCCCACACCCAGCTTATTATTTACGGAGTGACGTCATCGTTACTTGGTTACTTATGTTGTTGTTGTTCGGTTACTAAGGTTCAAAACGCCATATAGTGCTTTGTGTTTTTTTTAATCATTTCTCCTTCGACCTCTAACAGAACTCGAAACTAGTAAATAAATAATGTCTTTTTCAAGCAAATCAAACCAGAAGAAGGCGGAAGATGGCAAGCCAAGCAGATTTGAGGGGATGTTTCAAAGATTCAAACGTAATTCCCTAAAAAAACGGAGCAACACAGACACGATGGTCGTAAACGGCACGGACTGCAAGGCTGAAAGTAGCAAGACGCCAAGAAAGGACGACTCTATGACCGTGAGCATGGATTTGAAGGATAGTAGCAAGACATCCATGACGCCAAGAAAGGACGACTCTATGACCGTGAGCATGGATTTGAAGGATAGTAACAAGACATCCGTGACGCCAAGAAAGGACGACTCTATGAACGTGAGCATGGATTTGAAGGATCGTAGCAAGACATCCATGACGCCAAGAAAGGACGACTCTATGAACGTGAGCATGGATTTGAAGGATCGTAGCAAGACATCCATGGCGCCAAGAAAGGACGACTCTATGAACGTGAGCATGGATTTGAAGGATCGTAGCAAGACATCCATGGCGCCAAGAAAGGACGACTCTATGAACGTGAGCATGGATTTGAAGGATCGTAGCAAGACATCCATGGCGCCAAGAAAGGACGACTCTATGAACGTGAGCACGGGTTTGAAGGATCGTAACAAGACATCCATGACGCCAAGAAAGACAATCGACGAAGATGAATTTGAACATCTTTTTATGATGATGGAATTTGGAGAGCCATTTCGACAAGTAGACGAAAGCTTTTTTCACAAGAAGAGACGAGAGAAGAAGAGACCTCATCTACATATTCCAATATTCTGAACGAAAAAACACTTTATGCAATGAAAACACAATCAAATTGATTTGTAGGACAACAAAGAAACTCTATTTAAAGGCAAGAACAGAACAGAACAGAACAGAACAGAACAGAACAGAACAGAACAGAACAGAACAGAACAGAACAGAACAGAACAGAACAGAACAGAACAGAACAGAACAGAACAGAACAGAACAGAACAGAACAGAACAGAACAGAACAGAACAGAACAGAACAGAACAGAACAGAACAGAACAGAACAGAACAGAACAGAACAATACAGAACAGAACATGCAGAACAGAACAGAACAGAACAGAACAGAATACAGAACAGAACAGAACAGAATACAGAATAGAATAGAATTATAGTCTTGTAGTCTCAAGAAATCATTTTCATTTGTTTCTTTGCTGTAAATAATTAGTGTGCCATCGCTACCACCGTTTATATAGTCGTTTGTGTTATAGTTGATATAGAATCAAGTTGATGTTCAGTCGGCGCTGTATCGATGTAATCAGTTTGCTATCAAGTAAAATAACTGAGTACCACTTAATACTCGAACCTACACTGCATGCGATCAAGGTATTCCTTTATGTGGAGGTCTCTCGTTTGCTAGCTCTATCGTTCTGGAATAGCCAGTCGATTAGTCGGCGAAATATTTTTTTTAGATAGGCTTGAAAATACTTGAGATGGAATCGAGAGAAGTAGATGATTCAATGTGAAAAGTTTTGAAGGACTGGAAATAATCTTTGTAAAGTTATTCAAGTAAATGTAACGTCATTTTCTGAACAAGAGACACGGCTTTTTCGCAATGACAAGTCAATCGAATTTTCTCGGACAAGAACGAAAATCTCTTCAAAAGTCAGTCGTGAATAGAATAGATAGAAATTGAAGGACAGTTTTTAAATTAGCTATATAACAATCCTTCTGACCATTAGTAGCCCTAGAAAGGAAAGGAGAGAGGGACAAAATATCTGACCCTGATGAGAATATCGAACCCACGACCCTTGGAACTGATCACCGATGGGAGCAGACCTTGGCTTTGCCTTTGTCACTATCAATATTAGTTTCGGAGTTTCTTGTATTTTTTAAATTCTATCGACCATTTGCTGAATTTTTTTAGCGCTTCCAAAATGCTAAAGGTTCTATCAGTAAACATCAAACTTCTTTTGTTGAAAATGAAATCCTTTGAGAAAACACCCCGGTGTCCTTAAGGTGGTTCCCGCATAATGAATGCCCCAGTTTGCCGTATTTTTTAACTCGCTCGCTCCGCGTCAATATTGCTTGGATTTTAATTTTGTGCTTAACACAAATACTAATTCAACTATTCTGCCTTTGGACGGTGTATTCAAAATTATAATTGTAAGCCGCGTTTGTGAATGCCAGCTGATATTCAAACGACAATTTTCACTAAAACTGCTGCCAAGCGTTATTCCCTCTACGATTTTTTTTAAACTTTGTGAACGGCTTTTTAAGGTCCCTAGTAATGTTCTGACGAGGTAAGAAGGAAATTAATCGAAAATCACCAGTTCATATTCTGTTGTCAAAATTTGGACCTGTCGGTAATTGTTACGTGATTTCGGCTCGAACAATTTCCTTCTTACCTCGTCAGAACATTACTAGGGACCTTCAAAGGCCGTTCACGAAGTTTAAAAAAAATCGTACGAGGGAATAACGTTTGGCAGCAGTTTTAGTGAAAATAGTGTCGTTTGAATATCAGCTGGCATTCACAAACGCGGCTTACAATGATAATTTTGAATACACCGTCCAAAGGCAGAATAGTTGAATTAGTATGTGTGTTAAGCACAATAAAATCCAAGCAATATTGACGCGGAGCGAGCGAGTTAAAAAATACGGCAAACTGGTCCTGATTCATTATGCTGGAACCACCTTAAATATGAATAAGGCGTTTTGGTGGCGGCTTATTATTAATAATAATTATTATTATTTCTGATAACGCATTTCTAAACCCTCAATGCCTTAGCAATATAATGCTAAATAAAAGGACAATATAACTGATAAGCTAATAGATAAAAAAATGTATAGTTAACAAATAACCAATAGTTTGTCGTGGTATGTCCTCTGATAGACCCAGACCACGGTTTGCGTCATCGAGTCGTCAAAATTGCTGTGGAATCACGAGGCGTAGCCGACATACCACGACAAACTATTCGGTTATTTGTTTTTTACCACAAAAACAAAATAAATCGCGCAAGTTACCTACGAACATTTGCTCAAAAACATATTGCAGATCGCGCAATCATGGTATATCATTTTCTCGCTTTTGGTTGATGGAATTTGTAATAAAACATCTTGCCGTTTTGATTGGTTAGATTTTGACAAGCAACCATTTGAATGCTACTTGCAAGCTTGTCAAATCAGTTTTCAATTTTAGCGGCAATCAGCCTTGTCTCGGGGATCACAGCCCAAATCAGTTCAAAATCAAAGTTTTCAAGTCTGAAAGAAACTCTTAGAGAATTAATTATCAGTGGGGAAAGCTTCACCTTGTGCCTGGTCATTGTGTGAAATCTGAAAGATGCCTTTTTGACAGTCAACAAAGCTGAAAAATACTCTAAAATCTGGAAAATGCAGTCAATGGAGAAAAGCACGAGGTCGCTTGAAAAATATGAAATAACGTTAGAAAACAGCACTTCAGCGGAGTATTCATGGTCTGTGGATTTTCTCAAGTCATGGATTTATACCATCAGTGTCCAAAAGTCAACAAATCAACTTTTTTTCCCGTGAATAGCATAGATAGATCTAGTTTTTACTTGAATGAAAGAACAAACTGTGGAGATCGAAGCGCTGCAACTGATGGAAAATTTGGCTTGCTAATGCTATGAACTGTGGATGTGATTTGTACGATAGTCAGCTCGGTATGTACTCTTACTCACTGTAAAAAATTGTAGCTGAAAACATGTTTTTTGTTTGACAAAATTAAAAAATTTGCATCATACGATCGATTGATGACGTCCTACCGTGGTATGTACTCTGATAGACCACGGTTGATCGACCAATGAGAGAGCGAGAAATTGACTAGTTGTGGTAAAAAATGTAATTTACTCAACTCGGTGGTTGTGGTGCTGGTAGTAGTGGTGGTAGTAGTGGTGGTAGTGGTAGTAGTGGTGGTTGTGGTAGTAGTGGTTGTGGTAGTAGTGGTAGTGGTAGTGGTAGTGGTAGTGGTAGTAGTGGTGGTAGTAGTGCAGGTAGTGGTAGTAGTGGTGGTTGTGGTAGTAGTGGTGGTTGTGGTAGTAGTGGTGGTTGTGGTAGTAGTGGTGGTAGTGGTGGTTGTGGTAGTAGTGGTGGTTGTGGTAGTAGTGGTTGTGGTAGTAGTGGTTGTGGTTGTGGTAGTAGTGGTGGTTGTGGTAGTAGTGGTGGTTGTGGTAGTAGTGGTGGTTGTGGTAGTAGTGGTGGTTGTGGTAGTAGTGGTGGTTGTGGTAGTAGTGGTGGTTGTGGTAGTAGTGGTGGTTGTGGTAGTGGTGGTTGTGGTAGTGGTGGTTGTGGTAGTAGTGGTGGTTGTGGTAGTAGTGGTGGTTGTGGTAGTAGTGGTGGTGGTAGTGGTTGTGGTAGTAGTGGTGGTTGTGGTAGTAGTGGTGGTTGTGGTAGTAGTGAGTAGTGGTGGTGGTGGTAGTGGTTGTGGTAGTAGTGGTGGTTGTGGTAGTAGTAGTGGTGGTGGTAGTGGTTGTGGTGGTTGTGGTAGTAGTAGTGGTTGTGGTTGCTGTGTCCATATATCCTCGCTAAATTAATTTTGAAAATAAACATAGTGCGAGTACCACAACCAATCAGGACACGCGTATAGAATAAACTATTATACACCTATTTCAAAAATCGTTGTCGCAGCCGAAGCAACAGTCAACACTCCAAGACTGCCAAGGATTTCGGTAACTTTTTCTTGTATACGTAATTCATTCATTCAGAGCATATTTTGGTTGCATGCGTTTGTGGCATGTTATTATGGCAAGCTGAAGTGGTAGCTCAGGTGTTAAACCGAATATTTCGGAAAGTATTAGTACTACAAACGTGCTGTTGCGGATACTAAAACCCGTTGAACAAGAGCAGGCATAAAAAAGCCACGCTTCCAAACAGTTAATGAGCTGAAAAACTACATTCATGATAACTATTTACAATGACCACAACTGAATAAATTAATCACGAGGAAAATTACCGACATTTTTTGCAGTCTTGGAGTGTTGACTGTTGCTTCGGCTCAGTGCGACGACGATATATTTTTGAAATAGGTGTATATAATCGTGCTACTGTGCTGGGGCCGTCCAGAACAAGGAATCCTGCAATGATACGCAGACGGACTTAACCCGCTTTGGATGCGAGAGCAGGCTAGGTTTCAATCAGCTGATCAGTAAAGTTCATAATATCTGGCCCCAAGGGGTGGTCAAACACGTAGGCTAGCAGAGAGTATTATATTGAAAACTGGCCTCCTTTAAAAAAATCTCCTTTAAAAAAACATATGTTCCAAATGTAGATCAACTAATGTAGAGTTTGACTGTCTTATGCCGCTATATCTTTTGTTTATATGTTTATGCTAATGCAAGTTTTATATTATGAGACGTGTTTAATGTTTGTCTATTTTAAGAAACCTAGTTACCAGTAATGTTTGTTATATACGGAGCATGCCTGGACCTAGAGTGTCCTTTCTCTGCCTTGTAAAGCTGTAGTAAATAAAGAAAAAAATACAACTGATCTTCCTGTTTCTCGAAAGCCCCATAAACATTTCGGGCCCGAAAAGACATCCCAGAAATCTGAGACACTTACTCTACAAAGTTGTTCTTTTGACATGTTTTTAATATGAACAAACGTTCCCTTCATGCAAAGTTTCATGTCTGTAAACTACTTTGTTTTGAAGATATAGATTTTTAAAGAAACCGTTTTCGGGCCCGATAAGCTTTCGGGGCTTCCGAGAAACGGACCTACGACTTCGACCGAAACCAAGCAATACTGTCCATTTCGGTGTATTTATTTTAATCAGTTCTTGGTAATCTGGCGTTCTTACATTTCATCTAGCTAACAAAAGTTGTTGTACGGCCAGTCAAAGTACAAGTGCTGGGTGGACAGCGGTCCTGCAGTGTTCAAGCACTGGGGTTGGGTTTCCTTGTGGAAGAAACGCTGAAAACGGAAAAAAGCGTAAATAGATTGATCGAATATTTAACAATTAGACTACGAGTTCGAGGTTTCTATGAGGCAATAGTCAACGAGGCGTGTAGCGCAGACAAACAACAGGCAATAATACGTCGAGAAACTCCTCCGAAACGAGCAAAACGCGACGACGAAGCGGCCATTTTGCCGGTTTGTTTACATCTACTCGGGGTCTATGAGCTGATAGACCACTAGTAGCGAACCAATCAGATTGCATGATTTGCGATAGACCACTGGATGGTTTATGCTAATAGCTGTAGACATCGAGCAGTTTCTCTTTACTCGATCGAATGAGAGAAGAGAGAAAATAATCCAGAACGCGCTAGGATTGGGGCTGGGAGCCGGAGTAGTGGGTGGAAAGGACAACCAGGTTTTTAATGGCAATGACCTAGCTTTCGGACCCATTGTCTATCTTCAGGGTCTGAATGAATGGTTTAAGAATCACGTCATCAAAACAAACTGAACAGAACAAATAGCGCAACGCAAACAAAAACAAACAAACAACGCCTAGCCCTTACTCTATCATGATTCCAACCTACAAAAACACTTTGACTTTAGAAAGAAAGTTGTCTGACGGTTCATGACATCATTCGGAGTAAAAGCAATACAATACAATACAATACAATACAATACAATACAATACAATACTGATTTCTTCAGGATGCAAATGAATTCAACTAACAACAATAAAGCCGCATCTATATATCTACACGAACAAGTTTTCCTTTGACAAGTTTTCCTTGACAAGGAAAAATTGGCGATGTTTTTGTCGTCTACACGAGCAAGTTTTCCTTGACAAAGAAAAAATTGGCGATGTTTTTGTCGTCTACACGAGCAAGTCTTCCCGGCTTCATGTTCCTTGTCAAGGAAAACTTGCTCGTGTAGACGCGGCTTAAAGCAATCAAAGCAGCAGCGTGTACATAAACTAGCGTTATAAATAAAGAAAATAGGCATCCTAAAAGGAAAGCCAAGATGTTAACTCTATGTGAAAACTCCCAAAAAGATCGAGCAGGTTACAAACATGGGACAAAAGCAACAAATATGTAATCGTAATAAAATAATGTAAATATGTTTAAGTTATTACAAGAGACAAGAGACCATTATATATTATTATTATTATTATTATTATTATTATTATTATTATTGAATTGAAAGTATTTAACTTCGTCAGGCAAAAGAAATAGACGACAAGCGTATATAGACGTTTCGCCGGTGAAGGCTTCATCAGTTGTATATTTTAAACTGAAAATCACTCTCTAAATAACTTACATTTGAATAGTGAAATACCCAGTGGTATAGGTTGATTAAACAATGCTTAATAATTACAATACAGTAAATAGATATGGTGTCCTGGGAATAGTAATTACTATTCCCAGGACACCATATCTATTTACTGTATTGTAATTATTAAGCATTGTTTAATCAACCTATACCACTGGGTATTTCACTATTCAAATGTAAGTTATTTAGAGAGTGATTTTCAGTTTAAAATATACAACTGATGAAGCCTTCACCGGCGAAACGTCTATATACGCTTGTCGTCTATTTCTTTTGCCTGACGAAGTTAAATACTTTCAATTCATTTATTACCAGGCATGGCATCCAATAACTGTTCTTCATTATTATTATTATTATTATTATTATTATTAATTATTATTATTATTATTATTATTATTATTAAGTTACTGTAACTGGGTATATTCTGTAAAGTTATGAACATGACACCGAGGCGCTACTTAAAGTAATTAAATTGAAATGAGTTTGAGTTGAGTGTGGATGTACAAACCACAGGCAGCCCAACCATTGCTTCTGAGGCTACTTTAACATTATAATAAATAAAAATATACCGTTTGTATCAGTGTGCGCGCGTCTTTTCTTGATGGGTTTCCTGTGGTAGGGCGCGCGCGCAATACGTCCTAAGTCGGGTTCCCTGTGCGCGTCGCAAGACACGCCCGCACAACTGCAGTACTGCATTTGTGCGGGTATAGCCTCAGAAGCCATGGTTGGGTTGCCAGTGTACAAACTTGTTGACTCACGCTTAAGACCTTTGGTGTTGGGTGTTCACATCTGGTACTATTGATATACCCAATAGTGTTCCATCCGAACCCATTCAGGCGGCCTCTGTTGTACAGAAGGAACACGGGGAAGAAATCATCACAGTCCATGTCCCTTGATATCTTGTACCAGTAATGCTGACCTACACAGAAATTCCAACCATCATTGTTGTACGTCAAAGTCATTATTTACTTCGATAACGCAGGGAGTGGTTAATTGCCCAATCCCCCGAAACAGAGCTCATGTTTAATGCGCTCGAGGGTGCGCCACCGACTTTACCCCCTTCCTCCTTCAGAGGCGTTCCAATTTAGGAAATCCCCCCCCCCCCCCCCCCAAAAAAAACACAAATGTAAGCACGACCCTAGATGCAAAAACAGGCTAGATATCTGTCTACACACCCAGGTCCCTGAAGCTCGCAGCCGAAGGGGTCATCGATCGAAGAACTGATTTAATAAGCATGACTCATACGACTCTAAAGAAATCATGGCAGTGGATAATATAAACTATATGTATAACAATCAATCCTCTTACCCATCCAATAAAAACACCTTCCCTTTACCCAGCCTGTACCACCCAGCTTATCTTCCATATATGGAATCCTCATTAGGCTATTCCTTGATGCCCCCATTTGGATGACAAGCCTATCTCCAATGACGTCATCGTCG
Organism: Actinostola sp. cb2023; assembly: GCA_033675265.1. Classification (NCBI taxonomy): domain Eukaryota; kingdom Metazoa; phylum Cnidaria; class Anthozoa; order Actiniaria; family Actinostolidae; genus Actinostola; species Actinostola sp. cb2023. The sequence goes on from JAUJYZ010000208.1 coordinate 138,435, forward strand.
GGAGCGTTTCTTTTGCCGTTACAAATGGTTTCTGGGTTCACAAAGTAGGCCGTGATGACGTAATAATCTCCCTCCAAAATCCAAGGGTCTTTTTTGGAGGAGACCACGGATTTAGGGACCTTTGAAGAAAAAGATGGCGTATCAGCATGCTTGACAGACAAAATCAATAACTTTGAATTCCCTCTTTTCACTGCAGCGTATACACTGATTTTTCTCAATCACGAGACTCTGACAAAGTTGTGACCGCGCAGAGAATGATGGGAGTTAATGACCGTTTAGCGGGAATGCGATTTGTAATAGGCGACTTGCATGATGGCGTCACATACTAAGTACAAGTACCAGAATGCTTTGCCCATTTTCTTTTGTTAGATAATTAGCACCAATTGTCTTGCTATTCTCATGAGGGAATAAAAATCTGAATAAGAAAGAAAATTCCCAAAGCATTCTGGTACTTGTAGCAAAACAATGTTACTTGTAGCAAAACAACGTCATCATGCAAGTCGCCTATTGCAAGTTTGATTTCAGACCAAAATTGCACGACACGAAGTTCAATTACCTATTAATCATATTCATTTTGTAATCTTTTCAAATACACTCGTTATATTTAGGTGGTAAATTGTAAGAATATGAACAATTTTGATGCCTGAAATACAACTCTTTCATTCTAAATTACAAATTACTTTTTTTTGAAGAATCGTTCGAATTTAATAAAATTAGAGTTTCTGTGCGAAAATAAAATGAAATTTAAAAATGATGCAATTAATGATTTAATCGCACCATTTTTAGCCAATCAGATCGCAGGATTTACTAATGATTTCAAAATGAATATGATAAACTGTGTAAACTTACTCCCATTTGAATGCCCGCGATCTTTCCACCAGAGTCGTACAGCGGCATCACGGTTCTGTCGTCATTCTTTATGTAGCGATTGCCAGTAAAGAAAGTATTTTCTGGAATAAAATAATACTTCAGTTTCGAATTGTTTAGCACCGCTGTACTGCTTGACAAAAGACGCATGTATGCAGGGTTAGCCTCGAGTCAGTGTAAATTATTCACAAATACCAACGAGAACGCGAACAAGTGTTGTTGACAGTGGACGATAGAACACCTCCAGTCAGAGAGTAACCCATGGAATTCAGTATAAAATAATGTTTCTATTGTCCGATGTCAACAACATTTGTTCACGTTCTCGTTAGTATTAACTTACACTGACTCGAGGCTAACCCTGCATACATGCATCTGCAATCCATTCTTTACTTTCTCATCACACATAATGCTTTGCGCCTTGGGGGGTAATACAAAAGAAAATGGTGTTGCATAATTACATGGTTGACAGAAAGCTCCCAAAAGTAGAGAATGATCGTTCCAAAGCATCCAATTCGGACTAGACGAGATCTCCAGTCCTTGCAGTTAGTTGAACTTATTATTATTAATTGTTAATTGCGCGGACTGGAAATCCCCGGTGTCTAGTCCTCATTGTTGGCTTGAAACATTACATGACTTCATATTCCATTTGTCGACTATTTCCAACACATTTCTACATTTTAAAACTCGCGCTAGCTTCTTTCAGTTATTCCTCTAATTACCTTGGCACGTGGTAATGTGTTGCCATCCATCCTCTTTGGCAGCTTTGGCGCTCAATGGAAGGTTGTCAAACTTCAGGAAAGTCACTACACACAAGTGAGGATTTAAGCTTTTATAGGATAACATTGACTTCGTCAGGAAGATGGAATATTATTTGAAAATCAGTTGCTTGTGTTGTAATTGTATTTGAAAACGAATTTATTTGAGAACGAACCGTTTTAACGCGTCCATTTTGGAAAGCGTTTTCGACAAAATCCGGAATGGTTTACGTGTAGCCTGAAGGACAACACGCGGAGGAAAACAAATTCGATTTCAAATAAAAACGTTTGATTCCGCCTACCTCTTAGATCGTCCCAGTCAGGAGCTGTAACAGGAAACAAAACTTAACTTGTAAAAGGCTAACAAATGAGTCCCTAACTGACTGACTTGCTCTATAACCGATCGACCAGACTCATACACTCACTAACTCTAACAAGCGCCGAGAGAATTAAAAATGTAGAAACATTCCCGTGAAACATCTCTGCTTGCAGGGTAGTGTCCCTCCTATTGGCTATGCTAGTCCTTTTGTTCTCGCCCGCTCAGTGAGTTAATGATGATATACAGCTAATTCAGAAAACGTTGTCGGCGATCGACTTCAAGCCTACGCGACTAGAGCGAAAAGGAGTATGGGTAGATATGATAATTCACTTGCATGCTTTTCGTAGTTGTTGACAATGGCAGGTGAATCTGTAAATGTATGCCTACGCGTTTTAAAAACAAGGAAACAGAAGCAGATATGATTCATATTCCATGAGAGACGTTCCTTTTTGGTAGTGTATTTATAGACTCATTGATTTTTACCCATACTCCTTTTTGGCCGGTCTTGTCGCGTAGGCTTGAAGTCGATCACCGACAACGCTTTCTGAATTAGCCCAGCAACACACCACCAACATGGTCGATCGCTGCGTCTTTGTACTTTTTAAAAAAATATTGGAACTACGCTACAGCAATTTAAAAAATGGTTGTCTTGTGAAAATTGAAAATTGAACAATGAATTGTAAAATTGCATCTCAAGTAGTTAATTTTGTGATCATTAATTTTTGTCACTATGGGAGAACGCAAGAGAAAATGAGGTAAGAGAAGGAATCTACCGTATTGGGGTCTTGACCCATCATGTGCCCCGTTAATTCTATTTTTAGAATCAATCTATCTTTAGAACGGAACGTGATTGGTCAGATCATATAAGGCGAGGTCGCGGAGGCCGTTACGCACGGTTTTGATATCAAAAGTCAAAATTGAACGAAGTCAAGCGAAGAAAATCTTCTCAACTTTCTCGAACATTTTACACATTTTTACTTCGAAAACTCAATAAAGGATTTTACCAAATTATCCTTTTGGGATTTGACTGAAATTATTGTGAATTTGGGACACTTGAGACGATTCTAAATAGAGGAAAACAGCTTCAGTTTGCCATGTCCTTCGACAGAGAAAACCGATAAGTGCAAGGAGTCGTTTTGTTGTACGGCCGGCGTCTTGTAGGACTGCAGATGGTTGAATTTAAATTTTTTCATGTCCACAATATGGCTGGTGCTTCAAGGTTTTGGTGATGTTGGCTCTTGTAAAGTTTCCTTCGTGTTTTCCAACCTGAGAATAACGCTTGGACTTCGTAATTGTTGAATACAAGTGCCGGTAAGACCACATTAACTTTAGAGTTTGTTTTCGTGATTGCTTTGACTTTGATCGTTGTGTAGTTTATATTTGTAGCACCTTAATTTTGCTCAATTCGCCTGAGTATTCGTATAAAATCCTTCAATGAGTCTTAGATAATTAAATTGTGGCCTTTTCTCAGAGAGTTGACGATATTATTTCGCTCAGTTTTGTATTTGTATTCAGTGCAGACTTTGCATGTAAACATCATAGAAATCGTGCGACCACTGCTTTGTTATCTTGGAGCAGAAGCTGTGTAGTCTTTTGCTTTTCTTTTTACTGCGGTTCTCAGTATTATGCGAACTCAGACATTCAAACAGTCGGCTGGAACTTGGTTTTTCGCTACCCGTCAATCAAATTCAAAACTCAAACGAATTCAAAACTAAATACATTCTTCGACCAAATGATAGTTAGCTCAAAATCATATTTGGTTTCCATTTGGTGGGTCTTCTGACTTATATTTTTAAGTTTACTGATTTTTTATGTCGATTGACGGTAGCGAAAAACCAAGTTCCAGCCGACTGCTTGAATGTCTGAGTTCGCATAATACTGAGAATCGCAGTAATGACAAAAAATAAAAAGTTTTTGAAAGGAAAAACCAAGGTAAGGTTGAGTATTTTAAAATTCTACAAGTCAAGAGTGGTTGCGCGGGCATGGTAACTAAAGCTAAAAATAGCTTCGATCTAAAAATAGAATTAACGGGGCACATGATTCCTTCTCTTACCTCATTTTCTCTTGGAGAACGTGATTCCCAAGCGGCAGAAACCCGTGACTATTGTTGCTCTATGTCATAATGAACAATTATGGGGGAAAAATCGACAGGAAAAAAATTGGTATTTGGAAAATATCCGAGCATTTTCTAGTGAAATTGAGTTTTCCAAAATTGATTGCTACTCAAAAATGTAGCTGGCTTCCATTCCAAAAAAAATCTTCCAAATCCTCGAAAGCCAACGACGCATACTACGTCAAAAAATGTTGTCTTTATCACAATAAAATTGTACTTTTTATGAAGTTTACGAATACCTGATTATCAAGATAAAAAATATCCGAAATCAGTTAAAGTTTTACAGCTCAAAACGGCCATTTAAAATGCGACCATCGTTGAAACATTTCTACGTGCTAATAGATAAGATGTTTGTGCACAGGTCGGTTGATTGATACCTATAAGTACGTTGTAACGAAGATTTTCTAACGGACCTGACTAACACTATACTATATGAACTAACGACAAACCTTACTTTGAGGTTTCGACCAAAGCCATGCATTTGCACCCACAACGAACGTCAGACAAAGTAGAACGACTTTCATGGCTGCACTAAGCTTGCTTCTTCGCTACCAAAGTTGCCGTAAACTATGACAACATGGCGAACTTCAAACTATGCATGACCGACGACCGTATCAGTGATGAATAAATTTTACGCTAGAATTTTAAGTCCGGTTTGTTTGCATAAATACGACAATCATTTTAAAACGGTCATTAGTATGTGTTTCTGAAGAATTATTGTTCGCTTGGGTTGCAGCAACATAATCGAAAATCCCTGATACAAATGATAAAGATGCAGCCGCCATGTTGGATTAACCAACTCCAATGACTCTGACATGCAATCCAATTCTCCTTCTCTCAAGGGGATGTAGTAATTTGCTAGCAGCTCCAAACCCATTCAGTAGTTAGCAGTTATTCTCAGTACTCCGATATTCTGTTTATTATATAATTATCGATGAAACATTGTGCTTTAAAAAAAAAAATTTTTACTTTACGATATGATATCTTCACATGTGAAGATAACATGTTATCTTCACGTGCGAAGATATCAATTTTTCGAAGGAGAGAAATATAGATATTTCATCAATAATTATATAATAAAAACTATTATTATTTTTATTATTATTATTATTGAATTGAAGGTATTTAACTTCGTCAGGATGATGCCTGACGAAGTTAAATAGCTTCAGGCATGGCATCTAATAACTGTTCTTCATTATTATTATTATTATTATTATTATTATTATTATTATTATTATTATTATTATTATTATTATTATTATTATTATTATTATTATTATTATTATTATTATTGTTTTTTAAATGCAGTTACGATCTCAACGAGTAGTGCAGCGCTTTACACTTTGCAAGCGCTAGCGCGGTAACTAATTATGAAAGACCCGATATAAAAAGTGGATCAAGCTGGATCTTAATTTGCTGCTTTGCAATCAATCCCTGGAGATTTAAAGTACAAAGACGCAGCAGCCATGTTGGTGGTAAGTTGGTGGTACAAACAAGATAAGCTAATGAGGAATGCTTTGTTATCAGGATCCAACATGGCCGCCATATTTAGCGTCACATGCAATGTATACTGAAGTTGAAAAATCGAGTGCCATCTGAGTTTTTCATTGATGCCCTCGGTCTAGCTTGAATTTCAATGTACGAGGTACTGTAATTTTCACAAACTCAGCAATGAAACGAACAATATAAACTTACGAGTGAATGTATGGGATAAAGATGAAGTACTTTCACTCTTGCTAAGCCACGAACTGAGATAAATCAGTACACTTTCAGACAGAAATATTGCAAGGCCAAATGAAATTCTCTAGGAAAAGATTATTAACCTGAAGCAGTAAACACTTTGAAGTATTATACTAATGGTTGAGAAATCAATATACAAAGTCCTTTGAACATGACAATGTGCCCACCGTGAAGCTATTCTATCGAGTAGATCCAAGCCTGTGATCAGAACAGCGCTTTAGGAATCAACCTGCGTTTTCTGACCTAAAAAAAAGAAAGCCCATTTTTCAACTCGGGCTTTCCACAGAAACAAGAAGCCCGAGTAAATATTGTTCTTTTCCTCATTTCCCGACTTCCTAGATGTTGTAGATGCTCAGAATCTTTCATTTTTTTAACTGAGCCGAAAAACTCAGTGGTATGGAGAAGGTCCTCTCAAAATTACATAACGCAGCAAAAGAAAACTGGATTTTCCTCATGTTGTAGCTGAACAGAATCATTCCCAAATTCATGTTTTATCTTAAAATTGAGATTTCCAAAGTCGAATGTAACTCGAAAAGTGTTGTCTTTGTCACAATAAAATCGCACTTTTAAAAAAATACCTGGTTATCAAGATGAAAAATCTCCGAAATCGTTTAAAGTTTTGCCGCTCAAACACTGATTTAAAACGAGACCCATCGTCCAAATAAATATACGCGCGGGCCACCTTAAACTCGCCTAAATTTGAAGGGAAATTAAACTGAAATTTCTAAGTTAAGATGCGAATATTTCTGCGTGCTAATGTAGACAAAGCTAATTCACAAGATGTTTGTGCACAGGTCGGTCGATACCTATAAGTACGACGTTGTAGCGACGATTCTCTAACTGACCTGATTAACACTATTAATACTATGAACTAATCACAAACCTTACTTTGAGGTTTCGACCAAAGCCATGCGTTTGCACCCACAACGAGCGTCAGACAAAGTAGAACGACTTTCATGGCTGCACCAAGCTTGCTTCTTCGCTACCAAAGTTGCCGTAAACTATGACAAAGCGAACTTCAAACCATGCATGACCGACCGTATGCATGGAATGAATAACTTTTCGCTATAATTTTAAGCCCGGTTTGTTTGCATAATACGACAATCATTTTAAAACTCATTAGTTTTGTGTTTCTGAGGAATTATTATTCGCTTGGGTTGCAGCAACATAATCGAAAATCCCTCAGATACAAACAACAAAGATGCAGCGGCCATGTTGGATTAACCAACTCTAATGACTCTGATGACATGCAATCCAATTCTCCTCTCGCGAGGGGTGTAATAATTTGCTAGCAGCTCCTGAAACCCACTCAGTAGTTAGCAATTATTCTGTACTCCGATCAGTTCGTTTATTTTTGCGTAATTCTCTTTTCACGTGCTAATGAGCAGAGAAATAAAATAATTCAATATGCTAATGGTTATTTATTTTATTTTCACTTGAATGTACATTGTAGAGTGCAAACACTAAAACCGTGAAACAGTACAAACTATTTAGTGCTAAATAGCACCAATGGAACAATAGAAAACAAAAGACATTGCACTATTTAGTTATTTTTATTTTTATTATTATTATTATTATTATTATTATTATTATTATTATTATTATTATTATTATTATTATTATTATTATTATTATTAATATTATTGTTTTTGAAATGCAGTTACGATCTCAACGAGTAGTGCAGCTCTTTACACTTTGCAAGCGCTAGCGCGGTAACTGATTATGAAAGACCGGATATAAAAAGTGGATCAAGCTGGATCTTAATTTGCTGCTTTGCAACCAATCCCTGGAGATTTAAAGTACAAAGACGCAGCAGCCATGCTGGTGGTAACAGGAGGGAAATTTGCACGAGCATGCGTTCGGCCGCTGAACCGTAATGATCGCGGTAATCAATAACAGGAAAGTCCGTTTCAATACCACAAATTGCCCCAAAATTACTCAAAAAGCTTCATAAACTATCCAACTTTATTTCTAAGCATTTAATTTTAAGGTTTTAGGTTTCCAAACTCTCCTATAATTTCTTTTGAAGCGAAGCGATAAATTACACAGGCACCCCAAAAGGTAAATACAGGCCAAGGACCGTTGATACAACACTAAAATTGTGATTTTTGAACATTTCCCCATTTTTTAGATGAAAACCAAGTGCACACATTTAAAATATGTCTGATAAACTTGCAATATTTATAGTAATTTCTTGGGAGATCGTTGATATATTTCAAACAGTAAAGCAAAACATGTTCAAAAATCGAGTAAAAAATATGTCATATTCCACACACATAGTTCACTTCATAAACCTCAGCCGATCTCAGTGATATGTTATGTTCTGCAACTAGTAACTGTGGAGTTATAAAAGATACCAAGACATTGTGAGAAATGCAATGCCAAATAGGTTTTTTGGGGGAGTAAAGTTATGTTAAATATGCATTTGGGCTCAACATGCCAAAGAAATCGGTCAAAAACACAATCTTCCCCATTTTTGCCAATCAAAAATATTTTAGATAGCTATTTAGACAGCATAGCTTTTAATATTTCTGCTCACAAAACTTGGGAGATCTATAGTAGATTTCGAGTTAATGAAGCATCAAACTTGCTAATACAAGAAGTTTTATGAAAATATACTAGGTTTAAGACTCTATTCTATGAACGTTTCGTCTTCGATCTTCATCAAAGCTGTATATTCAAGCCACTATCACATGTTTACCTATCATCGTCCCTACTTATGTAGAAGCTTTTCTTCAGTTCTTGCAATAATTAAACGCGAAACCATTGCTGGTAAATACCAAGACGCCATTTTGGCAACACAGGGACGATCGCCTGCAGTGATAATAAAGTGCTTTAGAACAATCTATTAAAGTCCATGCCAATGAGGGTTTATCATGTAATTTCAAAACTCATAGGACAAAAAAATGATTATCATAACTGGAAAGAGCTCGTTGAAATTAATAAAAGTGTGAAGTTTGGAAAAGATCGCTTCACAAATTGCGAAGATATGAATTTTCAAAAATCGGAATTTTGTATCAAAACCTTTGTTGGAGGCAAGAGTTGCCTACCAGCGTAAATTTCCAAAGGTTTTCATATAAAATGTAGATTTTTGAAAATTCATATCTTCGCAATTTCGGAAGCGATCTTTTCCAAACTTCACATTTTTACTAATTTCAATGAGCTCTTTCCAGCTATAATAATCATTTTTTGTCCTATGAGTTTTGAAATTACGTGATAAACCCTCATTGCGTTCTTCCATGATAAATTGAAATATCCAGTCTAAGTCTTCGTATATCCTCTGGTGGCAGTTAAGTCCAATGTCAGCCTTGGAAGTAGCAATAAAAACGTTTTAAAATCCTAAGTTAACTCGCATTCGATGGCCTGAAGTCGAAGCTTCGCCAATCTCGTCCCCAGAGCCTGCGTTACTTTCGGCCAGCGACGAGAACGTAGGCTCTGGCATAATCCATTTTTGAGACAATTTGATTGGCTATTCCATTTTAGAAACTACGCACGCGCAAGATTCCGGAAATGAAATATATCCAATGAAAATTGAGTTGTCAAAACAACCCGGTGTCCCAACTTCCGTTCAAAACAAAAATTAACATTTTTCAACGGTTTCATGTTATTTTCAACATGTCGCCTACCCTGCGAGCAGTCTTCTTTTAACCTCATGTCGCCTCGATCTGCAATAATAAAATATCTAAGCACAGGGAAAAATCCAGTTTATCTAAGCTTATATGTATCTCGAAGTGTCTTGAAAAGTTTTCAAACGAAGCTCAAAATTTACACGAAGAGATGTCGATCGTAAATCTAATATTCTTTAGGCTAGCAACTGAAAGGCGGTGCCAATCGAGGTGCTTACGAAGGCGAAATATTCAAAAGAAATACATTTGAAGAGAGAGACAACAATAACCAGAGAAGATGAAGATGATAGATTCAAATAATTAACTGATATGTAAAGTAGACACGAGTAAATATAAACCCGTAGGAAGAACTGTTCGCGTATCCTTCTGCTGTAAAACCACTGGTTTTAATAAAGACTTCAGATACTGCACTTCTTTCACTGTTATATCTTCTTTACCAAGTGCTTTTAAAGCGTACTCTATTCCCTAATGAAACCTTTCGAAGGATTCCACTGAAACCTGAATCGACAATTTAAATCGACAACAACCAACTGCCCAGCTAACTTGCGCATGCGCTCTAAAACCGGAAGAACAAGAAATCCTGTTCCCAAAAAATGGATTATGCTAGAGCCTACGTTCTCGTCGCTGGCCGAAAGTAACGCAGGCTCTGGGGACGAGATTGAAGCTTCGCTTGAACTCACAACTGGTCGCGCATGCGCGCAACAGAATTCCCTCCGCAATGTATAAGTTGAAAAATCGAGTGCCATCTAAGTTTTTCGTTGATGCCCTCGGTCTAGCTTGAATTTCAATGTACGAGGTACTGTAATTTTCACAAACTCAGCAATAAAACGAACAATATAAACTTACGAGTGAATGTATGGGATAAAGATGAAGTACTTTCACTCTTGCTAAGCCACGAACTGAGATAAATCAGTACACTTTCAGACAGAAATATTGCAAGGCCAAATGAAATTCTCTAGGATAAGATTATTAACCTGAAGCAGTAAACACTTTGAAGTATTATACTAATGGTTGAGAAATCAATATACAAAGTCCTTTGAACATGACAATGTGCCCACCGTGAAGCTATTCTATCGAGTAGATCCAAGCCTGTGATTAGAACAGCACTTTAGGAATCAACCTGCGTTTTTGACCTAAAAAAAAGAAAGTCCATTTTTCAACTCGGGCTTTCCACAGAAACAAGAAGCCCGAGTAAAAATTGTTTTTTTCCTCATTTCCCGGCTTCCTAGATGTTGTAGATGCTCAGAATCTTTCATTTTTTTAACTGAGCCGAAAAAAACTCAGTGGTATGGAGAAGGTCCTCTCAAAATTACATAACGCAGCAAAAGAAAACTGGATTTTCCTCATGTTGTAGCTGAACAGAATCATTCCCAAATTCATGTTTTATCTTAAAATTGAGATTTCCAAAGTCGAATGTAACTCGAAAAGTGTTGTCTTTGTCACAATAAAATCGCACTTTTTAAGAAATACCTGGTTATCAATTATTATTATCAAGATGAAAAATCTCCGAAATCGTTTTTAAAGTTTTGCCGCTCAAACACTGATTTAAAACGAGACCCATCGTCCAAATAAATATACGCGCGGGCCACCTTAAACTCGCCTAATTAAATTAGAAGGGAAATTAAACTGAAATTTCTAAGTTAAGATGCGAATATTTCTGCGTGCTAATGTAGACAAAGCTAATTCACAAGATGTTTGTGCACAGGTCGGTCGATACCTATAAGTACGTTGTAGCGACGATTCTCTAACTGACCTGACTAACACTATTAATACTATGAACTAATCACAAACCTTACTTTGAGGTTTCGACCAAAACCATGCATTTGCACCCACAACGAACATCAAACAAAGTAGAACGGCTTTCATGGCTGCACCAAGCTTGCTTCTTCGCTACCAAAGTTGCCGTAAACTATGACAACATAGCGAACTTCAAACTATGCATGACCGACCGTATGGAATGAATAACTTTTCGCTATAATTTTAAGCCCGGTTTGTTTGCATAATACGACAATCATTTTAAAACTCATTAGTTTTGTGTTTCTGAGGAATTATTATTCGCTTGGGTTGCAGCAACATAATCGAAAATCCCTCAGATACAAACAACAAAGATGCAGCGGCCATGTTGGATTAACCAACTCTAATGACTCTGACATGCAATCCAATTCTCCTCTCGCGAGGGGATGTAGTAATTAATTTGCTAGCAGCTCCAAACCCATTCAGTAGTTAGCAATTATTCTGTACTCCGATCAGTTCGTTCATTTTTGCGTAATTCTCTTTTCACATGCTAATGAGCAGAGGAGTAAAATAATATGCTAATTAATGTTTTATTCTTTGCTCCAGTTTTTCTTTGTTGGCACTTTTATTTTCTCCCAACGGAGCATTTAGCGTGTAACGACGCCTCATTAATAAACCAGTCCAAGGTTAATTCCGCCATCTTGTAGGTGCAAACACGGCTAATTTCTAGTCAAAACATGATCACTTTGAGCTGTTATAACTCCGTTCGATCTTTTCGGCTTTTCAAAATCTATTTTTCTTTTAAAAGGTATATACTCTGTGATTGCTGTCTAGAAATATGGTGGCAAAGCGAAGGCCACAGCTGCAGTAAATCAGGTGTTTATGTTCAATTAAAAACATACGTACGAGAATATGCTAATTAGAGTAAAATTTTGAAATAGCTGTAAATATAGTTTAAATGCTCTCATTTTCAGTCACAAAAATATTTTAGCTGATATTAATTTAAAGCAACTTTCAAATCGAAAATCTAACAAAGTCGATTGTAGTTATTGGACCTCAAAGTGACAATGTTTTGACTGAAATTGACCGTGTTTGTTGCACCCCCTACAAAATGGCGGAATTAACCTTGGATTGTTCTATTATCATGCTAAAAGCACGTTACATGAAATCATACTAATGAGTATACACAGTACTGCATGTTATTCCTGCAGAGCTTTTACCGTGAAATTCCAATTCCTAGTGACTTGTGATCAAATGGCTTCGTTATCGTTTCATCATTTGCAAATGGCACTAATGAGGATCAGTACCAGTTTATTCTTCTAAATATATACATGCAGAACGACCTACAATCTCCTGCAATATAAACGAGACACCCATGATCCCTTCCCATTCCACAATGTTGATCAGTGATGGTTTGTAATATTTGAGGGAATTTTGTACCCAAACATCAACATTGGAACGGGAGGGGGGGGGGGGGGGGGGGGGGGGGGGGGGGGGGGGGGGGGGGGGGGGGGGGGGGGGGGGGGGGGGGGGGCGTGAGACTTACGATTTCATGGTGGCACATTTTATTTTGCATGGGATTGTAGCTAGAACCTAGATTCCAGTTAGACAAAATGTTAGGTTTTATATTTTACCATTGAAAATGTAGTGATATAATAGCATACTGCAATGTTATAGCACTGAACACAGACAGTGTATATACAATATGGTGGCAGGGGGGTGGCAGCCCCTCACATGAGCAGCAGGAAGTTCCATTATCAGATAAAAGGAGTCTACGCAGGGGTAAGACAAAAACGTTGCTAATCAGTTTGTATCACTCCATGAACATGTACATGAATATGCGATTAACAAAGATTGTTTAAACAAATGTATTGTTGTACCCCTGGGCAGCGTCCTTTCATACCAAACTTCGTGTTTAAGGTCGTGTTTACACTTGGTGGTTTACTGAAATAACGAGTTACTTAAACTTGGTAGACATTAATAAATTAGTAAACTATTGTTTCTTGAGCGGTTAACTCTTAGTTCTCTGATTTGTACCTTGGGAAAGCGCTCAAGTGTAAACACTACGCTTTATATAGTGAACAAGACGCTCAATGAGCGTTCACTCGGGCATTGTGAAAAGGAAAATGTCAGTTGTTCGAGGAAGTACTTGAAAATGAATGCCAGTTGGTTGAAGAACAAGGACAATGTCAGCTGCGCGAGGAGAGACCTGACAATGACTGACAGTTGCGTGACGAGGGAGACTATGTATTATACATGTATGTGTCGAGTTCATTTGATTTGCCTTTGAGTTCATTTGATTACCTTTTGACTTTGAGTTCAATTGATTTGATTTTGATGAGTTTGTGTAAAGGCCCCCTCTCTAGCTTCAGATCCCGAAACGTCGAGTTTGGAATCGAGTTTCGGGTTCGAGTTACGGTTCGAACGTCGAATAAAACAAGGACATCTTCTTCAATACAATATCATTTCTCTGACGTCATGACAATCAGTGACAGTTGAGTGACGAGGGAGACTATTAGTCCGGTGAGTACGAACATGATACGTCTTGAGTTGCATAGGTCAGATGGTTCCGATAACGGCCTCGCGTTTGTTTTTAAAATATATATTTTTAAGCGAGCTTCTAGTCCTTTTACCACTTCTAGTCATTGAACGATGAACTAGAATCCTGACCTTTTAATAGCTTGAAGATCTACAGCTGCTTTCAAAACTAAGATTCATAATCTACTTGAGTCCTGTGTCTCCTTTATCTTTTCAAATCTGCGGAGTAATCTTGAAACTCCGGATACGATTAAATACGTCGCATACTCGTCATTTTGAAGCCGAACAAAACTACTACTACTACTACTACTACTACCGAAATCCGCATTTTCTAACTCGGGCGGCCTGCGGCCTGGGCCCGAGTAACTAGGTTTCTACTATAAAATTTCAAGACCAATTGGAAACAAAAGAAAATGGTGTGGTTAATAGAATGTATCCGCTGACCACATGTTTTATAGCTGCATGCTTAACTTATCGACACATTTTACATAGTTTGTAGTCGTGAGAAGTAATTATATAAGTGTTGCTATTTTTTTTCCATTACAATGGTTGTGATATGATATGATGTTACAATAATTTAGGTGGTTCCCGCATAATGATGGAAATGTTTGCCGTATTTTTTAACTCGCTCGCTCCGCGTCAATATTGCTTGGATTTTATTGTGCTTAACACACATACTAATTCAACTATTCTGACTTTGGACAGTGTATTCAAAAATTATCATTGTAAACCGCGTTTGTGAATGCCAGCCGATATTCAAACGACACTATTTTCACTAAAACTGCTGCCAAGCGTTTTTCCCTCGTACGTTTTTTTTTTAACTTCGTAAATGGCCTTTTGAGGTCCATAGTGATGTTCTCTGACGAGGTAAGAAGGAAATTGATCGAGCCGAAGTCACGTAACAACCGAAAGGTCCAAATTTTGACAAAAAAAATATGAACTGGTGATTTCGGCTCGATCAATTTTCTTCTTACCTCGTCAGAACATTACTAGGGACCTCAAAAGGCCATTCACGAAGTTTAAAAAAAATCGTACGAGGGAAAAACGCTTGGCAGCAGTTTTAGTGAAAATAGTGTCGTTTGATTATCGGCTGGCATTCACAAACACGGCTTACAATGATAATTTTGAATACACCGTCCAAAGGCAGAATAGTTGAATTAGCGAGTTAAAAAATACGGCAAACCGGTCATTCATTATGCGGGAACCACCTTAAGTCAGACAGACGGTTAGAAAGACAGTTAGACAGATAGACATCGCTTACTGTCTTTGACTCCTTTACTAAATGCCCTCTGAAAATATACAAGTAAAACAGTTGATGTTCTTGGGCGACAATATATTTTGGCGAGGGTTAAAATGAGCTCCTATTTCAAAAAAAACATTGTCGGTGAACTTGACCGTCAAGCCTACGCGACCAGACCGAAAGGGAGCATGGGTAGGTCAACATATTTTAATTCTGACATGGCAAAGTTAAGTTCTGCGTTGTACTCTCGCTTGATGGTTATAAAAGCACAAATAGACATTCAGATGTTCGGTTGCTCAACGTGGTCATAAACATCAAAAACTGTACCATCTACCCATGCTCCTTTTCGGTCTAGTCGCGTATGCTTGAGTTATATAAGTTCACAGACAACGTTTTTTAGAGCTGCAGCTAACAACCATACAGTTCGATTCTCATTGTAATCCAGACATGCCAGGCTTTCGCAGTCACTCTTATGTGTTGAGCTTTGATTGGTACTGCTAGGGTATTAGCTACCACTGCGTAGTTATTCGTGTTGCCCATGAATATCTGTGATACAAATATAATATTAAAGTGTATCTGAACCCCACAAGCAAACCATTTGAATGTTACTTGTAACCTTGTCAAATCAGTTTTCAATTTCGTCCAAACAGTCTAGGCTTGGGGATCAGCCAAAAATCAGTTTTCAAGTCAGTATTCTCAGAATGTTTAATTCTCAGTGGGGAGAGCCGGCTTCAGCTTGTGCCTGGTCATTGTGTAAAATCTGCAAGATGCCTTTTGACAGTCAACAAAGCCGAAAAATACCGGCTAAAATCTGGAAAATGTAGTCAATGGAGAAAAGCACGAGGTCGTGTAGCTTGTCTAGATCTAGATAGACGGATAGCTTGTCTGTGATAGACGGATTGTGGTAATTATATAAAATACAATAATTGTATGACTCTATACTGGCTATTACATGTAAAGAAGTTATAATACAAGCATCAAGAGTTCCAGACTTTCGGTACGCGCGCAATGCATTGTGAGATTATTACAAAGGAAAAGTGAGCACCAATTCTAGACACAGGGAGCCCAAGCTATGTTTTTGCTCACTTGGTGCTCACTTTTCCGTTGTAATAATCTCACAATGCATTGCGCGCGTACCGGAAGTCTGGAACTCTCTTGATGCTTGTATAATAATAATAATAATAATAATAATAACCTTTATTAACGTGTCAATTATTTGCCTAGCTTACACTAGTGTAAACTAATTGAGGACACCTATCTACCTATAATTTACACCCATACCCAAACCCAAAGCCCCATCTAATTTCCCCAACCCCTCGTACCTTTGGCTCACAACTTGTAGTTCCATTATACTGAATCCAAGACACAGTATCGTTACTGGAAGATAGACTGTACTTTTGTACCCACTGTGACTTAGCATTTCGTCCTTGCGTGGCGATCTTGGTAATATTCTTAATGGAGCCAAGATTAACCTGTAAGAACTGGTAGATGTCTAACTTCGCTGCACACCATGCAGAGTATTTAGGTGATCTCTGACTAAGACGAGCGTTCTTGGGATGGCAAGTTGAATCTGCATACATTGTTGAAGCATTGATATATTCATCTGGAATGATAAGGCGATCTCGCATACCCAGCGGTTCATGGCAGCCTAGTAGACAGGTAAGACAACCAGAAATAAAACTGTAAGACGCTCGTTTGCGCAAAGCCAGTTCGGAGTTTAAGAATAAGGTCCAGTGAGCATGCGATTTTAATCCCGATTATATATATCACCTTCTTTTGTTATTTAAAAATAACATAAACGTTAACAAAGGTGGCATAATTGAGATGAAATCGCATGCGCACTGAACCTTATTCTTAAACTCCGACCTGGCTTATTCATTTCCTTTTCCAAGGACCAAGGACCCAAAAAGTATGGTATCATCACATTACCAGTAATGTTGAATGCTGGAATCACTTTGCAGTCTCTGCTCTCCTGACTTGGTCCAGGGCAATCTGATGCCGCTGCTTGTGTGTAACGGGTGGCGACATCCTACGTCTACGTATTTGAGTGACACGGACAGACGGACAGACAGACACTCTCTCCACTGGCCCCATATTCCATCTATAACGTTCATTCATATACAGTTGTGACATGGACGCGTGGGAATGAAGAAGAGGCATCGCAATGCAAGGTATTTGACATGCAGTGCAACTAAAGTTCCCAGCTGGCGAAGCATTGTTTCTAACACTGGCACTTTGTTAATTAAACCGGCCCTTATGTTATACCATCATGCCTAGCAGTCTATACTCACACCAACACGTGAATGAGTTCCATGTATAGTCAGGTCTATACACTCTGCCACACCAACACGTGAATGACGTGAATCAGTGTATAGTCCAGGCATACACACTCTGTTAGCAGTCTATACTCACACCAACACGTGAATGAGTTCCATGTATAGTCAGGCATACACACTCTGAATTTAGCAGTCTACTATACTCACACCAACACGTGAATGAGTTCCATGTATAGTCAGGCATGTACACTCTGTTAGCAGTCTATACTCACACCAACACGTGAATGAGTTTCCATGTATAGTCAGGCATAACCACTCTGTTAGCAGTCTATACTCACACCAACACGTGAATGAGTTCCATGTATAGTCAGGCATACACACTCTGTTAGCAGTCTATACTCACACCAACACGTGAATGGAGTTCCATGTATAGTCAGGCATGCACCACTCTGTTAGCAGTCTATACTCACACCAACACGTGAATGAGTTCCATGTATAGTCAGCATACACACTCTGCCTAGCAGTCTATACTCACACCACACTGTGAATGAGTCCCATGTATAGTCAGGCATACACACTCTGCATAGCAGTCTATACTCACCCAAACACGTGAATGAGTTCCATGTATAGTCAGGCATGCACACTCTGGCCTAGCAGTCTATACTCACACCAACACGTGAATGAGTCCCATGTATAGGTCAGGCATACACACTCTGCATAGCAGTCTATACTCACACCAACACGTGAATGAGTTCCATGTATAGTCAGGCATACACACTCTGTTTAGCAGTCTATACTCACACCAACACGTGAATGAGTTCCATGTATTAGTCAGGCATACCACACTCTCTTCTGCTAGCAGTCTATACTCACACCAACACGTGAATGAGTTTCCATGTATATTCAGGCATACACACTCTGTTAGCAGTCTATACTCACACCAACACGTGAATGAGTTCCATGTATAGTCAGGCATACACACTCTGTCTAGCAGTCTATACTCACACCAACACGTGAATGAGTTCCATGTATAGTCAGTTCGGCATAACCACTCTGTTAGCAGTCTATACTCACACCAACACGTGAATGAGTTCCATGTATAGTCAGGCATACACACTCTGTTAGCAGTCTATACTCACAGCCAACACGTGAATGAGTTCCATGTATAGTCAGGCATACACACTCTGTTAGCAGTCTATACTCACCACCAACACGTGAATGAGTTCCATGTATAGTCAGGCATACACACTCTGTTAGCAGTCTATACTCACACCAACACGTGAATGAGTTCCATGTATAGTCAGGCATACACACTCTGTTTAGTTAGTCTATACTCACACCAACACGTGAATGAGGTTTCCATGTATAGTCAGGCATGCACACTCTGTTAGCAGTCTATACTCACACCAACACGTGAATGAGTTCCATGTATAGTCAGGCATACACACTATGTTAGTAGTCTATACTCACACCAACACGTGAATGAGTTCCATGTATAGTCAGGCATGCACACTCTGTTAGCAGTCTATACTCACACCAACACGTGAATGAGTTCCATGTATAGTCAGGCATACACACTCTGTGTTATGCAGTCTATACTCACACCACCACGTGAATGAGTTCCATGTATAGTCAGGCATACACACTCTGTTAGCAGTCTATACTCACACCAACACGTGAATGAGTTCCATGTATAGTCAGGCATACACACTCTGTTAGCAGTCTATACTCACACCAACACGTGAATGAGTTCCATGTATAGTCAGGCATACACACTCTGTTAGCAGTCTATACTCACACCAACACGTGAATGAGTTTCCATGTATAGTCAGGCATACACACTCTGTTAGCAGTCTATACTCACACCAACACGTGAATGAGTTCCATGTATAGTCAGGCATACACACTCTGTTAGCAGTCTATACTCACACCAACACGTGAATGAGTTCCATGTAATAGTTCAGGCATAACACTCTGTTAGCAGTCTATACTCACACCAACACGTGAATGAGTTCCATGTATAGTCAGGCATACCATGAATCCTGTTAGCAGGTCAGTCATACACATAGCACACTCACACCAACACGTGAATGTTCCCAGTATAGTCAGGCATACACACTCTGTTAGCAGTCTATACTCACACAACACGTGAATGAGTTCCATGTATAGGAGCTAGTCAGGCATACACACTCTGGCCCTAGTAGTCTATATACTCACACCAACACGTGAATGAGTCCCATGTATAGTCAGGCATACACACTCTGTTAGCAGTCTATATACTCACACCAACACGTGAATGAGTTTCCCATGTATAGTCAGGCATACACACTCTGTTAGCAGTCTAATCTCACTCACACCAACACGTGAATGAGTTCCATGTATAGTCAGGCATGGACACACTCTGTTAGCAGTCTATACTCACACCAACACGTGAATGAGTTCCATGTATAGTCAGGCATACACACTCTGTTAGCAGTCTATACTCACACCAACACGCGAACACTTTTGGAATGAGTTTCCATGTATAGTCAGCAGTCATACACCACTCTGTGTAGTCCCAGGTCTATCACTCACTCACAGTCTGAACACGTGAGATGATGAGTTCCATGTATAGTCAGGCATACACACTCTGTTAGCAGTCTATACTCACACCAACACTGTGAATGAGTTCCATGTATAGTCAGCAATACACACGCTCG
Organism: Actinostola sp. cb2023; assembly: GCA_033675265.1. Lineage (NCBI taxonomy): Eukaryota > Metazoa > Cnidaria > Anthozoa > Actiniaria > Actinostolidae > Actinostola > Actinostola sp. cb2023. Next base: position 158,342 of record JAUJYZ010000208.1, read on the forward strand.
TAGCAGTCCTATACTCACACCAACACGTGAATGAGTCCATGTATAGTCAGGCATACACACTCTGCCTAGCAGTCTATACTCACAACCAACACGTGAATGAGTCCCCATGTATAGTCAGGCATACACACTCTGTTAGCAGTCTATACTCACACCAAACACTGAATGAGCGTTCCATGTATAGTCAGGCATACACACTCTGTTAGCAGTCTATACTCACACACAACACGTTGAATGAGTTCCATGTATAGTCAGGCATACACACTCTGGTAGCAGTCTATACTCACACCAACACGTGAATGAGTTCCATGTATAGTCCAGGCATACACACTCTGTTAGCAGTCTATACTCACACCAACACGTGAATGAGTTCCATGTATAGTCAGGATACACCACTCTGTTAGCAGGTCTATACTCACACCAACTGTGAATGAGTTAGCTGTATAGTCAGCATACAACTCTGTCTAGCAGTCTATACCAACACAACACGTGAATGAGTCCCATGTATAGTCAGGCATACAACACTCTGTTAGCAGTCTAATACTCACACCAACACGTGGAATGAGTTCCATGTATAAGTAGAAAGGCAGGCTATACACACTCTGTCTAGCAGTCTATACTTCACACCAACACGTGAATGAGATTCCATGTATAGTCAGGCAATACACACTCTGTTAGCAGTCCTATACTCACACCAACACGTGAATGAGTTCCATGTATAGTCAGGCCTACACACTCTGCTAGCAGTCTATACTCACACCAACACGTGAATGGAGTTCCATGTATAGTCAGCATATACACCTCTGTTTAGCAGTCTATACTCACACCAACACGTGAATGAGTTCCATGTCAATAGTCAGGCATACACACTCTGCCTAGCAGGTGCTATACTCACACCAACACGTGAATGAGTTCCATGTATAGTCCAGGCATATACACTCTGCATAGCTAGCAGTCTATACTCTACACCACACCAGTGAATGAGTTCCATGTATAGTCAGGCATACACACTCTTGTTAGTCAGTTTATACTCACACCAAACACAGTGAATGAGTTCCATGTATAGTCAGCATATACACTCATCTGCCTAGCCAGTCTAACTCACACCAACACGTGAATGAGTCCCCATGTATGAGTCCAGAGAACAGAGAGCAGAAGATAGCATTAACACACACCTCCATTGACAAGCTCTTGTTAGTCAGTCTATAATCCTAACTCACAACACCAACGTGAAATGAGTTCCAATACATCTAGTGTCAGGCAGAGAGGCCATAAAACAACACACTCACAACTCTGGCCTAGCAGCAGTCATACTCACAAATACGCAACCAAAACACTTGAATGAGTCCCCCATGTATAGTCAAGAGAGAGAAACGGCAACACACTCTGGAGACTCATGATACTAACTCTGTTTAGAGCAGGTCCCTAAATTAAATATACTCACGTACAAACAGGCAAGACACCAACAATGACGTGAATGAGTTCCATGTATAGTGTCAAGTAAGGGATAGAGAAGAGGTATATATTAGTGAACACCCAAGGCATGAACACGACACTTTTAGCAGCAGTCTATAACTCTCTATACTCACAAAAGAACCGACATGAAGTTCCCCTATACTCACGTATACCAATCCCAACTAACGTGATGAGTTTCCAATGTATAGTCAAGCAGAGTGCATGACACACAACACTCTGGTCTGTTAGACAGCAGTCTAAATACCTTCAGAGTCATCATCCACACCAACAACACGACAGAAAGGATGAGTTCCATGTAATGTCCAGTAAGTCAGAGGAGACAAAGAAGAAACCAGAGAGAGAAGAGGCATTACACACGCTCTGTTAGCAGTCAATATCTCACGAACAAACAGGACGAAAATACGTCACATCCAACACAAGAGGAACCAAACAACGTAGGGGTGCCAACGACAAAAACGGGCCCCAAAAATGATCGCGCGAATGAGTTTCCATGTTATAGTCCAGAGAGAGGCAATACACGACACATATCTGACACTCTGCCTAGCAGGTCTTACTCACACATAAAAACATCACCACTGACTCACGAAGATACGAGACCGACAAGGTCCAACCGACGATGCCGAAACAAAAAAACACACCAACAACAAACGTGAATGAGATCCCATGTATAGTCAGAAGAGGGCATACAAACACTGAACTCACTCTGTTAGCAAGTACCTAATACTCACGTTACGACCAAACACGTGAATGAGTTCCCATGTATAGTCAAAGAGTCAGAGAGGCATCAGATACACCACTCTGTCTAGAGTAGCATGTCTATACTATACTCACTCACAGGCGGAAATGTCTATACTCACTCGAAATCACGAAAATACTCACAACTTACTCACACCACAACGATGAAATGATGATCCTG